>BRDC01000018.1:0-340947 GCA_024343385.1 Tremella yokohamensis | reverse complement strand
GGGGGGGAGAGGAGGGAGGGCGGTGAGTCGCCGAGAACAAAGAGGCGGTAGGTGGGTGTTGCGATGTGTGTGTGTCGAGGTCTTGAGGGAAGAAAAGAGATAAAACTGTGAGAAGAAGACCGAGGATCGAGGGTCGACCGGAGGGAGGTGGATCGGCGGCGAGGGTGGGGGTATATATGATCGACTGGAGCTAGTCACCTGCCGCGGGGTGAGTGGAGCCGAGTCCAGTGGATCGAGGTGCATATGCCGGGTCAAAGTTTAATAAATGGTCGGTGTCAACGCTCGGACCGCTGGGTAGTATCCTCTTGTTGCTCGCTCGGTCGCTGGCTCGGTCGACAAAGCTAGACGTGGCCCTGAGACGGACACGGACACATCATCAAGAGTCATCAGACACGAGTTCAGTGTTCGGGTCAGAGGTCAGGAGGTGGGGAAGAGAAGAGAGGGTAGGGGTGAAGGACGTACGCAAGTCGATAGAGTGGTCTGGACACTAATTGGCCTGTAGTCGAGCGCGGGAAAGCTGTAGGCGGTGGGGGGAGTAGTCAAGCAGCGAGTCGGTCGTCGGGTTAGTCACCACCCGCATGAAAGTAAGTTGGAGGGCGTGGGAGGGATCAGTGCTGATCAGATCAGATCAGATCTCGTCAAAGTAGACTAAAGAGATCGGCGACGCGTGAGAGTAGAGTTGGTGCGAGGGAGGTGAGTCATGCCATGCCCCTCCGATCTTCTGAGCTGGAGTGGGGAGACGAGTTGCCGCGGCCGACTGACGGCCGTACGTGCGCCCTCTCTCATCCTCAGGTCCCATCATGTGTGTGTGTGTGGTGGGGTGGAGGGGTGATGGGTGAGAAACGAGGCTGTACCTCAATTTAACGCAGAGCCTTCGTCCAGATGAGTGAGTGGCGAGCAGGGAAAGAGATCGGCGACTGTCTGGGGCTAAGCTGGGCGCTTAGCGTGGTCGGTGTCGGTGTCGGGGTGTCTTCACGACGGGGCGAGGCGGGCGCATAGGGAGACCAAGATGCAAGAGGAAGAACGAGTGAGGTTGTGAGCTGAGGTTCAAGCGTCTACGCTGCATCCAGGAAGTACTCGCTGATGGTCGACTTCCGACCAGCGGTATCGAGTACTGTATGCTTGTGCTTGTTCCGAATGAGCAGCTGCGGGAGGGACATACAATACAGCACATCAAAGGACCTCTTTCGAAAATGAAAGTCGGAGGGCTTAGCTTGTTCGCTTCTTCTTGACCAGTGAGTACGAGTGGTGAGAATGAGAAATGATGATCAGGGTAGGTAGGTTCACTGATCACTGATCATTGAGCATCTCGGTCGGACTTGCTCTGAACTGTGAATGCCGCGCGTCGGACTGTTTCACTGCCATTCTTCAATATCTCACGGGCGTAGCGTCTTGTCGTCCTCGTCGCTAGTGGAGTGTCGATGCCGAGGTCAACTATGGGCGTGCCGTCCCCAATTGTAGGCGCTTCGAGATCGAAAGGAGTGTCCTCGATCCCCATTTCTCAGCTGGAGAGGATCTACTGTGGCAGGATCGTCTTGTGTGTCACAGAAGTGGAAAAAACCAGATACGTACACTCGCACTTCTATCGGTATTTCCTCTCTGTATTGGATTGCTGCTGTTTATGAAACCTCGCTACGCTCTTTCAAACATCCACGGCCATAGAAATCGAAAAACGCCCCATCCCGTCCGCTCTGGGAAGCTAAATCGATTATCGCCCAGTTAGTAGCACGGTGGGGGACCACGTGCGAATCCTGGGTGCTGTGGTTTTTCCTTCAGCCCAGTAGTACTTTTTACATGTATCGACAACAGACACCACGACGACCTTACATGTCAAAGGTGCCATGAGATGAGAAGCGTGCGCAAGCATCAAAATCTTTGATCCGAGTCGGAGTCGCCATCACCGGTCCCATCAGCCCGGAGAATATACCTCGACATGGAACACACCTCCTCAGCAACTCTTGTCTTTTGTCTTTTGTTTCTCGTCTGCCCTGGGTGACCTCCACAGATGCATGCCCACCTCAACCCTACAGGTCCTAGTGATCCGACAACCACCGGTACTCAAACCTGAAATCGCTCTTCTTGCGCTGACACCAACTGTTCTCCCAATCAAAATACACATACCCCCCTTGCTCGTAATCCTCGGTGATAGCCTGGGGGTTGTACGCCCGTTGGAACCACGTCAAATACTGTTTGTGAAATCGCCACGACTGAGCTTTGAGTTCCTGTGCCGCAAGCCATCTCACGAGTCAGCTACAACTAAACCCCTAGGACAAGAGGCAACTCACTGCTCGTACGTGCCGGTCATATAGTAGAAGATGTAAAACAGTACGTCCTGATCCAACCGGCTGATGTGCGTCTTGTCGTCGAACACTGGTAAGCGCGTTTGAGGGTAGTATGACGGCGTCCTTATGGGATTTTGAGGGTGGTAGTACCTCGGCCTGAGACATCAGCATAGTCACGCGACCATAACACATTCTCCAAAGACTCACGGCTCGGCATCCGTCTGATGCGGCACGTTGGCAAAGCTCTGATCCAATGCCGAGTGCAGCTCGTTGACATCGTTTGCACGCTGCTGCGAGAGCTCCTTGGCCATGTCAAAGCTCTGCATCAAGTTGCCCATCACTCCTTGCTGCTGGGCCGGGCTCGGCGCCGAGATGGCCGATGCTGCACGTGATGATTCCCCTTGTTGCGGGTACGCCTGAAGTGGGATACCGTTGGTCGACGGCGAGAGAACCGATTGAGACGATGCGGATTGTCCAGGGGCGGGCGAGCGGGCAACAGGAAGACCAGGTGGAGGTGGAGGAGCATGGCCGTTCGTCTGAGGAGGTACGGCTACCGCTGCTGGTGGAGGAGCCGGTGGTTCTGCCTGCAGTGCGCTGGTCAATGTCGCCGGGCTGGCCGTTGGTGGCGAGGGCGACTTCTGGGTTTCGAGTACTGGTGCATTCTCGATAGCCGCGGGACTCTCGACAGGCTTGGCCGAAGTCGCTGGTTCAGGCGAGGTGACAGTGGCCGAGGACGCTGCTGGTGCAGGAACGGTGGGTAATGAAGACGATGAGGCTGCCGGGGCAACGGCAGCGGCAGCAGCGGCGGCATAGCGGATAGGAGGGAGAGCGGTCGTTTTGGGCGTAGGGGCAGTTGCGGCTGCCGCAGGGATAGCTGGAACAGGCGGGATTGCTTCGGCGGGTTTGGCAGGCAGCTTGACCGGCTCTGCTTTCGTACTGTCCAGGGTGGTCTTTCTCGAGATGGTCTTCTTCGACAGAACTGGACTGGGAGGCGTCTCGTCGGTGGTAGATGGAGGAGCCTGTTTTGCCGGTGTAGACTTTCTCTCCTTCTCCTCTTTTGCCGGCGTCTTTGGCACGTCGACCGAATCCAGCACCGATGCCGAATCGAGGTTGGACAGATCGTCGTTGTGCGAAAAGTCTCCCTGCAGATAATCCTCCTCTTCTTGCAGATTGAGCTCGTCGTAAATCCCAGTATCGTAATCAAAGTCCTCTTCCTGCAGTGTCAGTTTGGCATACGTTCAGCTATAAACAACTGACCGCATTTGACTCGACAAAGTACTTGACGTCCTCCTGGATGGCCTCGACCTGATCCGTCGACAGCTGTCCATTCTCCAGCATACGCTGCACGACCTCCAGCCTGCCGATATGCCACTGCCGGCGCTCGTTGAGCTCTTCCAGCCCGTGCAGCTTATCTCCAGCGGCCTTGTTCTTCTTCTTGCCCGTCTGCAGTGCCTCCGCCTCCGCCTCGGTCGCTTCGATCTGCCTGGAGAGCTCGTCGGTCGTGTTACCTATCCAGTCGATCATCTCCCGCTTGGCCTTCTCGGCCGGGTCCAGCCTGGACTGGGCGATGAGGCCTTCCTTTGAGAACGCTTTCATCTTCATCTCCTTCTCCAGCGCTTTGAAGCGTTCCATTTGCTACAAGTCAGCTTGGACCTGCACCTGTGCAAGCGGAGGGGCACTGACCGTCTCGATCAATTTACGGTTGTCCAGCAAGGCCGACTTGTCCTTGATGTCTGAACTTCCCAACCACACTTTGATCTGATCTCGCATCCTCTGGAGCTTCTTGATCTGCGTCTTGAGGTCATTCTCGAGCTTGTCCTTCTGCGTAGAGTTGGACGCATGGTTGAGTTTCTCGAATGTCGAATCGAAAGCCTCGACACCCTGACTGACCGTCTTGAGCGTCTTGTCGATCTCGGCTGTAGCCCGAATGGATCATACGGCAGGTATACCAGAGGGTATAGTAGCGGCACAGGTAGTCGGGCGATACAAGAGTTGCCGATGAGATGGGGTACGAGCGTTGAGAGCGGCGAATGGTAGTGATTGAGGTGGATGAGGTGACGTAGGAGCGACAGGAGAGATGTGTTCAGCTTGGCGTCACACCACCAAGAGTATACTCACCCTGCAGCTTTCGCAAGGCCATGGTTGACGATGTATCAGCTCAAAGTGATCACTACAAAGGTCTTTGACGATACTCTCTCGGCGAACAAGGAGAGACAAAGGGGGGAGAGCAAGGGGGTAGCATCACTCCCCTTGGCATGCCTACCGCCATATCACATGACCGGATCCCCTACAGCATGCCTATTATGGCGTTCGTCTTTCGCGTCGGTCGGTGGAGGTCGTCTTGTACGACGCGACTTTCTTTCTCTGCTTCGATATCTTGCACTGTACAACTCACAACTTGTCAGAATGGCCAACAAGCTACGAGCGGCCATTGTCAAGGTCAGCTCTCTGATCCCTTGCTTCGAAGCTGACAGAAGCAGGTCTTCTCCACCAAGCACTCGTTGACGCTGCCAGCAGCGGCTTTGCAGTACATTGAGCAGGTCTTGCAGGAGGTGAGTGAGCTGCCAACGGAAGCAGTAGCCAGCTCAGCAGCAGAACGAGATTCCCGAGCAAGAATGGGCTACAGGCTTGGAATTATGGGCTAGGGAGTACCTCAAGGGAGAAGGTCAGCTCAATTGCAGCTCCATATACGCCCGCTGACAATCAGACTCCTCATCGCTCGTCTCTTTGCCTGGACTGAAACGGGCATACGAGATACTACAACTCGGCGTGAGCTGACTCGCACCCCCATGGCTTCAGCTGACAAGAAAGAATAACGATGATGACGACATGCTCGACCCGAGCGAGATCAATATCGATGCTCATTTCTCTGTGGTGGACTCTTTCGATATGCCGGCCGTGCGCTTTGATCCGGTCCGAGGCGGTTTCACAACGTCAGCTATTGAGATTCCACATCTCGTACAGGGCTGAACATGTAGATCCAAGTCCAAGCCGTCATTGGGAGGTCAGGCGCCAAGCAAGGCAGCATTTCTCAGGGAAAGATGGGGTATCATCAAAGAGGTCAATTTTTCTTTCCCACCTGGACAGAGCTGACGAGCAGATCGTGCTACGAAATGAGAATTTCACACCGCCTGCTATTGGCGGGCACGACAGGGCGAACTATCTCAAATTGACGTCGACACGAAATCTTCTAGGGAGAGCAGGCCAGCTGTTCCTGCTCTTTGGAATGCTATCGAGGGATCCAGAGGGCAAGTTGTGCTTGGAGGATGGCGAGGGGCGGGTAAGACTGGATATGGAAGATGCGGTGAGCTATGTTTCTGCCACGGATGTGTATAGCTGATATACAGGTGCCGGGAGAAGGTCTCTTCACTGAAGGCTGCATGGTATTGATTGAGGGAGAGTATACGGTGGATGAGACGATGCGGGTACTGGCTATGGGTCATCCTCCAAGCGAAAAGCGGGACGTGGCGAGGTGAGTAAGACATAGGTCTGGCGATCAGAGCCGACGTAGTAGAGGTCTGCATGGACACGTCGACTTTCTCGGCGGAGGAGCGATGTCTCTTAAGGATGAGGTGAGTAAGAGACAGGAGGGACTTGGAAAGCTGACGAATAGCAAAAATACCTTCCCACCGTCGCTGCCAACACCCAAGTCTCCTTCGTGGTCTTGTCCGACGTGTGGCTAGATCACCCCAAGACACTGCCAGCATTGAAGAGGATGCTTGAGGGCTATGCCGAGTCGGTCGAGTTCCGACCTATGGCGTTTGTGTTTTGCGGCAACTTTTCGCAAAAAGGCTGGGAGACCGATGGTGGCTTGAAGCGGTATACCAGTGCGTTGGCCATCGGCGCTTCGCATGAAGCTGATGGACAGATGGCTTCAACGCGTTGACAGATCTGCTTGTTTCTCTGCCCCTTCTTCACCAGTCACATTTCATCTTTGTTCCCGGCCCATTGGATCCTTGGTCGTCGTCGACTCTCCCTCGTCCGCCATTACCCAGCACCTTTGCGGCTCGTATGAAGGCGAGATTACCTCGAGTCCACTTTGTAAGCGACCCGTGTCGTATTCGATACTTTGGGATGGAGGTTGTGATTTGCCGGGAGGATTTGATGGGCCGAATGATGCGGAATCTGGTAGGAGTGAAGAACGAAGATGGGGCGGATATGAAGCGATACGTATGTCCCAAAGGGTGGGGATAGTGAGCATAGCTGAAAGACAGCTTGTACAGACGATTCTTGACCAGGTTCATCTGTCGCCTCTGCCCCTCTCCATCCGCCCGACATTATGGGAGTTCGATCACGCCCTTCGACTGTACCCCATGCCTTCTGCTGTCATCCTCGCCGACAAGTACGAGCGGTACGAGTTGACGTATGAGGGGTGCCATGTCTTCAACCCGGGCAGGTTCGTGTCTGGTGGGAGTGGCGGGGATGGCGGCGGGGAGTTTGAGTGGTCGATGTATTACCCTGCGACGGGGCGGAGCGAGCGGAGGTGAGCCTAAGCTGACCCATGGAAATGGGCTAATTTTCAGTGCGCTGTCGCTAGAGTGAGAGTCGGGCATTGGTGGGGTCATTGTATCAGTATCGTTATCGAGGATTCTCAGCATCTCCACATATGGTCATTGCATCGATGCATCTTGTTGTACTGTGCTTGTGGTTTTGTTGGTAGCAAGTTCATGTCGAGCTCGCACGTTCGCCCCTCCCACTCGATGCCTCGTCAAGAGACAGAGAGAGGGCCGATGAGTATGGCGGATCGTGTTTGGGTTCCTTCTTCCCCCGCTCCGTTTCTCGACCTCCTGTAGGAAGAAGCAGGCGTTGGAGAGCACAGCTATCTGCGCGTCGAGGGTGTAACATCAACACCACCGCCTCGACGAATGCAGTTATGCTGGACATTTTGGGAGATAATGCTTAAAATGCCACTTTGGATATTCACCGGCGCTACAGGGTGAGGGGGAGAGATAATGCCGAGAAAGACGAAATTGCCGAGAAGAGTGTGGCACCCCTTCATACCAAATCGTGCTTTTCGACCTTCCCCCTTACCCCCTCGCTGTCTTGTCTCTTCTCCATCTTTTCGATCTTGACAGGACTCGCGCGTGTCCAGTCAGCGAACCTATAGCAATATGGTGAGTCAGGCGACGCCCGTCACATGCTGGGAAGAAGGGAGGGTCGTGGGGATGAGAACTGAGAGGCGGGAGGTGGATTGAGTTGGGGGGCATATACGAGGAGGACCATTCGACGGTCGAGGAAGGGCAGCAGGCAGGCAGGCAGGCGCACCTCGATCACAGAGCTCTCAGCTGGGGAGCTCTGGACGGATGGATGGATGGATGGATGTGATGGACGAGGAAGGGAGGAGGATGGGGACGATGGCACGAAAGAATGATATGGGGAGTAGGACTGACCAGTCCAGGCCGACTTTACCACTGGCGAAGAGGCCGCCGCCAAGAAAGCTTCTCGATCTTTCAAAAAGTACTCGTACCGCGGTGTCGAGCTCGACCAGCTGCTCGACCTCAGCAACGAGGCTTTCATCGACGTGAGTCCGCCGAGCAGCCGAGCGCAGCGAGGCTCTCCTCTCTGTCTGCGCTCCTTTCTCTGCACTGCACAGGGAGACTGAATGTGGGGCAGGGCTGACGCCCCGCACAGCTTGTCCACGCCCGTGCTCGCAGGAGGTTCCAGCGCGGTCTCAAGCGCCGCCCCATGGGTCTCATCAAGAAGCTCCGCAAGGCCAAGCGCGAGGCAGAGGCCAACCAGAAACCCGCGATGGTCAAGACCCATCTCCGGGACATGATCATCATGCCCGAGATGATCGGCTCGGTCGTTGGTGTTTACGTGGGTCTCCCCTCTTCTCTTCCGCCGTCACGGCGCTGACCCTCGTAGAACGGCAAATCCTTCACCACCGTCGAGATCAAGCCCGAGATGACCGGCCACTACCTCGGCGAATTCTCCATCACTTACAAGCCCGTCGGACACGGTCGGGGAGCCAACATGAAGGACTCGCGATTGTGAGTCTACCCTCGACTTTGTGTCATGGTGCAGGGTCCAGCTGACAATCAGCGTGCCCCTCAAGTAGGCTGTGTGTAGGCTTTGTACGATCGAGATGGATTCCTTCCTGCATACTGGTCCAATACGACATGCGAAATACTAATCCCGAATCTATCGCTCTTGGCGGAGACAGACTCATGCTGCATGCTAGACTAGGATTACTAAAACCCTTGGCCGATCAGCGGCGCAAGCAGGACATATGGGGTCGGGATATGCTACACATCATCGCCAATACAATACCCGTCCAGCCTACACCTCCATACCGCGTATAGGATGGCCGCTCTTTCCGCTCCTCAGTACCTCCTCTGGACTGTCCGGTCCAACACCAACCCCATGGGGCACAGTGGGCGACTTGATCTGCACACCTTTGCTGGCAGACTTCGAGCCGACCTTGGAAGGAGACCTGTCCATCCCTCCAGCAGCGGGATGAGCAGTGACGGAAGGGGTGTGGATCTTGCTGAGCGGCTCGGCATACGCCAAAGTCCGCTTGCAATAAAACAACATGTACCCTTTCTGCCCCTGCACAGCAGAGAGCGTAGTAGGCGTGACCTTGTCGTCGTCGCAGTGCCACCACTCGTCCCCACTCAGCACGTCGGCCCAATAATGCCCGTTATCCAGCTTGCCTTCGTGCGTCACGACGGCGAACAGGTCGTACTGGAACAGACTGTCGGGGAGATGGGTGTCGTGGTGCGCCTCGGTGTACGGACGCATGTCGAGCACCGAAGGGAAGCGCACGGCAGATTCGACTTTGGTAGCGAGAGCGTTGTGGTGTCCGAAGCGCTAACATAAGCGGCTTTCCAAGAGGGGAATGAGAGGACACACCTTGAGCTGGAACGACAGGACCGGAGGCAGTTTCTTGATGAGCAACTTCCGTGTGGCGCCCTGCTTGTCAGCGTACGTCTCTCTGCTTGGTCTTTTGGAGACTCGCCAGACCCTTGGCCCCGCCACAGGACGAACAGTCGTAGCCCTTGCCCATCTCTCCTACCCGTTCTTCCGCACAGAACCGCCTGAGCATGCCCGTGAGGCTGAGCGTCTCTGTCGGTGCCGCGTTCGGCGGGAAGTCGAGCTGGATATCCAATATCGGATCAATAGTAGTTGAAGTCGTATGGCACGACGAGCATCTGACGGTGGATAGGAGTGAGCCGGCAAATGTCTGATCTGATCATCAGTCTGACCCGTTCGGCGCGGGGCATTTGGCGACTCACGAGCAATGCAATTGCATCCCGATAGTTGACCCTTGGCATGGGCGTGAAGCTGATCGAGCGCAGCGAGGAAGAAAGAGTGAGCATCTGGAGTACTGTAAGTACTTGTTACGAGGATAGGCACGACTCACCCTGCTGTCCATATCCCTCGAGCTCGGCCGAGGCGTGCCACATTGCATACAGCATGGTGATGGGTCCAAACGGGCTCTTGTCGCCTCCGTGAAACTAAAGTCAGCTATGGACTCTTATTCCTCTGAACACTTGTGCCAAGCTGTATACTTGAAATGTGGACTCACCTCCTCAAACGCCCGATCCATCTCGCAACACATACACCCCTTCTCCCTATCCGATCCCACTTGACCCGACTCGGCATTCAAGCCCAAAAACGGCCGTCCCGCACCGAGACCTCTCGAATTGGGACACATGAGTCGATTGTGCTTGTCGCTCAGAAAGTACACCTTCAGTAACGGGTTGTGGAGGAAAGCCTGCAGGATGGCAGAGAGGAAGCAGGTCTGCGATAAGTTGAGTAGCGGGCGGAGACCTACTGATCAGCCACGAGTTATTCCCTCGAATGGATCGACTCACCGCTACACGGCACGACTTTGCCGCTTGGATCGGGAGGGTGCTCCAAGAGGTGGAAATGACCCCGTTTGCGACCCCGCCCAGGACCGAGTGCCGAAGCCTCTTGAGACATGTCGTTCTCCTCTTCCACTTCCAATCGGGCTTTGTCAAATGCTCGTTCGAATAGCGAGAGATGGTGAATGTCACTGCACTCGGAACACCACACAGACCCAGTGGATGGGTCGATCCCTGCAACGTCAGAACTGCTCAAGCTCGGTGGCAATGGGGACTCGCCGAAATGGCAATCTGGGGAGGATAGCCAATGATCGCCCAGACAATCCTTTGAACTGCCGGCTCGTCTGGAAAAAGCAGGCAAACAGCCGACGAAGGGACATGTGAGGCATGTCCATGGTCTTGTCAGAGGGGCAGAGCATGTTTCACACGTCGCAGGGGCAGTCTGAAATATCAGCACAGAAGTCCACGACACAAGTCACTTCCGGAGGGGCAGGTAGATGATGACGCACTTTTCTACGCTTGATGCGCTGAAGGACCGCTGCAGAGCGCACGACTGTCGAATATCTTCGAAGGACTTTATCATACTGATGGTCAGCGATCTTTCTGCTTGGCACCTTCTGTAAATCATACCTCTGGTCCGTTGAGTACCTCTGCGAGATGTGGACAGACGGCCAGGTCGGCAGGTGAGATAGAGCTCGGCCCGGCGTCGGTCATGGCTGGTAGTAGCTAGTTCAGAGAGATCTGTGGGCCACAAGCTCGAATATGTGACTGCTCTGATTGGAGGACCTCTATGGCTGACTTTTGGGCTTGTCCCAGTGCGAACAGACGCTGAAGGTCACCAGAGATGCTGCAATAGCGAGGACAAGCAGTGGACACTCGCCCGGACCAGACAAGCCCGATCACAACCACGTGTTCATCACGTGACCAAATTGATACTGGTATCGAACATTGACACGTGGGCCATTGGCAGCCTAAGGTGGCGACGCGTCGCGAGATTTCCGTCGAGACGCGTCATTCAAAGTCGACATTCCAAAGACATCATCGACGTAGGGTAGACCAAGCGACGACGGGAGGTACAGCGACGGCCAGCACAAGCAATAGGGCGGTCAGGGCTTCAATAAGAAACTCAGTGTTGAAGACAGACACCAGATGCAAGACATCTCGACCCGCTCATCATGACACAACCACCGCCAAACCCACTTCTGCAACCTCCCTTCTTTCAGATCCCAGGTATCGACCCTTCCTCGCCGATCTCAGTGCAGACCGAGCAGATCGACCAGCTCAACACGCTCATCCTGCAAGAGATCGATGCGAACTTTGCGAAAATCCATCAGATTATCACTACGCGGATACTGCCCGAGATCAAGCGTTTCGCCATTGCCGGCGAGCCCACCCGTGAGGCTGCCAAAGTGCGTCACAACCACATGCACAGGTGTACTGCTTGCTGAGTGCTGACATGCAGTTCTGGCGCTCGTTCTTCGAAGCCGCCGCTGCTGTCAGAGTACAACTCCCTTCCGAGATAACCCTCACCCAATCACCCTCGAGTCACTCGCACCAAGCCTCATTCGCAGATGGCTCCATTGCCAATGACTCGTACCTCGAGCAAGCGACGGCCGACGGGTCATTCATGTTCCAGCGCGAAGGCGTGGTGACCAGTACGCCGATGGCGCATGGTAGACATACCGGCGGGCCGGACAACAGCTGGGAACAGAGCATGGAGAGTCCGTTCGACTCGGTCGACAGACGATTACGGGAAGACCTGAGGATAGGCGGAGGAGGGACATTGCGTAATGGCAACGGTGCAGGAGAAGGCTTGAGTGGAGAGGTGGACATGCCTACGCCTAGTCTACCATCTGGGTACTCGTTGCCTGGCTTGGGGAAGGGATACGGAAGTACGGTTGACGGGTCCGCTGCGGACTTTTCGGTCGAGTTGGGCGCTACGCCAAAAGCGAATGGAAAGCCCAGACCGACGACGAGGGACAACCCTTTCGGTTCGCCCGCGCAAGCCTCTTCGTCTTCCTCTGCGTCTGCGTCAGGAGGGCGATGGAATGGAATTGCCGACCTGCGCTCGACACCGCTTAACGCCGGCAAGATTGCAAAAGATCCGCATGGCAAGTCTAGACTGGCCAACGAGTGGATGGTGGCAGAGGACGACTCGGACGACGATCTGAAATTCGCCATGTCGCCTCCGGTAACGATGACATTCGGCACGCTGCCGCCGCGCATGCAGGCGGCTGTCAAAGTCAGTCAGACGCCGAGGAAGGCGACGGTGGCTCCGGCCGCTGGTCCGAGCGGCAATGTGATCCAAGAGGGAGGCAACTTGGGAGGACGAGGTGGAGAAGATCCCGCAAGGAGGGACAGTCAAACCCGGATGATCCTGGACGACCTGATGGAGGAGATGGAGAGAGGCTACGAGCCTTCTCCGCGTATGCCGACGCCAGAAAGGTTTGGTCGGTACTCGATATTGCCGTCCGGGGGGGGTCAGGGGCGGAACCTACTTGCGGATCTGTCAGCAGCGGGTGCTGGCAGCGCAAGCAACACCAATGGCAACGGTCAAGGACCAGCAGCACCTGTAGGAGGCTACCGTAAAAGCCTAGCCAACACTTCCTTCGGCTCGGATATTGTCCAAAAGTCTTCCAGGGGGATCTACACCGACGAAGACTCCGAACTGATGGACGGCGACGAGTCGTACGATACCATCTCTGGTCCGTCGATCCTCGGTTCTGGCGCTGGAGCTGGAGCAGGTGTCCCTCAGGCGCACGTCGGTGGTATAGACGGAGGGCAATACGATGATAGCTTTTCCGTACTGGAGAGCCCGCCGCACTCTGGCGCATACTACCATACGGCCAGCGATACCGGATCTGGAGCAGGCGGCGAAGGTGCCAGTATGGTCTTTGGCGGTCCGAGGCGGGATGTGGGTGACAGGGAAAAGGCGTTTGAGCTCATGCGTCGAGATGGGGAGATGGAGACGTATTTCGGAGGCAAGTTGGAGGATGCTGCGGGTGACGACGTGGCCACGTCGCCTACGAACGCCGTCAGGCGGTAGTCGGTGGTGGTACGACCAGATGCAGTGCATTGTCGTGATGTGCTCGTTACAAGTCTACAATGCCCTCTGTGGGGGTGGGTACAAGATGGACCATGCCGTGGCCAGATGCGATATGCTAGTTCTCTACACCTCACTCCTCTTCTTCCCCTTCGAGAGGCTCGTACTCGTGTTTCCCCTTGGTGTACCACCACCAGCCCACACTGCCCGCCGTAATAAGGAGCAACACCCCTATACCCGACAAGGTCAAGACGAGCCAACCCCATCTGCGCGTCAGCACCACATTCACGACATTGGTAGAGGAGAGACGCACCGGGAGAACCAGTGCGGCTCGTACGGCACCAACACGCTGTCGAGCATGATGACGCCCCCGCCGAGCGTCATGCCGCCTCTCCACAACTCGTCTCCCCTATCATCCATCTTCTCCTTCTTCCCCGACTTGTCTTTCTTCGTGGCCCCAACCCCGTTCACCTGTTGCTTGTACGACTTGCGCCACCTCACCGAGGCCCGACCGCTCGCGCCAATCCTCGCAGATGTATCTCCCTTACTCTCGGAGCTCCTGGCATTCCGCACGCCGACCAAGAACGAATTATCCCCAGTCGCACGGAATACTACTTCTCCGAATTTCGATTTCGATGCTAGCAGTGTCGAGTACACCACATCATCGTCCATGCTCAGAGGCCGGCCATCCGAGGGAGGGGCCACAGCCTTGGATGTCCCAGACATCGGAGTAAGAGGCTGGGTAGGAATGATGTGCAGCTGGAGCAGCTTGAGTAAATCGTCGCGATGATCCGGTTGAAGGTAATGTGTAATGTTGAGCCTCGACCATGCCTTGTCGGTGGGGCACAACAAGGTATAGCTCGGCATTGCGAGGGAGTCGACGTCTGGCGTATCTGCTGGGTCGTCCACATCATTCAATTCCGATACGAGAGGCCGCACAGCCCCTTTCAAACCCGCTAGCATGATCTCTTCGGCTGTAGGCTGGCGGCCTTCAAGCACCCACGATAGCCCCGCACGGGATAGCAAATCGGCCATCGTAGTCTGCTTCGAACCCATGACAAGCTTGCCAATGGTCAGATCGACGTCCGCAGGCATAACGACCTCGTCGATAGTATGTATGACTCCGTTGCTGGTCAAAGAGTCGCTCTCGATGACGCTCGCAGGACGTATCTCGCCATTGGCCGGCAATGATTCGCCAGAGTCATGCCCCTCCCACTTGCTTGGGGACTGGAGGAAGATAGTGCTGTTCTTGCCTTTGGTTTTGCGAAGAACGATGTCCCCACCTTCGAGTGTCTTGTAAACTTGCCTGCCGACCTCGGAATCAGGCGAATAGAGGACCTGCTGGATGGCATGATATTTGAGGACTTTGCGCAACTCATCCTTGCCCTCCGGCAGAAGAAGGTAATTCATCGCCAGACCCAAAGAGTTGAATGCCCGGTTTCGGGGGATGAAGAATGTCGTGCCAGGGGAGTGCTTGACAAATTGATCGAGATCGGCGGCGTAAACGGCAGCGATAAAGGTCGAGAGCTGCAGATTGGAGACAGCAGTCTGAAGCACGTCGTCTGGCGGCATGATCACTTTGTTAATCAGGTAGATCACGCTTTTGCCAGATTTGACTAGGATTTGAGCTTTATCACCCATTTCAATCTTTACTGACCTGGCTTCCCGACGACCGCAGCCCCGCCAAAGCGTATCTCGCCTTCGACATCTTGCCAATCCCGTCCAACACCTCCGATTGTCTCGGAAACGTCAATCTGAAGTCGCTGTCGACCGCCATTCAGAGCCTTCGTTCTCAATTCGGTCCCCACGAGCATACCGTCCTTGATGTCGTCCACCAAGAGTCGTCCTGGTAGGATGTGGTATTGCAACAAGGCGGCTAGTGGGCTGACATCCTCAATAGGATTGCAGATCGGTGGATTCGCCAGAGGGCTCAGCGAGTCGTGGTCCTCGGAGTCGAGGTTGGGCCGTCTGGCGTATGGGCACATCGACAGACTTGTCAAAGGAGAGAAAACACCCGGCTGACCCCACTTGTCAGTGAACTCTAGCACCTCGTCCGTCGGCGCGAGGAAAGTCCAGGCCTGTTCCACTTCGGTGTCTTTGCCCGGTTCTCCAACATAGGCCGCTGACAGATTTGCGGAACGCAAGAGAGCGACAAAGCGTGTGGCGTTCAAGGACAGTAGCACCTTCTCTGCAGAGTTCAACAGGGTGAAGTTCTCGGGGCGGAGGAGGTTGGGGATGATATGCACGACGCCTGCTCATTAGCCCGGCCGACGACTCCTACACCTGACGCACCATTGGAAGCGAAGATGTCGATAGCTCTTGCTTCGGTCCCATTCACGGCTAAGCTGCCACTGCTTGACGGTTGGATCAACAAGTCTAGCTCAGATGCGGATTTGACTGTCCACTCAGCATATAGCTTGGAACAGTCACCAAGTCTACGTACCCGTCTTTCCCTCGTCTGGCCAGACGTCACTCCAGCCGACGCTGTCGTGCTTGAGGTCCAGAACGACGCCGCCCGCAACGATCCTCCCCACGCCCTCACCTCCGAAATCCGACTCGAGATATCCCTTCTCTAGATCGTCGAGAGCAGATTGGAACGCCTCACTTGAAGGCGCAAAGACGGTCAGGTGCGGCGATGTTGCGAGAGATTCGGGTAACGGTTCCGGCAATTCAGAGGGCAGTATGCGCGAGAGGTACGACAGCTCCCGGTGCGTGCTGATAATCTCGGCTAGGACGGATCAGCTGACCTCGGCATACGTATAGTACCACTAACCGATTGAAGGCGGCATATCCAGCACACCATCCACCCCAATCACCAAGCCGTTCCTTGTCCACTTCATGCCTATCATCTCTTCTACTGCGAGCGGGTCATCCTTGTCGCCCCCGTCTTTACCTTTGCCTCCCTTGAGTGCCGTCTCGTTCGTCTTCGGCCAGCCACTGCCGTCCCAGACTTCCACTCCGCCATCGCCTCGCCAGTCTATTGCTATTTTTCCGCGTTCAGACCCTTCTTCAGATCCAGCCTTGGCTATCCTCAATCTTTGCCCGTGACCACCAAGCAAGCCCTCCCCTCCTCTCGGTAGCCAAGGCGGCCCAGGCTCAGGGACCGGTGGTAATGGCGGCTGACTCGTCATTGGATACAGCAAAGTCGTCTCTATTGTGATGTTGCTGGTGTTGCTCGCTCGTACGGCCTCGATAGGTAAAGTGTAGTTGAGCAAGTGATATAGCAGGTGCTGCCGCAACGCCCAATTCTGGTTGTCCAGCTCGTCGGTGTCGGGATCGATATTTCCACTCGTCCATTCATCTAGACCATCGGGTCCCAGCCAGCCATATGTGCGCGGCTCCTCTTGGGATTGTGGTCGATTGGCATCTGCCCAGTTTATCCAAGCCTGGTCGGTCGGTGCGAAGAGGGTCGCATTCGCCATGTGCGCCAACATGGGAATGCATTTGGCCCGTTGAAGCAGATGTAGCAGCGTCGTGTGCTGGGTGGACTGAGATAGTGTCGAGACGATAGTCTCGTCGAAGGCATCCTCGGCGGCGAGGACGGGTCGACCTTGCTGCGGAAGTTGCTGTGCCGAGGTGGCCACGACTAGGGACAGGACGAAGAGTGCGGCAGAACGCATCGTGAGATCGGTGTCGCCTCAGGTACTCTCCCAGCTACGCAAGAGTCGTCGCATTCGGTATGCAGCAGGACAGAGAAGTGTATAGAGGAAAGAGAGAATATGTCGAGGCTGAGGTGTCGAGATGGGTTGTCATGACGCCAGGCTTAAGGTCGAAGGGTAAACACGTGGTCGACCCCTGAGTGGCAAAATATAACACACCGTGGGAAACAGTGCCAGTAGGAGGTACGCAGCAACAAGTTCGCAGTCAAACATACTTCATTTCGTCACATTGACCGACCAGAACAGGCCACCGAGGCAGCAAGTCCAGTGCTGTACATAGGCAGCTCATAGATGACAACCGCTCTCGCCATGAGCTAGCGTCGCCAGCGAAACGACGCCGACCCTTGCGGCCGAACATAATCGCCAATGACGACTTCGACCAACATCATCCCCGATCGGCCCAACCGACCCATCACCATACGATGCGGATACGAGTCGACCACGCGTAGGGTGACATTCCCCTCTGCCGCGACATGCCGACTTGAATCACTCCGCCTGAGAGTCGAAGAATGCTTTCACCTCTCGGCATCGCCGTTCTTCTTCACGTACACCGATGATGACGGCGAAGAATTCTCGATACGCTCCGAAGCCGACTTGACAGAGGCCATCGCCTACTTTGTATCGGGAGACGACGAGCAGCTCGGGTCAGCATACTCGGGTAACAATGGCAACGCTGCAAAGCTCGCCCTGCCCGCACAGAAAATCAATCTCAGACTCGAGGTGGTTGTGGAGTATGACGGGCCGAGCCTGAGTGACACTTCTTCCATCCTCAGCGGGCGAAGTGGTCTCGAGAGCGACGAGAGGACGAGCGAAGGTAGCTGGACTTCGAGCGGGTATACCGAGAGCTATAGGAGCTATGCGCGGAGCGGGCGGGTAGAGCCGCTGGTTGAGGCTGACGAAGGCTTGTCGGACCTGGATGGCAGCGTCCTCTCTGAACAACTCCGAGCGGCTATGCTGGATGATCATCGTGAAGCTGGACCTTCGTCTGGTCGCGGCTCATCTGGAGGAACGGCATATGCCTCACAGCGTCCACCTGGCCCACCAACATTGACCGGGCCCGATAGTGCACCGGCGCCTTCGCTTTTGACTCATTCTGAACTCGGCAGTCGATGGCTACAAGAGCAGAGCAGGCTGGTCCGACGTGGCGGCGGCCCGGGCTCGAGAAGAGTAGCAGCAGCGAGAGGCTATGGAAGTGATGAGGAGGAGGATAGCGATGATGAGAGTCGGGGCGACTTCTCCCTCGTCCGAGATGCGCGTGGCAGTGAGTTTTCCGCACGGTGGAAGCTTGATCCGACTGACGCACGTAGAATACTACTACTCATACCAGTCGTCCGAAGCAGACTCACTCGCTCTCGATTCAGACGATCATGCGATTGAGCGCAGTGCAAGTCCGATCCCGCCTAGTGGACCGGATGCCACATTTCTCGCGGAACCCGTCAGAGTGGCCGAGCCCGCCGGACCGCCTATACTGGCGCCGGACTGTTCAGCATGTGGCATGCGCCTGGAATACATGCGCTACGTCTGCAATACGTGTGGAGAGGGTCAGATGTGGCGGGAGAATGCGCCTGACAAAGGCGCCTTTGTTCCTCCGAGACTACCCAGCGTCAGTGACGGAAGCTCCGAGTCGACCGAGACGGACGGGACAGGCAGCGACTCGATCGGCTCTCGCACAGTCTACCCGACGGTCGCCTTGCGGACTCGCAGTGCATCGATATCGACACGAGCGTCTCCTTCTCCGCCACACTCAGAGTCCGGCGATATGAGAGATGGCGAACCGGCCAGACCGGTGGGCTACGAGCTTTGCCCCCAGTGCATCGAGCATCACGGTGTCATGCACGCCAAGGCTGCTGCCAAGCTGGCCAAAGCGGCCAACGCCAGGGGCCGCCGGCGCGTAGGGGAGAAACGGCATACATTCAGGGAGAAGATCTGGGCGGCAGAGGGATGGACAGACGTCGAGTACAATGAAGACACCGAGTGTACGATGTGCCGGAGTCCGCTTTTCACGCATCGCTACAAATGCGTGTCGTGTCCGAAATTCGATCTGTGTCGATCATGCTATCAAAAGGTCAACGACATCCACCCAGCGCACGCGTTTCTCCTTTTGCCGGACAAACCTGTGCCACTTGCCGGACCATCGTCGCTTCCCACCAATGGATACCACGCTCGACCTGTATTGCCTGCGACACAACCGGTCCGACACCCCGGGACGTTCTGCCACAATTGCATGCAAGACATCGTCGGTCCGCGATTTCACTGTGCCGTGTGCCCCTCGTGGGACCTGTGCATCCAGTGCGAGGGAGTCGTGGTGCCGAGCGGTGCGTCGGGACATACGGCGGATCACATCATGATGAAGATCCCCATGCCGCTAGACTCTGCAGAGGTTGAGGCGGTCAGCCGACGTGCGAGGGACAGGTGGTTTGCCCAGGACCTGTCGACGGTGGCGGCGGACAATCGGACAGCTTCGACTTCTCGGTCTTCCCGGTCCTCATCTCCCACAAACGAGACAGTCTATGGGGGTGGTTCGCGTGATGGACCGAGTCGTATCGCCAATACGGCTGCTGGAGATGCGCTGGATCACGGGTGCAGGTGTAGCAACTGTGACGAGTGGATCATGGGTAGACGGTATCAATGTGCCAACTGTCCCTCGGATCCCGTCGCGTACAACCTTGTCAGTTTTCCATATCAGAACCGGATCCAGCTGACATGCAGTGCTCCATCTGCGAGCTGAGGTCCTACCGTGTGCACAACCCCTCACACGTGTTCTTCAAATTCGACCGACCCGTGCACTTCCCGCTCAAGTCGCCTCAACCTCTGCTCCCACTCCTCTACCGCGCGCGAGTCGGTGACATTCCCGCCGGCGCAGTCGTCGACCCACGCAATCCCACGTCGTACCTGCAACACGTGCTGCACAAGGAGACGCTTTGCGACATCCATTCCGACCAGATCCGGGGCATATGGTACCGGTGCGCTCACTGCGCGGCGGGGTTCGACGTGTGTCAGGACGCCGAGCAGACTGCTGAGCATGATCCTACGCATGTGTTTGTTGTTCTCAAGGCTCGGGTGGATATGGGTGCTTTCCGACGTCTGGCGGATCTTGGATCGACGCATAACAAGCCGTTGTTGTATCAGCAGGTGTATCAGAATTAGTTTACTCGTAGAGGTGTAGACGGAGATTTATTATCTGATAAGCCGAATTCCCGGAAATGTCGGCCGAAACCATCTCTCTTGCTGTTTTTCTCTCTTCTTGCCCTTGGCACTTTCTCCTCCTACCTCTCTCGTTCTCTGCCCCACCGCCTAGGCAGCGCAGTGACCGAGCTCGGCTTGCTCGCAGTCACGAAGACCAAGCATCACCTCACATTATACTCTCACCGAAGTTGCACACCATGCCGAAGACTTGCACGGCAGACAGACCGTCGGTCTGAGGGTACACCCGGCCACCGAGGCGACATAAGCTATTCGAGTACGCCCATCGTGTATAAAGGCGACGCGGCGTGAAGGTCTGGGGAGAGGCATTGAGCTTAGCTGGGTCAAGTCAAGATGGACCATACGCAGAGTGTCATGAGTGTGCTGGAAGCAGTGTCGACACCGGGTCTCAGGACAGCTGTGAGTCTCCCCTGCTCCCGCTATCTACGCACTCTTCGCAGGCGTTTTCTCCTTATGGAACCACCTCAGAGGCTGATCCCAGGCCGCTGCCGCCACCGCGCCCAGCTCCCAGGATCGATTCGCTGTCGAGAACTATTATGGCCGTCTCATGTACCTTCTCTTCGGTTCAGCCATCGCCTTGCATACCGTCGACAGGCTCTTCATTGCTTTGCGGAACCGGATCGCTCTGAGACGTTATGGCGAAGCAGATATAACACCGAGGTCGCGATCTCAAGTACGGAGAGAGAGGTGGTGGACGAGGTGGTACGAGCGAGTCCATACGATGTGGAAGAGGGCGGTCGGTACGCCTGCGTTGTTTGGTGGACGGCGTGCGGAGGCTTGGGGGTGGTTGTCCATACCTACGCGTTTCCAGGCTCTTTGGGTGACTGTGATTCTCTGCGAACAGGATACAGGCGGCTGACGAGGAGATATTCGCCTACGTTGCCATCAATGTCTGGTTCTGCTCGGTCGATTATACCGGCATGTGAGTGGGCCCAGCAGGCTGGGGTGTGGCTCACATGGTGCAGAGACCCGCGCTATGGCCTATCGCGCAAGATCGCAGATAGGACGGGTATCCTCTGTTTCTACAACATCCCTCTTTGCTGGATGTTAGGCATGAGGAATCAGCTCACCATCTGGCTTACGGGATGGTCTTTTGGTCCGTCTCCATCCTCTCGGCTTGTGAGCTTGCTAACTATACAGCACAAGCGACCTTGGCACACCGCTGGGTCGCTCGCGTGGCCGTCATCCAGGCTTTGGTGCATACTGTGTGAGCTGATACCTTAATACTTGTGGCTTGACTCACTCGCAGCGCGTTCAGCTATAGGATCTGGTCGCACGGGTCGTTTCTGATCTTCCTTGGCGAGCGTTGGTTCCTCTGCGGCATAGGAGTGCGTCTTCCCTTCACGTTTGCCAATTATACAGCTCACACCCCAGGCAATGACCTGTTTCCTCCTCTTCATCCCGCTGTCCATCCTCCCCCTGCGCCAAAAGGCCTACGAGGTGTTCCTCATGTTTCACAAGCTCTTGTCATTTGTCATCTTCCCGCTCTTGTTCCTACACGTCGAGATCTTCAGGGGACACCCTTTCCACCCGTACCTCTACGCGAGCATTGCCGTCACTGTGAGTCTCCGACTTGCAAGTATGAGCCTACACGGCATGTACTGACGCGTGAGGTGCTCGACCGCTTCGCTCGCAGTATCCGCATTGCCCGACTGTCCCGCGGAGCAAAGTCACGCCCCGCCGACAATACCACCGGCACTATCACTTGTTCCCCAAGCGGTCTCATCAGATTGGAAGTCACCACCGGGCGCCGCTTCGTCCCAAAGTCCGGCGAGTACTACTACCTTTACTTTCCACAACAGATCCGGCCCAAGGAGAGTCACCCGTTCTCGCTCGCATCGTATCGACACGACGATGAGGGCCGCACGATACTGCACTTCCTGGTGGCACCACAGAGAGGCGCCACCCTGCGATTGTTCCATCAGATTGAGAAGCTGCTGGGTCATCCCATACCTGTCACCTCGAGCGTCACCCCTATCGACAGTCAGGCACCAGAGAATGAGGCAGAGCCTCAGGGCGCCAAGCTGAAAGTCCTTGTCGAAGGCCCGTACGGCCATTCTTCCGATATCAGGCCATACGAGACGCTCATCCTCGTTGCCGGCGGTTCAGGCATCACAGCGGTCCTGCCGACGCTGCACGAGGTTTCCCAGGCCGGTGGGCGAGGTAGAATCCAGCGCGTGGTGCTCGTGTGGGTGGTCAAGAGCCTCGCATACGCCGCCGACGTACTGGGCAACGAGTTGTCCTCGTGGCCTGACTGGGTGGAGGTCCGAGTACACATAACAACTGGCGGGACGGAAGGGGACGACCTAGTCGCTTTCCTGCGCCGGTTGGCACCGCGCCTCGTGCCCCACGAGAGAGATGTACAGGATGGAGCCGAGGTGGTATGGGGTGATTCGGGGCGCTCGCCAGTGGTTCATATGGCTCCGAATGAGGAGGGCGAATCGGAGTTGTCCACTCTAGTGGGCGGCTCGCCTGAAGGGGAGGCGTACGAGGACGCACCGTCAAGCTCGACGACAGCGACGACCCGCGTGGGCAGCTTGGACGACGTCTCGAACAGCGAAGACAAGGCGTCGATACGAAAGCCGATAGCCAATCGGTGCGCTTCCGATCCCCGAGATATCGAGGCGGCCGCAGTGGTGGACGAGGTCCTCCTGCGCCGCCCACACACGCACCTCATCATACGACAGGGACGCGCGGATATGGCCGCGCTGGTGCGCGAGGCGATCGATATATCCGAGCCACACGACAGAGTGGCGGTGATGAGCTGCGGGCCGGGGAGGATGCTGGACGATCTGCGCAAGGCCATCTCGGGTAGTTATGGGTATGGTGAGGGGCAGGTCCCTGGTTGGCGGCTCGAGTATTTCGAAGAATCGTTCTTGTGGTAGCTCTCCGGGTCGCAAGGGGCAGGCCAGTGGACAGTGTACGATAGATTGTTGATGTATCATTGTGCCATTACACGAAGTGAGGTGAATTTTCAAACTTGATTGGGGACTGGGGAAAGAGGCAGTCGGGTGTTTGTGGAGAAGAGGACGTACGTGGCCGCGGCCGCACGGACGACACGCTGATTCCTGCCTCGACCCACTTCGAATATCTTCTTTCCTCTGAATCCTTCTCTTGGCACATAAAACAGCTCGGGAGATCTAGATATTCTGATGGACCGATGCTTGGCTCACGCCGTACACTCGAATGCGCGCCGGCGCGAGATCGTCCGTCATTCAGTACATCGAACGAGGTAACGTCATGGCCTTAGGAGATAGAGCGAGGCAAAGAGTGCACTTTACACGCTATGAGCGGACGACAGCCGCGTGTGGACCAGCCTGCCGCCTCATGCCTCACCTCACTCGCCCAGCGAGCCAGTGCAGTGGCGAACCCCAAGCGAAATGCATACATAACCCTCACTCTCAGATCCGCCTCTTGTCACACCCAGCTCATCAGACCACCCACCCCACATATCGCCACTCAGCGTTACTCCGACCCCACTCGTCTGCGCACATCCTAAGCAGCACCTACCTACCTACCCACCAACCACAAGTAGAAGACTCCGATCGGCATCTCATCAGCGTCCAATCGACCAATGGAGGGCCACCCTCCCAAGGCCAAAATCTCCATCTTGAGACCCAGCTGGACCCGGCGCAGAGTAACAAGTATGAACGTGACTCCTTTTCCCCGTCCACCTCCTCCGGCCCCTCAGCGCCAGAACGACGCCACAGTGCCTCTTCCTACGAGCAGTGGACAAGTACCCGACCCCGCCGCCAGCAAAGGTGGCGCCGCCAGGCAGAAGGGAGAAGAAGATCGAGGACGCAAGTCGCCCCCGCCTATCTTTAGCAAAATCCGTATGCTCGACACTTACCGATCTGCCCGCTCTCGCTCGCATTCTGTTCGACGCAAGCCCGTGCGTAAATCCGCTTCAGACCCTTCTATCCCATCGACCTCAGGTATAGCTGTGGGAACGGCAGCTGCTACAGAGGAGCCACCGCCTGCACCACCACCGCCGACGCGAGAAAAGTCAGCAGCGGCACTGGGCAGGAGCAAGACGTTGATCCCTATCGACACGCACGTCCCTAGTCCCGAGCTGGACCTGGGTTACTTGGGAAACTACGGACAGAAGCGCTCGCCGGGACTAGACGACAGTCCTCCTCCTGCCCCTCAACGTCGACGACCACTTCCTCTCCCTCCTTATAGCGCCACGGATCCCGCTCAGCCTTTCCCAACGAGTCTTCCTCCCGTTGGTCCCCCAGGCTTCATTGGCGCAGGCTTCGTCCGTCGGCCTAGTCACCTAAGTCGGTTAGGCACAGGTACATCAACAGGTACAGAAGAAGAAACGCCCCGCGCACTGCGACCGATCGAACCGCCCACACCCGGGCTCGAGCTGGACAAGCTGCATATCGATTATCCGTTCCATACCACCCGGGAAGAAGCCGAAGGAGGCAGTACAAAGGCGATGATTGGTTCGAGGTCTAGTCGAGCGAGCTCTATCAGTTCAGATGAGAGCTGGTTCGAGGCTCTCAACGAAGACAAGGAGACACCATCACCGGCGCCGAGGGTGGCGGTTCCAATATCAAGGCCAACTTCATCAGCCCCTCCAGCTCCTGCGGCACCGGCAGCCTCTGCGCCGCCGCCTTCGACGCGCAACGCAGAAGACGCCGAGACGTTCGGCACCCATCCCTCCCACGCAAGCTCCGCGTCAATCTATAGTCAACTCAGCGAGGCAGGCGATTACGGTACAGCCAGCGAGGGGAGCCTCACAGCAAGTTACCATACGGCGGCATCATGGGCGTCGGACGAGACTGCTGCGCCTGCCCCGCCGCCGCCGCCATCGACACCCGCCACGTCGGCATCGCACTTGCCCATGACGCACGAAGGGGACAAGAGTACCTGGACCCATGGCGTCATTGGGTTGATGTCGCATTGGAAGAACGACAAGGCTAGGATGGGTTGAACATTGTCAACAGGTCAGGTAGTCATTCAATAGCCGCTTGTAGTTTACTCGAACGAAGATGGTCCGTACCACTGCCATTGTAACACACGCGGCAAGACCGAGACGATGCATCCGTCTTTCTGTCCAATGTTGGTTCGTATTGTTTGTTGAGATGATGTATCCCGTACGTGCAATGGTTGTGTAGTGAGAGATACTGACTCTCCTACCACATCTTCCTCCCGTTCAGCCCACGGGCAGCTTGAGACTGACCACCAGGCCCACTCGCACCGGTCGCCTGGCTTTGCCCATACACCCCTCCATAGTACCCACTAGAAGGAGCGTCCGCCACCGAGCCATAGTGGTACTCGCCAAGTCCGTTCATCCCCATGCTCGATCCGACCGCCCCAGCAGAGTGCTGCTGCTGCGCTCCAGCGTGACCGAATCTTCCGCCCGATTGGCCTTGCGATTGGGCAGAAGCGAGACCTCGGCTCGCCGCTGCTATCGTGGCCTGTCCGGGATAGTTGTACCCGTAGCCAGCGCCAGAATCATGAATGGGCGAGGTGAACGCCCGGTTGCCAGTCGGGTACTGCCCCTGAGGGGTTTGGTACAGGTTGGTCGAACCGTGATGCGGAGAGCTGAATCGATAGTCTGCTCCGATTGGCGAGTACATCTCCTTGTTCACACCAGATGACGCGGTGCCGAATGCCGCAGCCGTTTTCTGATCTTGGGGTCGGATCCCGTATCCGTAGCCTGAAGACGGCAGGGACGATCCGAAGGCAGCAGGGGACCAGACCCCTTGCTGGCCGGCTACGGTCGGGAATCCGTTCATGGTGGATGAAGCGCCATTGGCACGTCCGTACGATAGCCCAATGGCGTTCGGATTCGCGCCTTCACCAGGGGTCACACCATGATGAGATCCGCTGGGCGACATGTATTGGCCGTACCCAGAGGTAGATCGTAGTGCAAAAGCATTGATCGGCACTCCAGCGTTGGGCGAGGTGAAAGAGGATGGGGTGTACGACATTTTTCCCTGTGAGGCTGGAGGGTCTGCTGACGAAGGAGCGTTGAGAGTCGGGTAGAGAGGTGTTGTGAGATCCGCAGATTGTCCTTGCTGGCCAGCGGGGACAGAGAGTGATGTTCTGTCCGACGCATTCGTCAAATCTCCTTGCGACTTGTCTGCCTGTTCCCACACACTCTTGAGATGCTCGTGACGCTGCTGCGTGACTTGAGCAGTCCAGGGTGTCTGATTTGGGGTGGGACCATTCGGCGAGGCGGTGTGGCCGCCAGCTCGAGACGAAGTGCCCGACGGGATGTGTGATGGTGGGGTTTTGGGTGTCTGCGATAAGCGGGGTCTCGGCGATACGAGAATATGGCTCACCTCGGCACCGCTTGCCGCTGTCGGTACGGCATGCTGCTCGTCCGAGGCATCTCCCACGGTCTCAAGCGACATCTTGTTGATCTCATCCAACAGAGAATCTCCCTCGAGCTCACTGCTGACCATGAAACGAACTCCCGGTCGAGCCTCTCCAAACGCCTTCTCGGTAGATATACCGACACTGTCCGTGGCAAATCGGCCTTCCCGCTCTGCCTTGGCGCCTGCAGATGCCTTGACAGGTGACTTGCGCCGTTCCGGGACAGGCGCCGCCACGCCGTTCGCGCGATCGCCCGGTCGACCTTCGCCGGTCCATCGCGAAGCGCTCTGGGCGCGCGTGGCCTGACTTTTGAGCAGCGACGAGGCTGCAGTGCTGGCTGCCTGGGACCCAGGCAGGAGACTCTCGATTGAGCTGGGTGGAACAGTGTGCTGAGAGGGCGCGGCACCCTCGCGAGGGTTTTGCTGAGATCTTTTGCTCTTCTTCTCGATCCTCTCAAGCTTTCGAGGAGATATGCTGACCACAGGCAGGCTAATGTCCTTTCCAAATCGCTTCGGTTGGCGCGGAAGGAGGAGATCGGGGAGCGATAGGTTGAAGAAGTGCAGACGAGCCACGGGCGGCTCGAACGACAACAGCCAGCCTGGTGGGCCGTGAGCGACAGGCGTCTCTGCAAGTCGAAGACGATTTCGAGGTATCGGAAGTTTGGCTGGGGTGTTGCGGGGAAGGACGACTTTGAAAGTTCGCCAAGCTGGGGGAGGGGATTTGGGCGGAGGCGGCTGAGTGACATCAAAGTATTCGACAAGTAAAGACTTGGTAGGTTGAGTCGTGGGAGGCAAAGACTGTGATGGTTGGGGTGGTCTCGCGACAGGGACGGCACGCGTGGAAGCAGCTGTGGCACGAGGAGGTTCAGTCTCCGTCTTGGAGTGCTCATCGGGAAGTTTGACAGGAGCCGCAGGAGCAGGCGAGATGCGTGCCTGCTCCATGGCAGCTTTGATTCGACTAAGCATGTCGTCGAAGTCGTGCTTGGGCACTCCGGCCTTCTCGGCAGACTCGCCGTCGCCTACTCGCTTGATCGCCTCCTTCAAAACGGATTCTTCCACGGGCAGTGGCGGCTGGCCAGGCAAACGCACATGTACGGTCGGCAGAGAACTCGTCTCCGCCGCCGCGGCTAGCGGGGCATTTGAGCCGCCAGATTGCCCTGCCGCCGCCTCGACTCCTAAGTCGAAGTACATTTCAGCCGTTGGCCGGACTACTCGATGATTGGCAGCCGGTCCCTGTGCTTTGGAAGTCGATGTCACTGAAGCGTTTTCGCCAGCGGGCTGAGGAGCTTGGCTAGCCTGGCGCGTGCGCCAAGAGGACTCGCCTCCGCGAGAAGCATCGCCTGGAGGTTTGGATGGGAGACTCGGCAGGACAGTGGGGGTAGCCTGTTTGGCAAGAGGTGGTGCCGCGGGCGAAGTGTCGGCGGGAGGCTTGGGTCGTTGTGCTATAGTGTAAGAGGGAGTTGCAGCAGGTGCCGGCTTGAGGGGAACCACTGGGGCGGCAACTGCAGGAGGAGCAGGAGCAGCCTTTTTCGGTCCAAATCTCTCTTCAAGCTCTTTTGCCTTCTGTCGGGCTCGCTCTGCTGCCGCTTCCCGCTCTTGCTCTTCGGCCAGCCTGCGTAGACGAGCCTTCTCAGCGGCAGTGTGCATTTCTGCAGCTTGGTCGAGAGTAGGTTCCGAGGGAGAGGTGACGATGGCTTCTTCCGGAGCAGAAGGGAGATGAGGAGGATATGGCAAGTGAGATCCGGGTCCAATGCCTGGTGGCAGTGTACCATCAGGCCGGCGTACCTCGGAAAATGATCGGCGAGGGTGATGGGTTGCACCTGGTGGGGATACTTCTGGGCGGGCGGGCATATGAGATGGTCGTTCTGGCTCGACGCGGGCTCCCCATGCTTGCCTTGTGCTGGATGCTGAGGGAGGTTGTTGATGTGGGGGAAGCTCTCTCACCTCCCTGGGAGGAGGTTTGGGGAGGTCGGCAGGCAGACCCGTCATGTGAGGGGGCAGCATTCGACCATGATCACCACCTTGTAGATGAGGGGGAAGAGGTCGATCAAACGTCCGACCTGGCGCTGGGGCAGGAGCCCCCGCTCTGGATTCCTGCGACGTCTCGGTCACTGGGCGAGACATGAGACGTGTTGGCTGAGGCAGGGCAGGCTGCCCTCTGGGCTGACTCGGCTCCATCCGATTCGACTGAGCGTTGAATAATTGTCGACCCTCAGAATCTTGACGTCGCGGCAAGTCAGGCCGCAACGCTTCGACCGGTGGAGCTTTCCGAGGCCAGCTCCGGTCAAAATCTTCGGCAAAGCGATCCGTTTTGCTGACTGGAACGTCGTTGGAAGGTTCTCTGACGAGCGGCTCATCGTGATGCTCGTGAGGATGCGCGACCATGCCATCGCCAAAGTCCATCACATCATCGTCGTCATCCTCATCCTGCTTGTCAGCATTGAGCGGCAGCCAATGTACTCTGAACCCACGTCCCAGCGGTGTGCACCGGCTGCGTCGAGTTGGGAAAAGACGTTCAAGCCCTGGAGAATGGCCTGGTTATGGGCCGCTTGAGCCTGTGCTGCCAACACGGCTGCTTTCTTTCCTGACGAAATGAGCTTTCATTCCAATGGAGACATTCAGCTCACCCTCGGCCACCTCTGATGCTGTCGGGAAGTCTCTCGAAAGCCCCACACCAGATCGTCTCGCATCCGATGATACGGTTCTCCAAGCAGTTCTCGCTGCGCCTCCACCGATTCCCTGGCCTGAGCCCATCGTCACGGGTCCCATATTGGACAAAGTTCGTCCCTTCTGCGGCGCCGGCTGATGTAGAGTTCCCGGCCCCGACTTTGAGTCTGGCAACGGTAGTGAGGGCTTCGCCCACGGAGAGCTGCTGGCGGAAGATCCTCCGGTAGGTGGTATAGGGGAAGAGCCGGATTTGTAGGAGGGCAGGGTGGTGAGTTTGGACGAGACGAGTTTGGTGGAAGCGGTGGCGATGGGAACGGGTGATGCTGCTGGACGACCTGCGAGATCAGTATTCTGGGAAAAGCCCGAAGAGCGGTAGACGAACCGCCGAGACTGCTAAGCTTTGCGCCGGCCGATCCCGGAC
This sequence comes from Tremella yokohamensis, assembly GCA_024343385.1. Classification (NCBI taxonomy): domain Eukaryota; kingdom Fungi; phylum Basidiomycota; class Tremellomycetes; order Tremellales; family Tremellaceae; genus Tremella; species Tremella yokohamensis. Next base: position 311,534 of record BRDC01000018.1, on the reverse strand, counting down.
CGGGCGCAGGGCTGACGGTCTTGCTGAGGAACTTCTTGTTGATGTTGACCGAGCTGAATTTCTTGGCAGCTGGGACGGAGGATGAGAGGGGCGGGGTGGACGTTCTCGAGCCCGGTGTGACGGAACGAAGAGTTGTGGCGGGGTTGGCGGGCGACTGTCCATCTTCCATAGCCGAGTCTTCTGCTCCATCGTCGTGGAGATCGCCACTGGCCTGGGCGATCTCCGCCCCTTCCTCGCTGCTAGGCTTGTCCGCACTTTGTGCTGCCGCCTCGAGCGACACCGAGATCTGAGGGGCACCATTGAGATCGCCAGATGGTAGCTGATCATGGGTTGGATCATCTTCGATATCGGCCTCCCCCTCGAGACCATCCTCGACCTCGTCTTCACTGGTCGCTGCGGCGGCGTCTGCGTGCTTGTCGCCTTCCTGGTCCTCTTCTTCCTGTGCTGCGCCTCCTTCGTGCTGCTCGATAGCAATCGCCTCTTGAGTAACAGGGGGATCGATGACGAGCTGATGCTGCTCGCCTGATTGAGCCTCCTCTACAAGCTCTGCCGCGCCTTGATCGATGGGTGTATCTGAAGTGGTGTCATTGTGAATGGGCAGATCGCTCATTTTGCGCTCCTAGATAGTCAGTAGTTGCTCACGTGAGGCGATGTTCGATGGTAAGGGGGTTTCGAGAGATTGCTCACATCGGGGAGAGTGATAAGTGGCTGCTGGGAGAGCAGAGGGGCGGCTGGGCGATGGGAAACTCCAGGTATTGGAGCTATCCAAGGTGTCGATTGATGCGCGATCCTTCAAGAAGGAAGCCAGATATATTGGATCGTGTCAAGGATGGGCCAGTCGCCGCTGGATGTTCGGGTCAAAGGAGGCGATAATGACCGGTCTGAGCGAAGATTGGAGAAATGAGGGAGATATCGAGAGGGGCGAGAAGGGGGGGGACGGTCAAGATGTCTCGAGTGCAGGAGGAGAGAAGTAGCTGTTGCTACTCTGTAATGTCAATGTCACCTGTATACGTCTTGTCGCTGCTGTCCTGGACGGTGTCGCTGGTGATCCATGAGCCGGGATCAATTGGCCACTCGCCGGAGCGCGTCACTCTGGCCCAGCCAAAGTAGATATCGCCGGAATAGCCGACGAGTGTGGCACTTCTGCCTCGATCCCATACCCACTCTACCATCATATGCGGCCAGTCTCATTCGTCGCTTTGACTATCTCATTACATCGGGGTCTCTGTTCAACATGGCAGCGAGGTCAGCAGCCAGCCTGATCGCCTCGGTCAGCACGAGAGCGACAGCGAGGCCCTCCCTTCGTCCAGCTGGCATAGCCAACGCTGCAGCGACTATCGTCTCCTCTCGCCGGTCGATCCACATCACCCCCTCATCCCGGGCTGCCGAGCCGTCCACCGCGCCATTTCGCGAGCCAACAGGTATCAACCCAGCCGAAACCACCAAACAGCTTTCGGGCCCTCTTCACCAATACGGACAGTACCTCGTGACATGTCTGCCCAAGTACATCCAGCAGTTCTCGGTCTACAAGGACGAACTCACCATTTACATCCCCCCGACCGCCGTCGTACCAACCCTCACCTTCTTGCGCGACCACCAGCAGTGCCTCTACAAGGCTGTGATGGATATCACCGCTGTCGACTACCCCACTCGCCCCATGCGATTCGAGGTTGTGTACAACTTGCTTTCGGTAGAGCACCAGAGCAGGATACGTGTCAAGACGTATGCCGACGAGGTGACGCCGGTTCCTTCGGCCGTTGGTATTTACAGCGGTGCAAACTGGTACGAGCGGGAAGTGTGGGACATGTACGGCGTGTTTTTTGAAGGTCACCCGGATCTGTGAGCTAAGTTTGAGTCGTATAGTGCTTTTAGCTCACAGACAGTCGACGTATCCTCACCGACTATGGTTTCGAGGGACACCCGTTGAGAAAGGACTTCCCCCTGACCGTTCGTCCAGCTTCGCCTCTTTGAGCATCGACTGACCCCAGGGCTACTCGGAAGTCCGCTACGACGAGGAGAAGAAGCGGGTGGTGTACGAGCCTTTGCAACTCACCCAGGCATTCCGGTGAGCTCATCCGGCTCTGAAAGAACGCTCTAGAACTGACGGTACAGGAACTTTGCCGATGCAGCCTCGCCTTGGGAGCAGGTCGGATCGGGAGACCCCAACGTTCGCCCAGAGGTGAGTATCTCCCATGCGTATGATCAGTTGCTGACCAGTGCAGGAGTTCAAGATCCCTCCTCCCCCGCCACCCAAGGAGGAAGCCAAGGATCAGAAAAAGTAGATCGCAGCGTGGACATATCGGCATGCATTACTTGGCCATCGCAAATCTGCATTGGCCAGTCAATCGACGATGACGAGCCTTGTCTGCGACCCGGCTTTGCTGACACTGGGCTAAGAGCCTCACCCAACTTTGTCAAGTCAGACCTGAAGCCAACAGCAACACGATGTCAGATCAACAACATGGGAAGGTCAAGCTGACCTCCTGATGCGGTAACTTCATGCATGCCCTATGATACGTTGTTACAATGCTCATCTTCTCCCAGCATCCGCTTCGCTCAAGCAAAGTGCGCACCCCGGATACCCACCTCCTCCATGACCGTATCAGCGGCCAGAGCGCCCTGCTCCATCGCACCCTCGATAAACGCACGCCAGCCGCTCGCCCAGTCCGAGTTGGCCATGAGCACATTGCCATGTCGCGACTGCAGCTCGTCGAGGAATTTGCTGAGGAATCCGGCAGAATACCACGCTGGTCCGGCGAGCGAGTATGGGTCGCTGATCCAGTCGTGGAAGTACTGCTTTGTCAGCCCTCCTCTAGCGGCAAATCGTTGTCACGAGATACTCACCAGCTGTTTGATATCCATGGGGTGGAAGCGCTTGAAAGCCGTGACCAGCCTCTCTGGCTCTTGGAGCGGGTTGAGAGTCTTCCGGTTGTCCCCTGCAAAGCTGGTGAGACGAGTCGATTTGCCATCCGCACACCATCCGTCGCCGTAGACGTACAAGAGGTCGCCGGGCCAACAGCATCCGCGCAGGCCGCGGAGGTCGCCCTCTGCTTTGGCATGCACTTTGGTGAGGTAGTTGACCTGACCGACGGCAATGGCTTCCTTGCGGAGGGCAGAGAGGGGCGGGTCAAACTTGACAGTGGGGAGGACGGCAATGGGCAGCGTGTTGATCACTCTCTTAGCCTTGAACGTCCGTCCAGCTTTGGTGCCAAGCGTGACGATACCCTCGGCATCGACGAAAGACGCGACGGGGACTTTGAACGCGTACTGCAGTCCGAGTCGAGCGGCATCGTCAAAGATACGCCGGGCGAGCGTGCTCTGCCCGCCTTTGATCTTGTACAGCGTCCACACCTCTTCAAAGGTCTCGGGCGTGTACCCCTGCAACGCCTGCGAGCGCAGGAACTCGAGAAAGGCAGTATTGGCCGTCGTGCCGCCCGAGCAATGAGGGACCAAAGACTCGATGAGCGCCTTTTCGTCGGCGCTCAGCTGGTCGGCGATCTGGTCGATACGGTCTTGGCATGATAGCTGGTCGATGGCAGTCACGTCGGCTCGCTTCACGCGTGAGTTCTCGAGCGACGAGTAGGGGAGAGGGCAGATGGTACGGCCGTCGTCGCCGTCGACGTTGATGAATATCCGCCAGGCGCGCGTGGTCATGTCGGCCGCTTCCTTCAATGAGAAGCGGCGCGAGCCAGAACCTGGGCAAGCGTCAGCCCTGCGACACTCAACTCACGTTGTCTGCCAGACGCTACGCACCAGTGTCCAGTGTAAAGTACTCGGCGCCACCGCCTTGCGTCCGTGTCATTGTCACCTCGTCTTTGAGACCGTAGCGCATCATCTCGCCGAAGAGCCGTCCGTGGACGTGCGAGACCCATGTCCCACCCATCTCGTAGGTCGTCCCTAATCTCAGCGGCACTTCTCGGCCTATGGTGTCTTGGACATACCGTCAACCTCTGCACTCCATGTCCGGCCGCCAACACGGTCTCTCGCCTCGAGAAGCAGCGTCTTGACCCCTGTCCCGTCAGCCCAGCCCAACGTCCAAGGTGTGAGGCATAACACACCAGCCTTGACCAGATCCCTCGCGGCGATCAAGCCGGTATACCCCGCCCCGACGACGATACAATCCCACACCTGATCCGGATTGTTGACGTTCTCCGCGGGCTCAATGACGCCGTACGTCTTAAGACCAGCTTGGAGCCCAGCAGTGCCTTTACCGGGAGTATAGCTGTGCCCATCTTTCGACAACTTGGCCTCGTACACTGGTGCTGGTTTCGGTGCGGCAGGTGGCATGGCGGATGACTACTCGGCTCTCGATCGACAACGATGAGGGCGGGTCGGGCGACATGGGCGAGGGGTCATATACCCTTGTGCGGCAGAACAGGCGGAGCACCGCATGTTATCTGTCGCACTGCGTCTGTTGGCGTCGACTTCGGGGGCTCGTTATCGACTTTGGTCGAGCTATACGATGGTGTAGACGCGCGGGCTCGCGCGGGTTGACGATTGACACGCGCGGCTCGGAGTGGTTGGTTAGATAACGTTTCTTTAGCGCAGGGGCGGGGGATCGTCTATCGCGTTTGCGGCCCCGCTATCTCCGTCTCTCCTCCTGGCAGCGGCTACTGAGGCGGGGTGTAGACTCACGGACCATTCGTCGTTGGAAAGCTCGGCAGCATGAACTGACAAGCTACAGTGGCACACGCACTGTATGCAAATGAACGCCAGTCTACTCTCAAGGATGTTGCAAAGGGCTTTGTTGCTCCGGCAGCTTGGTAACTCTACACGAATAGCACTGTCTTCCTCTCCTTACTTAATATTCGATGTGCACGTCCCTCTAGAAATGGTTCATTGGACATCACATGCATACTATTGCGCTTCTCAAGCCTCTCTCCTCAGCCTCCCAGCCACATCAGATTTCGTGTTCTCATGTCTCTCCACCAGCTGACAACTGTCAATACTCATACTACAACCGACTCTCAGTCCCTCACATCCCGCACGGACTCCCTTGCGTCGCGCTCGTCGGCAACAGCCACGAGCGTATCGACGTCGACCTCGACGTAATGTCGTTTGCCGTACGCCACAAAAGCAATCATAATAGCGATGAATGCACCAATCTCAAAGACAACACCCCAGTTGAACACGTCGACAGTGAAGGGAAGGTTGGACGGGTACTTGCCATTAGTGCCTGCACTTGTATGTCTGCGCGCGTCCGTGTGCTCACCGAAAGGACCACCAGAGCAAGCGCTTGGTACCCGATACCGATGCTGTCGGTGAAGTATCCAAGGAGAACGGGAACTTTGAAGAAGCGGTCGGCTGGAAGATTCTTTCGACCGTGCATGACGGCGAGAATTACAACAAAGACTGCAAGTCAGCCATCGGCGGCAAGCCCAGAGTGGAGTGGGCTCACCATAAGACAGATTGAAAGACCCGACGCAGGCGACGTTGAGAGCGTTCCAGCCAGCCGAGCCGGACAGGTAAAGCGCCGAACAAGCAATGTTGACGATAGCGCAAACGGCAAGGGCGACGATGGGCAGGCGGTAGCGCGGGTGAATCTCGTGGAGCCTCCAGCTGGCAGGAACCATGCCGTCCTTCGAAAGCGCCATGGTCTGGCGCGAGACAACAAGGAGAGCGCCCTGCGACCCATTGTAAGCCACAAGCGTGATGATCAGGCAGTAGATCGCTGCGCCGGCTTTCGAGTGCAGGGTTTCGTACACCAGCGTCACGACGGGGTACTGGTTGATCGACTGCAGGGTCACATTGATGTCGGAAGCGATAAAGCCGAGCATGATGGAAACGACAACGCCACAGATGGCGCCCATGGACACGACGAGCATCATGATTTTCGGTACCATCTTACGGGGACTCTTAACCTCTGCCACATAAGCGATTCTTCTGAAGCAGGTGGCCGAACGCACCTTCGGCCAGATGAGTCGTGGCGTCCAGACCCGAAGCACAGGTCACAGGGGCGAAAAAGCCGAGCAGCAAGGTGCTGCCGAGACTGTTGGCCGGGTCCGAGTACCGAACCTCCTGGAAGACGCTGTAAGCGGAAGACAGGGGCGATGCTTTGGCCAGCATGACGATCAAAAACGTGAAGATGCCGACGACCTGGATGATGACAACAATAACGTCCATACGGCCGAACCACTTGATGCCCCAAATGTTGATGATGAACATCGGGACATAGAGGGCGACATTGACCAGCCAGACGACCCATTTGGCGGGAAGCCAGTCTTGCTTGAAGACCTGGACGAAGGCAATAACGCCCTGAGCGGCGAGGACAACAGTGGAGGAGCATTGAAACATCCAGCCTATCCAGTTGACGATACCGACGATCCAGCCCGCGAGGGCCTTGTGGCGTTGCGGAGCAAGGTAGATGGCCATGTGGTATACGCCCTTGAGCGAGGTCAGAATGCAGTTAGAAGATGGCAGTGAAAGTACTTACGCCGACAGTAGGGATCACTGAAGCGAGTTCGGCGATGGCCAAACAGGTGAGACCCGCACCGGTGTAGGCGAGAATGTAGCCGTAGAGCAGAGCCGGGATACCGCCATTGGTAAAGGCAGCCTGGCCATAAGGGTCACGCGAGCAAGTCGGGTCAGCCACTCACATTGAGCAGAAGACTGCAGACGGCAGGAACGTTGTTCTCGCAGAAACCGAGGCAGACAAGTTCGTACCATCTGACGGAAGACGGATCAGTCTTCATCAACATTTTTTATCTGCCAGTACTCACGTGAAGTTCTTGGCGATGTGCTCGTGCTCGGCGAGCTGTGCGATATTCTGTGACTCGGACACAGTGTACACGGTGCCATGTATGGCGTCCTTGTCGTCGAGAGACCCCTCGGTCTCATGGTGACCATGGCCGCCGGGGACGATCATATCGTGCGGATCGCTGCTAAAGCTCATGATGCTGGGTGCTGCTGGGGCAGGTGCGGGTACGGATTCGGGCTCGAGGTTTCCACCGTGGACGGGGCATGGTGTTTACGAGACGGAGACAGGCGTTTATTATACGATGCGCGGCGCATAGTCACAGAGCCGCGCGATTCAGAGAGGAGTATACAGTGAAAAGCGGAGTAGGCGCAGACGTAACTGATAAAGACGCAGTGACAGACTGCTTTCACGCCTTTTGCCCAAAGAGGCAAGCCAGTGGCCAGTGGACAGCTCCGCCGAGATAAAAGCGGGTCTATCGCGGCTACATCGTTTAGAGGCCCGTGCCCTTGCCCCCTCCTTTACGTGCGTCTACTAAGTTGCGCACTCTTTGACGTAACCCCCTCGCCCGCTGCTCTCTTACGGCCTTGCCGAGCCAGTTTCGTTTCTCCTTCTATACCTTGACCGCCTATGCCTCGTATTTTCCTCTGGCCATGCTTGCGTCCACCCAGACGACTTTGACGTCCGGTAGCTCCGACGTCGGCCCCGCAAACCCGAGCAGCGGCGACAAGTCGAAACCCGGGGCCAAGGCTGCTAGGGTGAGGAAGGCGCACAAGCGCAGTAGGACTGGCTGTCTAGTGTGTCGTCAGCGTGAGCCTGGAGCACACCACAGCAGGCTCGATGGACGCTGAGACAGTAGGGCACAAGCGATGCGATGAGGTGTTCACCGACGGGACGTGCCAGACCTGGTTCGCTTGTCTTGTCTCTGCCGGGCCACCTTCGGTCTCAGCTGATGTCCAGTCGTGCAAGCGGATATGAATGTGTACCGCCCCCTGCCGACCGTCGCCTCAAGTACAGCCGTCAACTCGCCCACAACGCAGCCCTGTCCTCACAGTCCCCACCGAGCCCACACAAGGTGCCGTCCCCCGCTGCGCCTCTCGCGGCATCCGCTATCCCGCAACCTCAGATAGTCGACCCAGGACCTTCACGCCAGGTATCCCAGCCGGATTTTCTTCGAGATGTCAATGGAGAGCTCACGGCGTCTTCAACGGCCGTCGCCGAGTACATTCAAAGCCTGTTCAACACGACCTATTTTGACACGAGCAACCAGAATGATGCCACCGGTGTTTCGTCTACCGCCATGGCCTCCGAACCCTTTCCCCTGTTCAGTCCGTACCCAGCCCCGGGTCAGACCCAACAATCTTCCACGCCCTTCAATTCGGCGGGAGACTCCCTGGCCTTCCTCAACGTCCCGGATAGCGACGCGGCAGGGCGCATGCTCTTGCCGAGCTTTTATGCAGAAGAGCCGGGAGCAGCTCAGGACGATTCAGCCAACCCCCTTGATGTCCTGCTATCGGGCTCAGAGGCATCAGCATCACCGACCGCAGTCCCCACCCGACCTCACGAACCTGTGGACGACCCAGATCTCACTGCTGCCAACCAACTCATCACCCGAACTCATCCTTCGCCTACATATACGAAGCCTACGTACGAGCTGGGTAGTGACGGTACTGTCCAGTGGTCTCAGGTCGGCCCTCTATGTGAGCCTCATCTAGATACCGTCAGGAAAAGCAGACTGACCCGCCAGACAAAAAGTATCAAGGTGAGCTTGCCCATCATCGGGGCATAAGGCTCGTCACTGATGCATGTAGAATCCTGGCATCGCAACAGCCCTCAACACATCGAGCACCCAGAGAGCGCTGAATCTGCCCTTTCGCCTCTTCGTTCCACGACGCAAGCGGCCATACTGGAGGCCTTGTCGGTGCGCGTAGGCAAAAAGACCACGGATCAGAACCAGGGCACAATGTACTCCAATTTCGCCTTGTCTCTACTCGGAGAGCCTGGCAAGTTCTCGCTCAACGAGTCTTTGAATGCGGTGTGCGATCTGCGTGAGTCCTGAAATAAGGTGCCAATGCAACTCTGATTTTCGCAGAGACATACAACTTCGTCATCAGCGGCTCGGCACACAGCTACGCTGCATTGCTAGTGGGCGAAGCCGTCGTTCGAGGCGCACTCGGAGCTTCTCCGACGTTGAGTCTGCTGGAGACCGTGAGGAAGAACGAAATGGGCACTCTATGCTTTGCTCAAGGAGATCTCGGACACTGTCTGTGTGAGGCAGGCCGACTGCCGATGTGAGTTTCCTCGCTACCAGAGCCCGACGAAGTACTGATTCGTGTCTAGCTTTGCTCTCACCGGTCCCAGCTTTGCATCCGACGTGTCAGGCCTCGCGGACTCAGTGGGCGGCGTGACTTACACCATGCCCCTCGTCATCCAGGAGATCACCCACGCAATCATTGTTGCCTCCGTCACGGGTCAGCAGATCGATTTTGCGGCCATGGAAACGCGCATACGCGCCCTATCTAACGACGAGAAGATCCCCAAAGTTTGGTCACGCGCAGTCATCATTATTCTGTACCAGCGACTGAAACGGGCCGGACCGCTTCATCCCGTGATACGGGCGATGGCATGGGAGATTCTCCTCGAGCTTGAACCGGGGCCATGCCGCAAGCATGAGGTCTTTCCGCTCTTTCTTGCTGGCGCCGTGGCGATGCTGGAAGTACAGAGAAAGGCCGTGAGGACACGGTGGGTCCGTGCACCCGAGCACGGATTCGAGGAGGCCCAAGCGTTCCTGCAATTATTGTGGAACGAGATGGATGAGACGGGTTACGCGGTCGATTGGTTGGAATTCATGAGCAGGCATAAGATCATGTTGGCGTTCTTCTAGGGCTTTGAGCCGTTCTTGTAGCATTGACATCCCCGTTGTATCTCTTTGCATTGCATATGCTCTCTCACGTGGTCCGAGCGGAAAAGCCTACGGCTCTAGTTGAAATGGTAGACGAGTTTGCCGCGTCAATTTACCCTCCGACTCGTTTTGCGACCGGACCTTATCCGTCGAGCCGCTGTCGATGCGCGTGTAGGCGACCGGATGCCTGACGGAGCCCCAAGAGGGCTATCAGACGTGTAGCAGGCATGCAGCGCTCGAGTGCGTCAACCGCGCCGGCGGCAAGTAGACGGAGGCGCCAGAACGGCCTTCATAAGCCCATGCGCCATGGTCAGAGAAGTTCACTTTCTGATATTCTTTCCACTGAGCGATCTGATCCACTTCTGAGTATTGTACAGACACCGGCATCAAACCCAGGATACCATGATCGCCGACGACAGGCTACACGAGGCCGCAGGCAAGCTCTCGGCTGTCCCAGCCAACAAGAAGGAGGGGCGTCACACCTACCACCCTCTCGAGCAACTTGCACCAGCCGAGATCACAGAAGTCAGTAGCCTCGGAGGTCGACATTAGAGGTGCTGATAGTCAGGTGACTGAGGGGATCAAGAAATCTCACCCGAACGACCTGCTCCGTTTCAAGTTTGTGTCGCTATTGGAGCCTCGCAAGGCTCAGCTCGTCCCGTTCCTCACCGCCGCCCGTGAAAAGAAATCGCTGCCGTTCGTACCACGGGTAGCCAACGTGCTGTACTCGAGCAATGTGGGCGAGGACATGGAGTGGTTCGAGCTGCTCTGGAGTCTTGATGAACACAAGTCCGTTTCCAAAGTCAAGTTGACCTCCGAGTTCAAGCCGCAAGGAGACCCAGACGAGGTGGTGTGAGTCGGCGCCAGATTGGGACGAATGGGCTATCGGCTGACCGAAAGTGACCTTGAGACGATCATCTACCAGGACGAGAAGTTCAAGGAGGCCGTCAAGAAGTTCAAACTGCCCGCAGGCAGTCGCATCCAGGCCGACACCTGGTCGTACGGCTCCGACTCTGCCTCGGCGATCCCCCGCCTGATCACCTACATGGTGTACTTCCTCCCTCCAAACGCCGACAAGGACAGCAACCACTATGCCTACCCTCTTCCGATCTGTCCCGTCGTAGACACTGCCACTCGCAAGGTGCTACACGTTATCGAGGCACCAACCGGTGGCGTTGGTGACGGCAAGAAGGACACGTTAAACAGGGAAGACCCGGTCGGCCACTTGCGGAAGAACGAGTGGGTCGCAGACCTCATGGACATTCCTCCCCGCACGGACCTCAAGCCAATCCACATCACCCAGCCCGAGGGCCCCTCTTTCACCATCGACGGCAACCGGATCCGATGGCAGAAATGGGACTTTGTCCTGACGTTCAACTACCGCGAGGGTATCGTGCTGCACGACATCCACTATGACAACCGCTCGGTCTTCTACCGCCTTGCGCTGTCCGAGATGACTGTCCCGTACGGCGACCCGCGAGAGCCGTTCCACCGTAAGCAGGCGTTCGACTCGGGGGACTGCGGTCTCGGCCTCTGTGCCAATCAGCTCGACCTCGGCTGCGACTGTCTCGGCCTCATCAAGTACTTTGACGGCCACATCGTCGCTCCCGACGGCTCGCCAAGGATCATGAAGAACGTGATCTGCATGCACGAGGTCGACGACGGTATCCTCTGGAAGCATACCCACTACCGCACTGATACCGCCGCTGTAACCCGATCGCGACACCTGGTTCTGCAGACCATCTGCACAGTGTCCAACTACGAGTACATCTGGATCTGGAAGTTCGACCTGGCGGGAGGAATTCACTTCGAGACGCGCGCGACCGGCATCCTCTCCACCTCGTACATCGATGCGGGCAAGCAGTCCGAGTGGGGAGCAGTGGTCAACCCTGGTGTCCTTGCCCCGAACCACCAGCACGTCTTCAACATCCGTATCGACCCCGGTATCGACGGGCACTCCAACACTGTTGTCCAAGAGGACTCGTATGCCATCCCATACAGCGAGGAGAACCCGCACGGTACAGCATGGAAGATCCGCAAGACCCCCATCACTCAGGAAGGCGTGGCGGACGCCAACCCGCAGAGCAATCGTATCTTCAAGATTATCAACAAGTCCAAGTTGAACCCGTGAGTCGCCCCTTCAGTCGTCTCGAGTTGGTTCCTGTGCTGACATTCCCAGTGTATCCGGCCGTCCTGTTGGCTACAAGTTCACGCCGAACCCAGGAGCGCTCATGTTCGCTCAGCCCGACTCGATCGCCCGCAAGCGCGCAGAATTTGGTGGCCACCACATCTACGTGACCAAGTACCGAGACGACGAGCTGTACCCGTCTGGCAACTACACGTACCAGTCCTCCGGCAACGCCAAGGGACTCGAATCCGACATGATCAAGCGGGGAGACAACGTGGAGAATGACGATGTGGTGCTGTGGCACTCGTTCTGCCTCACCCACAACCCGCGCATTGAGGACTGGCCCGTGATGCCGTACGAAAAGCTGGAGATTTCCTTCAAGCCGGCAGACTTCTTCGAGTACAACCCGTCCATGGATGTTCCTCGAAGCAGGCAAGAGGTCAACAAGTCGACTTTGTACAATGGGCTCACCGAGTCGTGCTGCCGATGATGGACTGTGAGAGACTGTTTGTAGTATCGTTATGCAGCATTTTGTGACATTCCAACATTTGTCTGCACGTCCACGCACGCAGTCACGGGAAGCGGCAAGCTCTGCTCCGGCACCCATGAGGCTTGTTCGACGTGGAGTGACAACCGGCAGACGTGCTGCCAAAACGTCTAAGCGACAACAGCTTTCCCGGAAGTGGGCTATCGTGACCGAGTATTGTTTGATAGTAGGCAAGTTTAATCGTAAGATGGTGCTCATTGGGGTATAGGTGTACCCCCTTTCACGTTGGCTTGGCGAATATGCAATACATGTCATCTCATCAGACTGTGTCTCCTGCACTCCCGACCCAAGGAAAGCTGATTGCCCTCCGCGTACGGTCTACAAGGTGTAGCCTCCGTCGACAATGCTGTGAGGCGAATTAGCATTATCAACAAAAAGGAAGCGACAAAACTTACAGATCGTGTCCGGTACAGAAGGTGCTCGCGTCCGAGGCGAGGAAGAGATAGGCGCCTTGCAGCTCCCGGTACTCCCCAGTACGGTTCAGCACCTGTCGATTGAGCGCGTTGGTGATCTCCAGCTCATCCGCACCCTGCGCATCGCCCATGTACCCGGCTTCGTTGATCAGCTCACGTAGCATTCAGAGGGGCCAGAAGACATACGAGAAACCGAGTTCACACGGGCAAAGTCCTTGAACTCCTGCGCGAGACTCTGAGCGAGCGACTTGGCAGCAGCCTTGGACGAGTTGTAGACGCCCTGGTTCAGCGGGCGGATGTTAGATGTCCCAGCTGCCGAAGCTGTGATGATGAAGCGTCCGGTGTTGGAGCCGGCTGTTGCGTGCTCTTGCCAGTACTTGCCCAGCAGTGCAGCTTGGTAGATGATGGCGGTGTAGTTGACGTGGATGACGTTCTCGATGGCCTTTGGGTCAACGTCGATGATGGTGTTGTCTTCCTGGATCACACCGGCATTGGCGACCTTCGCACATCAGCTCGGCCGCCCTGATCATTCAAGCAGCTGACCCAAATGTCAATCTTGCCGAAATCAGCGATGATACCTTTGATCACCTTGTCGGTCGCAGCATGGTCTCGCACTGCCCGTCAGCGACCCAGTATCGCGTTTTCTGCCTGTGACCTACCGTCGAGCTGCACTGCGGCCACCTTGACCCCATTGGCTTTGGCGAGCTCGGGCGCCCTCCTCACGGCCGCGTCGTCCCGGGCATAGATCATGACTACATTGGCACCCGCCTCCGCAAACCCTTGAGCGACGGTATCGCCAATGGGTCCCGAGGCACCTGTCACGACGGCCACTTTGCCCTTCAGGGAGAAGAAGCTGTCTTCGTCAGCTCCACGATACACCAACGCATTGGGGAAGCTCACTCGAGCACCCGGTTGGGCAGCTGCGGTGCTGGTTTTCGTTCGGGAGCCATGATGATGGTGTCGAGTGAAGTGAGTAAAGCAGAGCAGAATCAGTAGATCTGGTTTGGATCCAAGATGCGTGTCGCCGCGATACATGATATCAGTGGCCCCTCGAACGCGCCTGGAGGATACGCAAAGAAGAAGCGGTTGAAGTCGTCTAGCGCGTATGTTATACGGACGGGGTATTGCATCACTGGGAGTAGGCTGATAGGCGCACGGAGAGTCGTATCTGCTTGTCTCTGGGCGTCACATGCTTGCATAGGCGGGCGACACCCCGTACCCGTAGACCCGCGTTGGCGCGATGCCGCGGGGTACAATATCGTGAAGCTGGTAACTATTGAATATCTACAACCGCGCGCGAGAAACGCTTAGCCGCGCCGGACGATCTTCCGAATCGCGATCCCAATGCAGTGACTTATCTGGTCACTTGTCCCGAAATGGATGTGGGATATAGGAAATATGCATCGTCGTCGTCAAACATAACGGTGGAGCACACTCACTCGGCTTCCGAATGAGCGCACTCGCTCACGCAGACGAGAAGTAGGCGCTCTCGAGGATTCCTGACTGAACGCGGATCTGACTTGCATTCAGGGCGACGCTGTGTTATCGCCAAGCTGCGGCTCTTGCCTCGCAGGCAGCCAAACGGGTAGCAGGGAGCGTCAAGCCCGGCGCAAGGCTGGCGGACCTCAGCCTGCGCGGCGATTGGCTCATCATCAAAGCTTCACATGGGCAGGTCAACCAAGGCGAGTTTACCCCGTTGGTAGGGAGTGTCGGCGCTGAACTGGAAGGAATATGCCATCCCACTACGGTCCAGCGGAATAATGTGATTGCCAACTATGCCGCACACAAGTGTGACGAGGTGGTAGAGGAGGGGGATCTCATCAAGATTCAGGTTGGCGCGCACGTCAACGTGAGCAGATCACTGTGGCAAGTAACTACCTGACACGAAGGGGTATGGAGCGGTCGTCGGCATCAAGTGAGTCTAGCTTCGAGGGCGCATGCCCGCTTTCCATAGCCCGGGCTAAGCTCAGTGTCTCGGCTCGCGGGACAGATGACTTTGGGAAACAAGCCGAGCTAGTCAAGGAGGCCAAAAACGTTGCGAGACTCGCCACAGATCTGGTTCGAGTATGTCTGTCCTTGTCTTTCCGCGATGATACTGACGGCACTATAGCCAGGACAGAAGTGTGCCGAAATCTCCAAGGGAGTGGATAGCTATTTGCGCGGGAAACCATACAAGGGAGTCATTGGCATGCCCGGTCATAATGTTGGAAACGACTACAACGTCGGTTTCCTTTACTGACGGACAGCACACTCGGTACAATATCCAAGGTCCGAAGTTGATGAACCCGTTCCCGGATATGGCGAGTGAGACGAGTGATGATGTTTTTGAGGAGGGCGAGGTGTACACCGTTGAGATCTGGTTGACCGATGCAGAAGATCCAGCGGTGCGTGATAATAATTGGTGATTGGAGGTTTGGCTGATCTTGTCAGCCTGTCGTAGCGACGGATATGGAGACGACCTTGTACATGTACCTGGGCAGTGACGAGACCAGCTGCCACAGTTCCGCAGGAGTGAGTGAGCAAGCCGAGAACCTTGCCGAAGAGATAGCCATTACAGTGAGTCCTGGCTCAGTGGTGATGAGAGCGTGCTTGAAGTTTGACTGACACACTTCTCAGTTCAAAAACTTGCCGTTCCATTCGCGACATCTCCCAGCTTTGGCGAACCCAGACGATGTCGAAAACTTAGTAAAGGCAGGGTTTCTCGCAGCGTACGCCCCCATGTGAGCTCTGCCTCCGTGCGCAATGACTGATGCTGATGTCGCCTTAGGATCATCCCGCAAAAGAGCGCCATGGTCGCTCAGTGCGTGACTTCCTTCATTGTCACGCAGTCCGGCGTGGAGATATTGAGTCCCGAGGTGTTCCAGTAGTATCATTAGGGCCAGCAGCTTTGGGCCTCGCGGATTCGGCATACAGTACCGTCAAATGCAAGTGGTGATGCATCAAACGGATTATTTGTAGCTACTGATGATCCATGATCCCGTCAAGCCATTGCAAGAACGGGGTGATGTAGCGCATGTGGTCCGGAGGGTTCAGGCTCTGCAAGGCGTCAACTCCACACTTGTCAAACATGAAGAGACTCGCCGTAATCTGATTATCGAAGGCATGCCCGCCGCCCTCGATCCAAACTGCGACATGCGGATGGCCGAGTTTGGTCAGATGCCGGTCAAGCGCGACACTCTGCGCGTGGGGAACCTCGATATCGGCGGTACCGTGGATGATATAGGTGGGCGGCAGATCCGCAGCTGACCGTATGCGCCTCAAGATATTGTATTGATGACACCGGTCGATGAACTCAGCCTCGTTGGCGCAACTCTCGCCATGAAACAGCATCCACATCATGAGTCGGCCCTGCTCCGTCTGATACTTTCTCAAATCCATCCGGAGCTTGTCCGAGTCGTCCGGCTGAAGCTCGGGAGTGCCCCAGTAAGAACGCAGCGAGGCGAGGGGCAAAGACGGTTCCAGCTCCCAGTGCCACGGGCCGAACGTCTTTGCTTCTCCCAAGTCGCGCTGCTTGGACAGAGCAACCAGCTTGTCCTCTGTCGTGGAGGGCAGGTGCCACTCCGGCGGCACACAGTCGAGCGGCAGCTTGGGCTTGATGTGAAAGAACGGGTCGGCAAAGTCGACGATACCGTATAGGTCCAGCACGGCGCGTGGTTTTGGCTCAAACATCAGACCGCAGAAGAGCGAGAGTGTCCCGCCCGCCGAGTCGCCCGCTACTACGTATTGGTCGAGATCGATGTTTGTCTCGCCTACCAGGCGGGGTAAGTTTCGCCGGCACCATGTGAGGCAGTCGCGCAGGTCGGCGAGGATAACCTCGAGGGAAGCGTGGGGTATCAGGCGGTACGACGTCGAGACGATGTGATAGCCTCGTTCGACGTGGAATGAGGGGTACACCCATTGATTCTGCGAGGAAGTGTCAGTCTCATGAGCAGAGCCAGCCGAGCGAGGCTCACTGGGTGAAAGTGTTTCCCGCCGATGAAAGCTCCTGAACCATCAGACATTGCCAAGTGTCAGGCCGGGGCACTCACCACCGTGTATCCACAAGACCCATGGTGCTTTCGACCCGGCAGGCGCAGAAGACGGCCACAGTCGTAGGTCGATTGCTACACCGTGCTCGACCTTGAATGTGTGATCGCTAAACCCCGGTGGACAAGGAGGCGGATTGGGTGTGGCCGACATTCTGTGCCGCTTTCGTTGAAAGCTGCAGAGCTGTGAAGCGAGCGCTCGCCCGTGCTCTATACATGATCGTCATCTTTGCCAGAGCATGGACGAGATTACTCGGCGTGACTCCGCTTAGACGGACTCGGCCACAATCTCATGGCTCAATTAGCCGCTGCTCAGCATGGTGTAGTGCGTGTAAATAGGCTATTGACATGAGGGCAAGTCTCAGCAAGCGCATGAAGTGCTGGTTTCCTTAGAGTTGTAGGTGATGTATGATGCTAGCATGTCTAGTAGTCGCGTGATGCTGGCTGAGGACGCGTCTGGACTATTTCTTGACGCTGACTATCGTCCCGTCTGCCTCGATGGTCTTGATCACCCGACCAGGGTTGCCAACGACGACACTCCGAGGGGGGACATTTTTCGTCACGACCGTTCCTGCACCAACTGTAGATCCCGCGCCTGGACACATCAGAGCTGCACGCAATGATAGACATTGGTCAACTCACCAATAGTCACTCCGGGCAAGATGATGGCCCCTCCTCCAATCCAGCAGTCGTCCTCGATGACAACAGCGCTAGCGGCTTCTTGTGGTGGCTGAGCATTGCGGATTTCTGGAGACAGGGGATGTGTAGGGGTGTAGATTTGTGCGTTGGCACCGATCATGACACGGTCGCCAATCGTGACTGCGAGCGATCAGCACGTCCTCCTTCATGGCTTTCCTGGAAGTATAGACTCACTGGGCGCGACGTCGATCAAGGTGCAGCCGGGTCCGATGTACACGCTGTCGCCAAAAGAAACGTTGAAGCCCTGCCATACACTCAGCTTCGTATCTCAGTTGTCTCGTGTGATCGCGAATCACTCACGTATTCCAGAGTCAAGGTAGGCATGACGGACACGCTCTTGATATTCTTGAACTGACACCACCCTATCATCGCCTCCATGCGCTTCTCAGTCGGGTACAGCTGGTTCCATTCTCGCACCTTGACACACGCCCTCTCTCTCAGTCGGACGAGGTACGGGTCCATACACCCATAGTCGTGACCCGAGATCATGATCTGCAGCTCGTTGGTGTCCTCGCCTGGCAGCAGCTCAGGGAGGACGTCGGCGGGAGGCAGGGGGATGAGCGACATGGCGCGATGAGGTCTTTGGCGTCGACAGTGAGAGGTGAGGTGATCACTGGTGTGGAGTAGTGTCGATAGCTATTCTGCTGAAGGAGAACTCGTTTGCCGTTACCATAACCTGCAGTACTCTGCAAGGGCAATCGCGTTTAAACCGTCTGGACTGCTCGGCGTTCCACGTTGACACCGGTTATGAGTAGCGCATGCACGAAGCGGAGGCTCGAGGCGGGTCACGCTGCACCACAGCCCAGAGTGCTAAGCGTCCTCTGGGCATGCATGCTCTGTAGCTCTGTAAGCTCGAGGCGAGCCGAGGAAACATCGTAGCTTCGCGCCAGGATCCCGGAGGGACTTCGGTGAGAGAGATCTGGTTACGTAAAAGGATTAACCGGGTGGTGATTTAGAAATGCATCTTGTGGTCGATGCATGCGTTCTCGGTCTTGTATTCTCTTCTCATTCGACTGGAAAGAAGTGGTGCATAGAAGCACGCCTGGCAGCACACTGATCGAGGCCGACAATGCCGGTGCGACTCTGACATCCTTTTCCACATTGCCGCCAACAGCGAGTCACAGCATCAACATCCTTTCAAGCCGGACGAGGGGTCGCCGTTTCGAACGACAAGTCGATGGACGCTGAGGCCCAGCATCGGCCGACGAAGGCCTGGTCCTTCTTGATCAAATCACGAATACCAAGTCACCACTCCGACTCTGCATCCCTTGACATCCTGCACCACCGCCACCCCTCGTCGCCCTTCTCGCACAATCCATCGATTCCTGAGCCTTCGGGTAAACCTCGAACCCACCACCCCGCAACTCGACTCTTCTTCTCATCATCTCATCTGGCCACACCATGCTATACTCACTACTGACCATAATCCTCTCTGCCCTTCCCCTCCTTGCTCAACCCTTGACTCCATCTCCGACATCGCAACAGGCGCAAGTGACCCCTGCACCTACTCTCAGAGCAAGATGTGACACTTGTACCGGTGGAAGCACCGAGACCACCCTCAGTGCTGAGACCGTCACGACAACCATCGAATCCGTCACTTCAGTGCCATGTACCACGACAGTCTTCGTCACCGATTCCACCACGACTACCTCGACAATTTACTCGACCCAGACCATCTCCATGACTTCGACCATCACGGAAGAAGGCACCGTCTATATCGTACACTATCAGCCAACGCCCATAGTCCAATCCGCAACGTACGAAACCGTCATACCCGTCACGGAGACCCTCACGTCATACTGGGTCTCCGAATCCGGTTCGGGCTACGACTCGACATATACGGGTTCAACTACGACCAAAGGCGGCACCACCGGCTGGGGCACGGCGACACCCAGTGCCTGTGCCACGTCCACCGGAGGAGATGACTCTGGCGGCAATGCGTGGACGCATGTGGGCGGTGCTACAGGTGGTGTGGGCGCGACGTATGATGCTGTGGCAAGCTCCACCATTGGCGCGCAAGCCGGTTGGGCCACTGGGACCGCTGTGGTCGCCCAGACTGGGGGGACCTCTGCGGTCTGGTCGGGCAGTTCACGACACGGCTTTGATGGTAGACTCGGCGCTGTGGTGCTTGCCGGTGTGGTGACTGGTCTTGTCTTGACGTGGGAGTTGCGTGGCGTCTTGTAACCTAGCTGTCTGCTTCTTCTATCATCCGTAATGCATCCTCCCTTACCCTCTACAGTAGTATGTGTCACGTGCGAGCCACAAGTGGAGGTCGTCTCCTCGACGAACCAGCTGCTTTCTTTTGCATGTCGAGTATACCTTCGACAAGCAACATGTGGACCACTCTGCTAAGACCCGCTGTGTCCAGAGCGACCGCTCAGAGTCTGAGAGGACTTGCGTCCTCCAGCTCAGCAGGTCGGGCTTCAGCTGCACGAAAAAGCCTTCGCGTCGCGGGTCTTGCCGGTCTCGGTACCGGAGTTGCCTACCTGGCAACGTCAGAAGGTATGTGCTCCGTCGACGGCAGGATCGTGTTCACTTCAGATGTGGCCGAGGCTTGCCGCAGCTTGCAATCATCACTCAATCAGCGCTGGGTCTTGCAAGCAGACGCTGCGGCTGCGTCGCAACCCCTGCCGTCCGAAGACTCCGTTCGAGGTGAGCCCGATCGACCTATATGTTGAACAAGCCTGACAAGCAGTCGACCCGGATACATCAATGGCGCACCCTCTCTACCTCGGCCTCAGCACAATCACCCCTCCTCTCACTCTCGTCGGTCTTGGGGTTCGAAAAGTGTCTTTCCTCAGGGTTAAGGTGTACTCGGCTGGATTTTACCTAGAAGAAACCGCAACAAAGGGTTTGGACGATGTACCAGGATGGCATGTGAGCTTGCGCCATTTCTCCAAGCTTTTTCATGCTCTGACCTCTCAGACATATACAGCGACCCACCTTCTCACCCCGCCGACACCGACCACAGAGCCGGGAGGTTCGCCTCAGCTGAGCGGCGAGGGTTTGATGAAGAGCTTGCTCGACACGGGTGTTCGCTGTGCAGTCCGCATAGGTACGTCAACTCCCTTCTGTCTGTTACTTGACTGATTGGCAGTGCCCGTGAGGAATACGGACTTTGGAGTGAGCCCCTTCGAACAGCCTCAGAGAGGAGGGCTAACTCGCAGCATCTGAATCACGGTTTTGCTCGAGCTATCACCGCTAGACAGAAGCTGGCCAAGAAGGCCGGTCAATTGAGTGATGCAGACGAAGCGGTTGGCCTTTTCTTATCTCGATGGACAAAGCTGACGCCTTGTAGCGCATTGCAGACTCGTTACTGCAGCTCAAATCATTATTCCCTCCTCAATCCGTACCCAAAGGCAAAGCTTTGATTCTGCTACGCACGCCAGCTGGCTTGACCGTCGAGTTCGAGGTGAGCTCTCCCTTAAGAAGTATAGGCCCTCTCTCATCGAGTAGGGCAAAGTGCTCGGGACAGTCAACGACCCTTGGATGGCGAGAGAACTCATGCTTGCCTACTTTGCCGACAACAACGTGCTTTCACCCAAGGTCAGCCCGTCCAATTTGGCGAGATAGCTTGAAATAACGTTGCAGCTCAAAGAGGATGTTGCACATCAATTGGAGAAGCTATCGAAGCACTGACGAAGCCATCTCTGTCTGTAGCGTCATGCATGCCATGCATGCTTTGTTCGCGAATGGTTGTACAGAGTACAAAGCAGCGTGACGTAATTGTCACTGCTGCCAAGGCGTCCAATTGCTTTTTGCCACCCAAACTTTGACGTGTCACTTCTTTTTCATATCTCACCAGTGGCCAGTGTCGCACGACCACATACATAGTCACGTCGAGGAGTAGAATCTAGAGTATTGCGCGAGGTCTGATGGAGGAAGACGAACCGGCAGAGGTTGCCGACCATGTCGTCGCTTCGCCCGTCGTCCCTGCTCCGGCTCTCGACTATCGTTGGGTCCACGCCGGATCACAAACCCTCGACCTCCTCCCTACACCTATCACGACGGCTTCCACGTCCTACAAGCCTTTCTCCAGCGACGAGTCGGAGCGCATAGAAGCACAATGGCAGTCGCTGCCAGCACAGGCGAGGCGGATAGCCATCAACGAGTGGGGATTGGGCGATGGGGAGGGTACGACGACCGCGCAGAAGAAGAAGGAGCGGCCACGGAGCGATAGCGGGGCGTCTTCGACAAAAGGCGCAGGGGGCATGGTGGATGGCGAGGTGATCAGGAGTGGGGAGGAGCAGCCCAAAGTGGATGAGACCGATAGAGAGGGCAGGTATCGTGATATCATGACCGAAGCTCAGCGCGAGTATGAGAATCTGGAGTTGATAGCGGGCGTTCCTGTCAGCCAGGTGAGCCACCTCAATTTGGTTGAAGACGAAAAGAGGAGCTGATGTGCAGGACTCGCTCTTCGAGGTGTCACTCAAGACATTGTCCCTACACCCCGTATTCTGGGCGCACAGAGGGCCCAGAGTCAGTGTCCTGAGAGGAAGCTGGTTCGTAACGGACGAGACGCGACCTTGTTCTTGGGAACTCGGAGAAGCCCTCGAACGAGCCTACCTCGAGATCAAGCCTTGGCTCGTGAGCTTTCTGGCGCGTGAGTGGGAAGCTGCGCTCATGTACAGCCATCATACAAGGACGAGCTGGCAGCTGCGACCGCCCTCGGACCTGCAGCCGAAGAGAAGCTCAAATACACACTGCCCGCCAAGTTTGGTCAAGGCCTCGGTATCATCTTTGAGGACGGCGAGAAAGGACGCTTGATCACGTCAGCCAGCCAACGTCTTGTCTGAACACGCTGACAGTGCAGGAGCGGGACTCTGACTTACCTTTCCCGAGCGTTCTGGTCTTCGGTCAGAGCAAAGCCCTCTGGGACGTACGTGTACCGGGGCTATGGTTCCGCTCAGCATGGCAAACAAGACAAGGGCAGTAAGAGTCGCCGTGGGAGCAGCTCGAGCCAACGCTCGAATGAGAAGACATCCCGACCGTCTTCTATGATCGAGGATCATCCTGTGCCTCAGGAGAAGCCGCCGAACAAGCCCAGTGAAGGGGATGTCCCTGGACCCAAAGAAGCAATGTCGGATCATCGCAAAGCTATGGAAGAGGAGAACATCCCTGTGGTGGACTCCGACGAGGATGATCCGCCCTGCACAGATCTGATCCTGGTGATCCATGGCATTGGCCAGCAATTGGCGACACAATATGAGTCGTACAACTTTGTGTGGGCTTGTTGAAAGTCTCACTGAGTTCGGCTGACATGGCAGGTACGCCGCCAATCAGCTCAGGCAGCTGTTGAGGAAGCAAGCTAGCAATCCTGCACTGGCCTCCATCATCCGAGATCGACGGGCTCAGGTGCTGCCGGTCCAGTGGAGGGCGTTGCTTGATCTGGATGCCGAGAAGACGAAGGAGGATGAGGAGCACGACATGTTCAACAAGTTCACGATGGCCGACATCACGATCAATAAGTCCATCCCCTATGTGCGAGAATTGACGAATGCTGTAAGTTGCAGTCTGGCTCTCACCTCGAGCTAGAAGTTCTGACGTGCAGGTCCTGCTCGACATTCCCCTTTTCATGTCTCACCATCGTGAGAAGATGATAGAAGCTGTTTGCCTTCAGGCGAACAAGCTGTATAGACTTTGGATTGCCCGCAATCCAGATTTTGAGAAGAACGGCAGGGTCCACATCATTGGTCATTCAGTGTGTCGCTCCAGCATCGTCTCAAATCTCAGAGCTAACAGTCAGCTCGGCTCAGCCTTGGCTGCGCATATTCTGTCCAACCAGCCCACGAGAATGCCCGGCCTGTCGCAGCTGCCAAAACAGGTCATCACGCAAGTCCGAAATCGATTTCTCTTCAATACGTCCCACTTCTTCTTGTGTGGATCGCCTCTCGGTATTTTCCTGCACCTCGATCAGGCTCAGATCATGCCGCGTAAAGGCAGAGAAAGAACGATGCATTCTCCGCAGGACGAGGCACTTGATCGTGCCGGTAAGTTCGGCTGCATGGCGATCGACTCGATTTACAACATCTTCTACACCAATGATCCGATAGCATATTCGCTCAACGCAACTGTGGATGTCCGACTGGCAGCGCAGAGGAAGCCGCTCGCCATTACGTCTGTGACTGCGCCTTTCTACGCCACGGTGACAGCCGGGATATCTCAGTACCTTCCGGCTTTCGTCGGCGGTGGCGGTGAGAAGAAGCTGATCCGACCGGGGACGATTCGCCTTCCGAGCGGGATCGAGATGTCTGGTCCGTCCGGCGAGGAACGACTCAAGGGGAGTTTGGGTGAACGCCGGTTCTCGGCGTTGAATCCGCACGGTAACATTGACTTTTACTTGGCGTCAACGGGCATGAGCGAATATCTCGGTATGTCATCACGCGCCGACGATAGATTCGAAGGGCTGATGACGCAGACATGATTACCGCGCATGCCTCTTACTGGTCTGACCCGTCTTTTGCCGCGTTCATCCTCGCCGAGACTTTCTCTACCCGGTTGGATCTGGTACGAACGGGCATGGGGTTGGCGGATCAAGTCATGCCGGAAGGAACAAGCCTCTGAGCCGAGCTGCGGGTCCTATCGTGCATGGACGACAATGATGACATGTTGTAGATGGATTCGTGATCGTGCTAGAACGTGTAGAGTAGAGACCACATATACCATGCATATAACATATTGTGAAAGCAGTCGGCCGAGAGAAGGTCATAGGTGTTATCGGGGAAATGGACAAGATCCGGCCGGCCGGAGCTTGGTCACTTTTTCCCGTCGAGAGAGATTTGTTGTTCACCTCTGTCTCTGCAAAAACTTGTTGGTGAATGGTATCTCCTCTTCGCGTCATGGGCACATCCGAGACGAAGCAGGGCAGACGTAGGATCATGCCAATTCACCGTTAGACTCACCTCAGACATACTATATAGGGGCAAGGGGACGGACAAACTCCCCCTCTCAACACCTCTCATACTCATCACTCGTATCGCTGATTTTTATTTCTTGACTTCGCAGCATCATGCCGGACATCAAGCTCATCCAAGCGCAAGACTCGGTCCCTTCTGGCTCTTCGACATCTCTAAAACCTGCCAACGCTCAAAAGACCTGGAATGTCCGCGTCAGCCCTGCCGTCGTGAGTAGCCACTACCTTTTTCTGAGTTTATGGATGTAGAGCTGACTGAGCAGGAAAGATCGAAGAACCCTATCCGGGTGACACTGGCTCAGATCACTGGCCAAGCACCTTCAACTTCCAATCCTATCATCAATCTCGGTCTTGGCGATCCTACGCATTATCCTCTCCATCCCCCTCCGCCAGGCGCGCAGGAGGCTGTCTCGACCGCTCTGCATGCCCAGCGATCCAATGGGTACTTGCCGGGACCAGGGAGCGTCGAAGCGAGGAGAGCGGTCGCAGATTATCATGCAAAGTGGGATGGAGTGTCGTACCTTCCAGAAGATATCGCTTTGGTGAGCTCGCCTTTTGATGAACATGCTGGCAATGAGCTGATGGTGTTAGACACACGGAGTGGGTCACGCACTCGACATGGTCTTTTCTGTGCTCTGCCCCTCGCAGGCCCACAACCACCTCGCCAAACCATGCAACGTGCTCCTGCCCCAACCGGGCTTCTCGCAGTACACCATGCTGCTAGACAGCATGGGTGTCGAATACCGACACTACCCCCTGCTTGGTGACCAAGACTGGATGATCGACCTCGAGAGGCTCGAGTCGCTGTGCGACGACGAGACTCGTGCGATCGTCCTCACCAACCCGAGCAACCCGTGTGGAAGCAACTATTCCCGAGAACACCTGCTGGCTTTGCTTGATATTGCGGACCGCCACAAGATACCCATTATCACCGACGAGATCTATGCACACATGGTCAGTTGTCCTCCCCACTCATTTTCATTCGTATCAGAGTTGACGTGCCAGACATGGGGATCAGCTTTCCACCCGCTAGCCTCCCTCTCTACCACTGTACCCATTTTGACTCTCGGCGGTCTGTCCAAGCGGTTCCTCCTTCCCGGCTGGCGATTCGGCTGGGTGTGCCTGCACGATCCGCTCAATGTCGCCTCCAACGTACGGGCCGGTCTTGGGATTTGGGCGAACCGAATAATGGGCCCTAACAGTTTGGTGCAGGCGGCTTTGCCCAAGATCCTGGACACACCTGCCGAGTGGCACCAAGAGGTCATCGAGAAGATCCGCGTACGTTCATATTCACTCTGCTCCTTACGAGGCAAGCTGATCCCACAGACAAACGCCGAAATTGTTTCCGCAGCGGTGGATGCAATTCCTGGCCTGTCATGCTCTACTCCTGCTGGAGCACTGTACATGCTAGTCAAGATCGACCCGGCGGTATACAGAATGGACGACGTCGAATTCTGCACTCGACTTTACAGAGAAGAAGCGGTCTTTGTGCTTCCTGGGATGTGTTTCGACGCCCCTGGGCACTTCCGCGTGGTGCTTGCTACACCTGCCGACGTCACGCGCGAGGTTGGTAGACGGCTGATGGAGTTCTGCTCTAGACATAGATAGACGATACGATGGCACATGCATGTGACCCAAGGGGTATACGACTCGCAGTATAGGTATCTTCTGGCACTCTGGGTATGTGAGACGGGGCATGGGGTCCATCCACTTCCTAGTACGCCACATTCTCTTTGAAATACAGGTTGTCTGTGGGTCAGCGGGTCTGCAGGCGCTTGCCGGGAGAACATACTGTCACCGACGACATTCCCCTGAGATGTGAGCAATCGACTCGCACCAGACAGGTCCAGCTTACAGGAGGATCATACTCGCATGTCGCCTTGTAGCCATTTCCATACTTTTCAGGGAACAAGACCCCGGCGTCACACTGCGCGATGAAACACCCGATCTGGGTGGTCGACTTCCATACGACCTGAGTGAAGTGACCCGTGGCCTCTGACAATAAGCAATGTACTGTACTGCAGGAAAAAGCTGGAGCTGGCGACACTTACCAGAGAATCCGGGATTGTTTTGATCGTAATCGGCTAGAATGGTCAGATACCACTAGGAACAACAAGCCAACGACTGACCCGCTTCGCTCACCCACATCTGGACCGCTTGAGCCGGTGTCAACGCTCCACTCTGACTCGCCATGTTCTCTCCCGAGTTCCTTCTCTTAGCTCTGGGTCACAGAATCGAGCGCACACACTCACGTGTGTTTGCCCGCATCGCAATTCTCAGCGTTGGCCTGCGCACGGGCGACCAGAGCCGACGACCACGTCAAATTTCCCGCGTTGTACTGCGCGCGCGCGATATTGTGCGCGTCGAGGAATTGCTGGTCTTGCGCGCTGAGACTCGTTTGAGCAGGCGGCGGGCTACTGGTTGTCGTCATTGATGCTGGGTTTTCCTCTTCGCCAGAGACGTCGCTGGCGGTGGCGGCTGGAGCAACGACCACCGTCGAGGTGATGACGACCACTTCGATGATTCCCCCTCCGCTGCCGGTGGCACCACCCGTCGACCCTCCCGTCTGTCCGCCTTGCACCGCCAGGACTCCTCCCCCGCTCAAGGGTGCGACCGACGACGTGGCGGTCATGGAAGAGACCGAGGACGATACTTCGTCGCACCATGGGAGTTCCTCCTCGTTGACGTCGTCCCAGCTGGTGGAGAGCCACGACCCCGACCATCCCCTCTCTTCCAGCTCCTCCTCGCTGATGTCTTCGTAGATGAAGCGAGGGTGTACATCCGCGAGCGGCGCAGAGGATATCACTCGGATAGCCACAGGCGGTCCGACTTCGGTTTCTACTCGCCGTCGAGAGGGCGGGATGTGTAGCGCACACACGAGCGGAAGCGCGAGAAGAGCAATGACCCGCATTGCGATCGAGAATTGCTAACGGCCCGCGTCGGCTCTTTGTACATGAGGAAGCTGACGAGAGGCATTCACGAGCCACACATGCATGTACAGCTGGCGCCCCCAGCACGCCTCAAGCAGCGCTGGGGCGTGTCAACATCCCCTTGCTACGGTGAATAAACGGCGTCAGAGTCAACATCCTTTGCTTGATCACCCAGGTGTCACCTGGATCCTTTCACCACTTTCGGTGTATGTTACACGGGACACGCAGCCGGCGGCGTGACCGGCTCTGACCTCTGCGAGCGGAGCATCGACGCTACATGGCTCGCATACACAAGGCGAGAGACCGCTGGGTCATCATACGCCGCAAAGTAATCAACAAAAATAGCAACAAATGAAACATTCTAAGTGGTCTTCTGGCCCGCTTCACACCATGCCGCCTTTCACATCTGTCAGATCCGACTTGCTCCCTTCCACGCTCTCCGACGCCGGGGCCTCCATCGCATATGTTGGCGAGTTGGCAGCCAAGCGGGCCTGAGCGGCCGCCTCGCCAATCGCCTTGATGTTGAGATTACGCATGAACAGCGCCGAGACGAGGCACATGACCGCGAATGCCAAGGTGAGCCACCAGACTTTGTTGAGCGCGTGCGAGTAGGCGTCGAGCACTTGAGGTCGGATAGTCGCCAACAGATCGGTCCAGATGGAATCGGGCGCAGCGCTGATCTCGGCTTCTACCAGTGGGCTCAGCCCGTCGATTTTCTCGAGACCTTTACGCAACTAGGCATGTCAGCAGGACATCCTCATGCCCGTGCTAGTGAACTGACCATGTTTTGGAAGATGGACGTCCCGGTGTTCATGGCGACGATACGGCCGATGAAGCCCCAGAACTGCATGTCAGTCGTGCATGAGTAGTCTGAGATAGGTCGCTCACATTGATGGCATTGGTGACGTGAGGTATCATGTGGGAGTCGTTGAGGTAGTCTGCTTGGACCAGCACGACGACTGTGAGGTTAGCTCTCATCCCGACTGAGGGATACTGGCTCACTGATGTTCAGAACGCAGCCGAACCCGATACCGCCAATGACCTCGTACACTATCAGAAGCGTCAGGCTGGTGGAAGGTTTGATCATGCTGAGCAATCCAGACGAGACTGCAAGGAGGGCGGCCCCAGCAATGACGGTATACTTGGCGATACCCGTGCGCTACTCGTCAGCCCACTCGATTTTCGCATGATGAAATTGATCACTCGCCTCGGCAAGCTTGCCCGCAAATATGAGGAAGGGCGACATGGAAAGCTGGACACCGAGGAGGAGCACGCCGGCTCTCACGGCGCTCTTGCCGTCGATAGCTTCGAAGTGGAGAGGCAAGTAGTACAGGTAGATGACGATGATACCGAACCCGAAGAATGACGCCCACATGCCGGCGCTGTCAAGTCATCGGTGTCTCTTATAACCCCCTTGAAGACTCACTTGATATGTCGTCGCCGCAGCAGACTCAAGGGCAGCATCGCCTGGTCGCCCATGAACCAGCTCCAGCCGATAAGGAGCAGAAAGCTTGCAGCAGCTACCGCCAGGGTCTGGCACGATCAGCCACCTCTCGCCACAGTGAGGGTTTTGACTCACCGCAATGACCGCAGCGCTGTTCCACTCCTTGCTGACACCACCCCATTGCAGTCCGATACCCAAGCAGGTCACAAATCCAAGCGTGAACAGCGTAGATACCCAGTCGATCGTGACGAGTTTGACGAGTGTGCCACGATAATCGGGCTTGCCGTCATAGCGAGGCAAGAGGTTAATGCTAGGCAAAGTGAGCGCGAGTGAGAGGAGTGCGACGCCGCCGATACTGTGAGATGAGCAACAGGTCTGGTGCTGGTCTGACGACATACGGCCCGTTGATGTAGAAACACCATCGCCACCCCGAGTTGCCAGAGTCGGTCAGAGCTCCTTCGCGAAATCAGCCAAGCTCAGTCGATCGTATCGACTTACCACCGACGAGCGGTCCCATGACCGAAACGAGGATGAACGACTTGACTATCAGTCCAGGCATTCAACATGGCCGGGAGGACACACAATGCCGAAAAGACTGAAGTACCCAGCCCTCTTCTCGAACGGGATGAGCTCGCCACCGATCAAGTACGACGCGCTGTTGCATCAGCTAAGCGCTACCAACGATGTCGTCACCGGGAGCTCACTTCCATAGTCCCGCTCCACCCAGTCCGGCTACCGCCCGACCCACGATGAGCATGTTCATGGACTGAGCGGCTCCCTGAGCTTCAGCGACAGATCCGAGATCCATGCATGTTTCACTAACGCAGATCATCGACCCAGCTTCGAAGATGACCACCGCAGCGAGGTAAACCCAACGTGGGGCGAGGACAGTCATGACCTGCGCCATCAGACACCACATCAAACCTCCAAAGGGATCACCTACTTGGGAGTAAATCAAGATGCAGCCGGCGCACGGGATGAAAAAGCTAACGATCAGTTTGTTTTGTCCATCTGATGGAGCATGACATACGCCGTGTTGAGCCATTCAACTGCCTCCGTCAGCTCTCCAGCCACGAATTGGTTTTCCTTGCTCACCTCTGTCCAAAGCATGGAATTCCGACACGATCTTGGGAACAGCGACGACAATGATAAACTGGTCAAGCGCGAAAAGCACGACGATCAGGCTGCGATCAGCGCCGTGCGGGTTGAACGATCCCAACGAGCCGGACATACCACATGGAGAAGAAGCATATCTTAAATTTTGGCGTCTTGAAGAACGCATAGTCGTTGGGCACAGTGCTGATGCCCAGCTCCTCTCGTTTGGCCAAAGAAGTGTCGGACATGATGTGGGCGTGAGATGAGAAAGAGGTCGGCGACGTCTGTCCTTCATATTTAGCCTTGAGAGGCATGTCGGTAGATCGGGGAGCGAGCGGGCGCCGGGCGATAGAGCGCGCAAGAGGAGATGACCAAAGGGAGCCTGAGACGGTGGGACTTTGAAGTGGGGAAAAACGGGTGTGTCGGTCGGCCGTTAGGCTTTTAAGAGCTCGACCTCGCGCCGTCAGTTGCCAAGGTGACTTGGCGAGGATAGGGTGGATCAGCAGCGAGAGTGTGGATCTGGCGCGTCGCTAGGCGGCGAGCACACAGCGACCCGGCTACAGAACACGATTGGAGTGCTGCTTTAGCATCTCCCCGTAACGAGCGTCGTCTGCGGAAATTGGACCGAGAGGGACCTATCAAAGGTCCTTCCCCTGGAAAATCTGTCACAACTGTTCACCCTTTGCCGAAGCGTGCCGCGAATAACAAAGTCGTCAAGGGTATGGATGCGCATGGGTGAACACATGGTTGACATCGCGACGACAAGGGGAAGCTCGGTCTAGATCAAAGGAATCGAGCTAGGACGATTGGCTGGATGGTAGGCAAGGGCCTTTGATCTTGAGAGAAAAAGTGCCCGATCAAAAGCGCGTCCGGCCGAACAGCAGCGTCGGTCGAGCAAGGCATCAAAGAGGCGTTTTCTGGCTGTTTGAAGCCATCTACGTACCTTTCAACACAAAGAAAAGCAGAGGAGTGACCGTGTGATGTGTTGCGTGCGTGCGTGTGGATGTGTGTGTTTGTGCGGAGGGTACTCCCGGGAAAATCGGACCGACTATTCAAGGCCGCTCTTTCTCGTCGTGCTCCTGTCGGCTCCTGCTAGTTCGGGGACAGCTTCGACTTACGCGCAGCCCAAAGGTCTGCGCACTCGTCCGCTGGTTGTGAAGGCCCTTCGTACTCTCTGACGATTCAGCAGCCACTTGGAATGTCATGGGCTGACCGATGAAAACCGAGCACCGCCCGATAGCTCGTCGCACAACGAATACCTCAGTCGTCCGTAGGCGATAAGACTATGCTACGTCAAATGATTACGTGTCTTGGAACATTCGTGTGCCGCAGATATGCACAAGATGCATGCATGACAGTCTAATGCTTCAAGCAGTTTGACCCTGCAATTCGGCGTAGTACTCTATACCGTCAGCTCGCCTTCGTCAAAGCCACAAAGCGACTCACTTTCCGCCTCATTGATGCAGGTCACATTGGCCTTGAGCTTGTTGATCGTCTCGTAGTATTCGTCCTCCTCGACACTGTCGAAGACGATGCCTCCACCCGCCTGCAGATACACCACCCCATCTTTATATGTCATTGTCCGCAATGCAATGCAGGTGTCAAGCTCGTCACGAGCAAAGTCGAAGCGGCCGACAGCCCCGGCGTATACACCTCTGCGTTGCTTCTCCAAGCCCGATACCAGCTGAATAGCCTTGACTTTTGGCGCACCAGAAACGGTGCCAGCCGGGAAGATTGACCGGAAGGCGTCGAATCTTGTTCGTCAGCTTTGTATACCGCGAGTGGAGGCGCTGCTTACCTCGACTGGTCATCCCGCAGGACACCGCTGATTTGGCTAGTGAGATGGATCACATGGCTGAACTTTTCGACCTTCATGAGATCGTCAACATTGACGGTTTCCGGTTTGCACACGCGGTTGACATCGTTGCGAGCCAGGTCGACCAGCATGATATGTTCGGCGCGATCCTTGTCCGATGAGCGCAGCTCCTCGCCAAGTCGAGCATCCTCTGCGACATGAGCTGAGTCCAACATACGGAAGCAACTAGCTCACCTGCTGCCGTCTTGCCCCGCCTGACCGTCCCGGCAATAGCGTGGTTGTACACTTTCCTTCCCTCCACTTTGCACAATGTCTCGGGACTGGCTCCGATGAGTTGCACGTCTCCGCAGTCGAGGTAGAACATGTATGGCGATGGGTTGACGCGACGGAGTTGCCGATAGATGTTAAATGGGTGTAGTGAAGTCGGACGAGACAGCCTTTGGCTAGGCACAGCTTGAATGATGTCGCCTTTGACGATGTGCTCTTTGAGCTTGGTCACGAACGCCTCGTATCCTGTCTTGCCTACGTTGCTTATGGTCTCGTTGCCGAGTTTTATAGGCCCCTGTTTTGGCAAAGGAACTTCCGGAGCAGCGAGTTGCTTTCGCAATGCTTCAAGGCGGCCGACGCATTCCTCGTAGAGAGCTGGGATCTGAGACGGTGGGCTATCATCCGGAACATGAATGTGCGAGACGAGCTTGATCGTCTGGAAGATGTGATCAAAGATGATGAGGGTTTGAGCGATCATGAAGAACGCTTCGGGCAGTCCGGGGATGGGATTTGCCAAAGGGGTAGCGGGTTTGGTGACGGGCTCAAAGTGGGCGATGGAGTCGTACGTGATGAATCCGACGGCGCCGCCTGTGGGTCAGCCTGAAAGAAGCAACCGGGAGCAGGTAGCTCACCTGTGAAGGTGGGAACGGATGGAAGCTTGACATATCGATATGGCTCCAGTTCCTTTTCCAACGCAACAAGCGGGTCACCGGCGACATCAAAGCCCTCTCCCGTACGCAATACTTTGATAGGGTCTGTGATGTCAGTCGTGTCGGGTCTTGGGTTCTCTGGAGACACCTACCTGCTCCTACAAAGCTATATCTTGCCAGACTTTCACCCCCGACGACGCTTTCCAACAAGAAGCTGTATCGACTCTGGCTGGCAATCTTCAGGTAGGCTGCGACCGGTGTGAGGAAATCTGTTGGTAGGTCGATGTATACGGGGATGAGATTAGGCTTCTTGGCTTCTACTGGGGGTGCAACAGAAGGTTGTGCTGAAGTGGAAGGGTAGGTCGATGCTGAGGGTTCGGCGAGTCTTGTCGGACAGTAAGAGGAGGAGGCTAGGAGAGAGGTGACCTCCTCGAGTGATGGGACGGTTTTGTGAGTCTACGTTTCAACAATGTAGCTCTGTGGGCAGATATATGAAAGCTGCTCACCTGCCTGTGCATTTCTGCGTGTCTCTCGACGCTGTCTGATGTCCCAGAGGTAGAGATGATGATGAAGAAGTATGAGATTGATCGAGTCGGTGGTCAAGACCGAGTTGGCCGACATTCCAACTGGCTTGGTCGAAATCCCAAAATCACGTGACGACTTTCCTGTCGATGGTCACTGCTGCTGCTGCTCCTGGTCTCTCAATCACAAACAAAGAGATATCCATCAAACACTCCTTCTTCAACCACTTCTCGACAACCCCTCGCATGTCTGCAAGAGAGACAGCACTGTTCAGTACGCGTCGATCTCCACTGTATCCTCCATGCTTCCGCCATCGTCGTCTGGAGCTATGCCCGGGTCATCAGGGTCACCCAGAAGGGCACAGACCTATGACAGCTACGCCTCGGGCAGCAACAGTCAACTCATGCCTCACGGCGGCGGCGGCGGCGGCGGCGGCGCAGCAGTGGGAGCAGAAGGTATAGGGAGAGACTATGCGTATGGCTATGCAGGAAATGGGAACGCAGGGGGAGATGCTAGGGCAGGCAGGAGTCAGAGTATGAGGAATCCTTCGGCGAGTGGTGAGTTGCTTTAGGTCCTTGATGGCTCGGAGCACCATAGTCTTCACGACCAACCTGGTCCCCCTGCCCTGTCACAACTTGACTCTCTGGCCCTCTTGTCCATCTAGCGCGTGCCAAGGGCGTTCCATTCGCTTTTGTCTCGCTCGATTCAATCCATTCCTCTGCTCGTCCGACCTTTCAGCCGGCTGACATGAATCCAGGTACCATTGCAGAAGACCCACCACTACCATCTTACAACGCGGTCATGGCATCAGAGGGTATTCAGATGTCACATTCCCCTCAGCCGTTCGACGGCTCGACCTCCTCTTCACATTCCAGACAGCCGAGCGCCGATCAGGCCACCTACCCGCCGGTCGATTACGGCTTGCCCACCTCGCCATACCCTCCCCACGATCAACAGCCACCACTCCGGCGACCTTTGTCAGATCCAAACGACCTCGACTTTTCTCAATTGGCCATCACACCAAATGCCCCGCCGGCCAGGCACAACACTGTCCCCGCTCAGCCGCAAGGACATCGAGGGCCGCTGCCGCCGAGGCAGCGAGCGGTGACTGGAGGATATCCTGGAGCTGGAGACGTCGATCCGGCAGCCAGCGTGTATAGTCTGGACTCGGGAATGGGAGCCTATGGTGCTGGCGAACAGGGTGGAGGTTATGGGTATCAATCGCAAGGACAACAACCCACATGGGACGCGTACGGCGGCGGTGCGTATGCCGCGCCGCAAGACTACTCGAATCCATACTACGCCGCTGCCAACGACTTTCTCGGCGCTCCTCCATCGTCCTATGCTCAATCATCCACCAGCCTTCTGTCCGCCCGCCAGGAGAGCAACGTCACTTTGGCTCGAACCAATACCAGCGCATCGGCACTCTCGTCGTCATCTTCTCTCGCACGTAAACCCACGGAAGTGGTCGGCGCCTCTTCCACACGAAGGAGAGGTAATCGAGCGGCCATCGATATGAACAAGCCACCTTACACCAAACAATATGTCGATGATTATCGGAGACGGATGAAGGATGACCCCGACCCGGAGGCGCAGTTTGCTTTTTCCAAGTATCTTATCGAGGCCGCCAAGAAGCTGGGCGACGAGATCAGCGTGACCGACGCAAAGCTGGGTCGAAAGTACCGGGACGCTCTACTTCAGGAGAGCTTGCGGAATATCAAGAAGCTGGCAGAG
This sequence comes from Tremella yokohamensis, assembly GCA_024343385.1. Classification (NCBI taxonomy): domain Eukaryota; kingdom Fungi; phylum Basidiomycota; class Tremellomycetes; order Tremellales; family Tremellaceae; genus Tremella; species Tremella yokohamensis. Next base: position 276,755 of record BRDC01000018.1, on the reverse strand, counting down.
GGCAAGCAGCCATATCCCGATGCGCAATTTTTCTTGGCCAATCTGTATGGGACAGGCCAGCTGGGTCTGCAAGTCGACCACGAAAAAGCCTACTACCTGTATCTCATGGCCTCAAAGTTGAATCACCCGGCAGCGACTTATCGATCTGCCGTGTGCAACGAGATCGGCGCAGGAACGAAGAGGGACAATAATCGGGCGGTTCTCTTCTATCGCAAAGCGGCCGCCCTCGCCGATACTGCGGCCATGTACAAACTCAGCATGATCCTCTTAGGTGGTCTATTGGGCCAGCCGCGGAATCCCCGGGAGGCGATCGTGTGGCTTCGTCGCGCGGCAGCGCAGGCAGATGAGGACAACCCTCACGCTCTGCATGAACTCGCCCTCCTTCACGAGAGACCCAACAACGGCGGCGTCGTCCCGCATGATCCTGTCATGGCAAGGGACCTCTTCACCCAGGCGGCCCAGCTGGGTTATGCCCCGGCTCAGTTCAAGCTTGGCGCATGCCACGAGTTTGGGACTCTGGGCTGCCCCATCGACCCCAGGCGGAGCATAGCATGGTACACCAAGGCTGCAGAGAAGGGCGATAGTGAGGCTGAGCTGGCTCTCAGCGGGTGGTACTTGACCGGCTCGGAAGGCGTCTTGAAGCAATCGGACACGGAAGCGTATCTGTGGGGTCGGAAAGCGGCCAATAAAGGGCTGGCCAAAGCCGAGTACGCAGTAGGATGTGAGCTCAGCTCTTTTTAAATGATGCTTGGGTGAAGCTGATCACGACCAAAGATTATAGCGAGCTCGGTATCGGGGTCAAGCAAGACATGGATCAGGCCAAGCGCTGGTATATGCGTGCAGCCGGTGAGTCGTTTGAAGCGACATCGCAAAGTGGGCGTGCGCTAATAGAGACCAGCTCAGCAGCACAAGCGGGCCATGCAGCGACTGACAGAGCTCAACAATGCCAAGGGAGCCAAGGGAAAGAAGGCCGCTCGACCTACCAGACACGAAGCATCCAGCGAGTGTACTGTCATGTGAGACGTCGGTATTCACGGATCAACAACTTCTATATCGCCAGACCGGTGTGCCGTGGTGACCCAAGAGATGGTGATGTTGTACGACGGAACGACGTGCACCGCACGATCAATGCATGCAGGCGCACAGTGGCACTTTATACAACGCATCAACCCAGCCGGCCTATACACAAGAGACCAAATGTCCAGAATCTCCCCGTCATATAACACCTTGTTCCTTGAGCATCCTCGCCCATCTGTCATCAGCCACACGCTGTCGACGACAAGTCATGACTCACTGTTCCCGCTTGAGGTTTGCCTCCTCTAACTCTCGCTTCAACTTCTTGTTCTCAAGGTCCAGCTCGTTGCGTCGCGTCGTGGCGTCCTCAAGATCACGCCGCAAGGCATAGTATGCCTCCTCTGGTGGCAATTGAGCATCGTTGAACATGCCGTCCAGCTCCGTGTTGAAAGCCTAACAATCAGGAACCACAACAGGCACTCTCGAGCGTCCACTTACTTCGTAAATGACATCCACCTCGAGCTGTGATTCGGCCAATTGCTGTCTTAGCAAGTCTTGTGATTCCTTGGCTCTGGTCACTTGAGCACGCAAACGATCGACCTCGGCCGACTTTTGAGCATTTTCCGATTGTGTCTCTTTGGCAAAGATCGCAGCCTTGCTCATATCCGCGTGACAGTTGCGAAGATAGTTGTCGAGCTTGTCGATGGTGGTCACCACGGTTTTGGTGTTGTCGTCATCGCCCGCATCTGAATTGAATCGCGGGGAGTAATCTGACTCAAGGTCGACCAAGCGTTGTATGTCGCGTCGGTGGGGAGACCGTGGCAACGAGGAATTCCTGTCGAGACGCCCGCCTGGAACGTGTTTCCGGCCGGTCTGAAGATCGGTCTTCAGGCGTTTTATCAACAAGCGAGCGTCGGCAATCCTCTGTCTGCTCGCCTCAACAGCGGCGACCATGTCCATATGCTCGGCTTCCGAAGCGATTGTGGACGTTGAGACCTTCCGCGGTGTCAGGTTTCCGTTGCTCTTTGTGCCAGAACTTCGTCTTCGTTGACCGTTGGAAGCCAGGAGGGGCGAGCTGTCCTTGGTAATAGCAGGTGATCGGGTAGGCGATCGCTTACGAGGTCTAAGCTCGTCTTCAGAGTGTTGGCGCTTAGTCGGTGGAATTATGGTGGGCGTCGCATTCTCATCGCGAAGAGGCAATGTTTCCCGGCCGGGAGATACCCGTCGACCTTTGCCAGAGACGACACGCAGCTGAGTATGGGCGGAGCCTATGCCCTTCTCGGCAGCCGGGGAGGGCATGCTTGAGGTAGCAATGGAGGGCTGTAGACTTGGTGTTTGAGAAAAGGTGGAAAGAACAGGGCTGCGGAGCGGATTCGGGCTGCGAGGGCCTCGAGGGGGTGGGCTGCGCGGACCAGTCGGCGCCGACATGTGCATTGGTGTGTCCATCGACGGGGACAGCACACGGGGCGATGTGAAAACATCTCCGGTTGAGGAGAAGGGCTGAGTGGGAGACGGAGTCTTGTTGCGTATCCGCAAAGGCGCTGTCGTTGGAATCGGTCGACTCTGCTCAAACGTGTCGGGTCGGACTGCTCGCGAGACCAATGCGTCCGCAAAGCTGGGCTCGAACGAGCTAGGAATCTTCGCCCCGACACGGTCCAGCGGCTGACTGGCGCCGGTTTCTGCGCTCGATGTACCCCTTGTCCCATCAAAGGGTGGACCGTCAGCGGACCCGAGTCGACTAGGCGTTGTCCGATTAGCTAGGCCCGATTCGGGTCGTTCCTCCATCGCCTCTCCGTTGCCCAGCTTATACGCGCCCAGGGTCGAAGTTGGTCGCTTGCTCTCCGTTGAGATTCGTTTCTTGGCTGCTTCTCGACTGGCAACGACCTTGGCATCTGACAGAACCGCCATCGATCTACTGTTGTTTCGAGCAAGATTGAGTCGTGCCTCAAGGTCGACCTCGCTCTGATCCTCTCGCAGCTGGTACGGCCCCGCGCTAATGACGCCGTCGATCTGAGAAAGACGATTCGACAGACTAGACCGCTCCGAAGACCGACTAGCCGAGGATTTCGTTCGTTTGGAACTGGATGTACCAAATGGGTCTTTGCCCGTTTGTCCCGCTCCAAAGAGGTTTCGCGATATCGTATCCAGATTCAATAACGATGGCCGCAAGCGGTGAGATGTGGATGCAGGAGTAGTTGGGGCTGAAGAGGTTGAGGAACGGAATTTGAATATTCCGCTTTGGTGGACTGATATGAGCGCTCACTCTCATAATCACCCACTCACTGGTTGACATCATGTGCTCAAGGAGTTCTGATGCATCGAGCACCTGTCGGTCGTCCTCTTCCGCGTCATCAACGTGGTAGAATCGGATCATGCCACCAGGCATCACTTGAAGCCGGAAAGCCAGCAGAGAATGACCCAAGGCGGGAGTCGACATGTCTTCTCGTTCGTCAATGTAACAGATGACCTTTGGCGCCGCGCTTGCTGTTTCAGAATCGATGACGGTCGAGTAGAGCTTGGCGCGACCGAAGGTGTCTGATGGCCCGAGGGGCAACTCAGGGCTGATCATGACGCGGGCGGAAGATGCTCTGAGTTTGGCTTGGGCTGCCCATACGTTCTCAACGAATCTCGATTTGTCTCGACGGACTGTTGCAAAATCCAGTCCGTTGTAAGGTGGGAGGACGGCTGTGTACGTTCGTAGAGGTCGGGCCCATCTTTCGTTTTGATCGGTAGGTGGCTTTGGCATGAAAAGCTGGAAATCTGCTCAGGTCAGCACACTACGAGGGTGAAACGACTTCCGACCTACCGCCTCCGCCCATATCTGTGACTATGATATCGGCAATATCGACGATGCCCCGGTAAAAGAGCTTGTCCTTTTTACCGCCACTCTTATCCAGAACAGCGACTCCTCCGCCAGACTTGATGAGCCGAGAGACGTCATCCAGCCCAGTAACCTTCCTGCCCGATACGGCAGACGAATGCCTTTTCACAATCATGATCTTGTCGTCGAACAGAAACAAAGTGCAATGGGAAGTGGTAGAAGGCGCATGAGAGGGAGAAGTGGACGACGAGGTCGAAAGAGAATTCAACGAGTTCGACGATGTCAACGAGCCGCGGTCCACCTCATCGACATCGATCGAGTCAACAAAAGATCTCTGATGATTGAAGAATGTTGCCTATCTGTTGAGCAAGGAACGGACCCCAAAAGTGCAACTCACCGGAAACCCTTCCACGTTCCGCTCTAGACAGTATAATACGGTCGCTCGGATAGTTTGCTCGTCGGGGTCGCAACGGGCGATACGCGAGGCGATAGCAACACTTTGCGCCAGAGCCTGCCTTTGACCAGAGCTTGGGTGCATGCAGCGCATCATCGCTGGTCATCAGCCATGTCTGTGCAGGCTAATCTGACTCACTTTGCCAGAGCAGGGTATACCGCGGTATTCTTTGGACGGGCTCCATTAACAGCTCCCGCAAACCGATGTTTCCGATGCCATGAGTAGAGTATTTGGTCCTCTCAATGAAGGAGGCGAATCCCGGGTGCTTCCTGACCATCTCACTGAAAGTCTTCTGCGACGCGTCTTGGTTGCCGAGGTAGGTTCTATATGGCTCGAATGTCTTCTCCTTGAGCTATCCATAAGCAGACATTGTAGATTTCAACCGGGCCTGCTTACGTGTCTAAGGCAAATATCTCCAACACTGCTCGTCGTGGCCCGCTCCAGATCCACGAGAAAGCATTCAGATGCCTGAACGATCTGATCGATGTTCGAGAACAGGGACTTGATCTCGTAAAGGGGGATGATGACTTCTGCTGGGTTTTTGGCGAATAGCTTGAGCGGAGATGCGTAGCGCTGCCATCATCAGCCCGAAAACACGATATCCCTGTCGTATGACCCACGTCTCGGAGCGCTCGAACCCTCTGCAGATAGCTCTGCTCGGTTCTGATCAGCTCTTCGAGCAGAGAATCGAGCTTTTGGCCAGAAGACGATGACCATTCTGACCCCACGTCGACATGGGGAGGTGTTCCACCGTCAATGTCTGCAGCAAGTGGAGATCCGAGCTGTTCCAGAACATGGGTGATGTCTGCCAGATTAGCCGCGCTGATATGTTGAAGGATCGCCGCGTACCGTCGCCCTTCCCATCCAGCCGTACATCGCAGAAGAAGGCCCTCTTTGTCACTTTGGCCCCCGTCTCCCGGTCGGTGGATCTTGTCGAGCTGTTCAAGTCGATCGCTTTCGGCGGAGGCGGAGGCGGGATGGGCGATACAAGATGCCGTTTGTACGGAGAGGCCATTATGCCATCGAGTGCTGTTCAAGCATGGGTCTGACAGTCGTGACGCGCTGATAGACGAGGTGTAATAGAAGAGAAAGATGAAGAGGAGAAGTCAAAAAGGGGTTGAATGATGAATCCTCCCCCTTCCCCCACCTGTTTGGCCAAAAAAGGCAGTCGCGTATCAAATCCAGTTTACGTAATCGAATGGTCCACCGTGGCGTTGTCGTCATGAGCTGTTCAGTACCTCCTCCTTGCTTTCTGTCTTCAAAGACCTCGACGGGCTGCGCTGTCGCCGCATGCACCTCACAGCAGGCGAAAGCGTCCCGAACAGGTGACGCTACGTCTCCTCTGATCAACATGAGCGATAGCGATCCACCATCTCCTCGGCCTCGGCGACAGAACTCGACCGTTTCCTCAGCTTCGTCCGGCAGAACCGTCCGGCCGGGTTCAAACAAAGGGCGACCACGAGCCCATGCTGCTTCGAATGGATTCTTGTCGCGAATCACAGGAAGATCCTCGGACTCTCGCGCAGTCCAAGGCAACTCGAACAGTGACGCGGAAAGCGATGGCTATGATGGCCCGCAGCAATCCTCAGAGGCGGGTCCGAGCGACTATTATCGGCGAAGCCCGTCGCCTCCGTCACTCCAGATGGTCGACGGTTGGAGGGAGCTTTCGGGCCAAGCATATCCTGCCGATACGGAGGACGGTCCCAGTGACGAGTGGCGGGCGACAGATGCACAGACGCCAGAAGAGGATTATGATGGGGATTTATCGCCACGACCTGCTATCGGCAATGACATGGAGGAGTACCAGCGAAGGCTTAATGACGTTGTTTCGCACAAGCTCCAGAGACGCAGTCCGTCTCCATCCTCTCTTGCCTCGGCCTCCTTCAATGAAAAGGATGGAATAGGCGATGAGGAGTTTGGCGTCATGACTCCAGCCTCGCCAACATCTTCAATACGAACGCCCAACAAACGCTCATCTATCAACCCTCTCCTCTCTCGACTAAGGTCTCACGGTCGCTTTGACTCAGTGTCGTCTCTCCCTCGACATGTCAGGCAGGCATCCAACTTCTCGCAAATCTCCGTGTCCCGGACCGAATCCACCACTTCGATTCGTGCTGCGGAAAGAGATCCCGCATTCGTACTCAATCCCTTACGAAGACTCTCGGCTCAGCTGTCGGTCGAAGCCCCGACAGTGATGGATGTCAACGGGATGATCGCCATCGGCACGGCGTCGGGTAGAACAGTCGTATTCTCCTTCAACCAGGACGTACGGCATGTCTTGGGAACAGAAACGTCGCCGGTCACCGCTGTGTGCATCTCGCCCGATCAGACTTATGTTGGTGTCGGACACGCGGATGGATCCATCAAGCTGTATGATATGTCGTCCCCCAAGGCCCCGGCAAGGAGCACCGCTGGCTTGACTTTGGATCAAGTAAGGGGAGGACGTCGAGAAGGTCACCTATCCAACAGTCGCATCCTTCATATCGGCTTTGTTGGTGTCCGGCATACTTCGATAGTGTCGGGGGACGAACACGGCAGGGCCTTCTGGTGGTCTCTGGGAAGGGTAATGGGGGTCGACTCCAACGACGTCGTTCGCATGCTTGGAACGTACGAAGCACGACGACCCTCGACTCTCTTCGCTGTGCGCCCTTTGAGTCCCGGGGGTCACTCTTCAGACACCTTCGACCTCTGCGCCTTGATGACTCCCTCAAAGTTGATCGTTGTCGGCATGAAACCGAGCGCCAAAACCTGGTTTCGGCGGATGCGAGATGTCGAAGGCACAGGATGTGCCGTCTGGCTCAAAGCCGGGGAGCTAGAGGCGGCTTCAGATCCCGTGCTCGCGTACAGCTGGGGTACAAGCCTCCATTTCTTGCGAGTCAAAGGCGGCGAAAATCCGTCGTTCATCGATGGACAGCGCTGGAATGCGCCGGAGGAGATTCAGAGTCTACACTGGTACGACGCCAACCATCTCCTGGTGACGACATCGACACTGAATCTGCTTGATGTGCGGAACATGACCTTACTTGAGACGAGTCATTTCGATTATCGACTGGTCTCATATCCGTCGTTGCGAGGTCCAATCATTGGGAGCAGTTTGGGAGTTTACAGAGAGAAACTCTTCATGCTGGTGGGTTTTGCCTTGTTTCGACACCCCGGGGCGTGGCTGATGACAGACCGCCTCTTCGGTGCTGGTTGGCACTCTCCAACAATGGAATGACCGAATCTTAGCACGCGTCCATCGAGGGGACTTTCTGGGATCCATCCATCTCGCCATCGAGTACTTTGAGTCGAGGGCCACAGGCAATCGCATCGGTCTTCCAAACGATACTAGATTGGCTCGACCGATAATCGCGACCAAGATACGGGAGTTGATTCGCTCTTCGCTCGCTTGGGCATTCTCCGAGGAAAGGATGCGAGACGATACCCATTTCAGTGCGGATGGACGGGGAGTGGACTTGACGTTGCTCTTCGAGAGTCTGGCGTCCGCCTGCATTGATGCGTGCTTGGCCATCGATGACACAGATCTACTATTCGATGCAGCTTACGAGCACTACGCCACCGCCGGCATACAAGGCATATTCCTGCGCAGACTCGAGCCATATATATTCGAAGATCGCATAGCCCAATTGCCGCCAGAAGTCGTCAAGGCTTTGATCGAGCTCCACGCGGAGGCCTTGGAATGGTCTCTCGCTGAGGCAGTCATCTGGCATGTCGAACCGATGTGTCTCGACATCAATCAGGCGATTTCTATATGTGAAGAGCATCATCTTTGGGACGCCCTTGTTTATGTCTATACGAGGGCTCTTCGCGACTACGTGACACCGATGAAAAAGCTCGAACCGTCGAAGCTTTTCCCTTTTATCGAGTTCACCTTGTGCGGCGCATCCTACCCCAGTGGAGAAGCCATTCCCCAGAGCGAGGCGGTTGCGGCTCGTATCTCTGCTTACGAGTGGATCGCCGCCAATCTGCTCCACCTTCTTCACATCGACACCGAGGCGTTCTTACACACTCTTGACATCGCATTTGAGGATCCTTTCCTCGACGACTCTACATCAATCACTCGGCAAACCCTCGTCAATCAAATGCTGGACGTCATGTCGCACATGGAGTTCGACGCGTCCGAGATCACTTTGCTGCACATATTTGTAGCTCGTAACCTGCCGAAGTATCCGCAATTTCTCATCTTGCCGCCCTCGACCCTTCATCGCATCCTCGTGTCACTGTGCAATGACCCCGACTCGGAGTCGCGCGAAGATCGCCAACTTGCCGCCGAGTTCCTGTTATCAGCATTCACTCCACACGACGGGGATGCCATGTTGAGCTTGTATGAGGAAGCGGGATTCACGAGGATCTTGGCGTCGATATATCGAAAGGAGCAGAAATGGGGTCCGCTGATTACGACCCTCGGCAAGAATCCAACAATGCAGTCTTTTGACGAACTGAAAGGACACGTCACGAAAAATCCGAACGCAACCGCCAAGGTGATCCCTCGGCTACTGGAAGTGAGCCTCGCGTCGACGGCCGAGCTCCTCCAGCGGGCGCCATCGCTTCATGGAATCGCTTTGAAACACCTACCACCCCTCAAACGCCTGTCGTACTTGTCAAGCCTCGACAAGATCGACACTTCTCTGCGTCACGAATATGTTCGACTGCTCGCCACGCACCAAACGGCCTCGGTAATCAGCTACCTGGATCAACAGGGTGCCAAGGCATTCGATCTCGAACAACTCGAGACAGACTTCACTGCGGCAGGTTTCGCAGCAGGAAGAGTTTGGGCTTTAGATCGGGCAAACAAGCCAAAGAAGGCATTACAGGTCGTCGAGAACGTAATCCGTGACGAGGCGGTGGTGTTAGGCCAGGCGGCTTTGGCGGACGACGAAGGATCGCTTCACATCGTCTTGCAGAGTATCAATTCGATCTGCCGGATGGGTACGCGCATCTGTCAAGAGCGCTTCGCAACTCAAGAAGTGGAAGACATGTGGTTCGGCATGCTGCACCAGCTCGTCGACCTGGTTCACTCGATCAGCGCCCTGTCTCCTCCGGGCATCGACACGTCTGGCAATCTCGCCCTCGACTCGGTTAGACAATTGGTGCAAGAGACCTTGTCATCTCTGGTATCGTCGCATGCGCCTGCTGTGTCATTTCCTCGACTTTTCAACCGCTTGGTGGATGCGACTCCGTCCTCCAAACGCTCCTATTCGGAATTCCGTTCGATCCTCGGCGGCATGTTGGCGTCTCACAAGGCTGAGGGAGAGATGCTCCTGATGACAACCCGGTTGATGCAAAGCGACCTGTTTCTGCAAGTGGACGAGCTGGCACGACAGAGGCAGCAAGGGCGACGACCTGTGGATGGGTTTTGCCAGCGTTGTGGACGGGGCATCGCCAACGGGGATGTCATTTTCAATGGGTTTGAGGCGTTGCATCCTACCTGTACTATTGATAGCATACCCTCATGAGATATCCAGCATCTTTACAATGTCATCTTGTCCTGATATGGTGGCCAATTGCAGTGGTGTCTGGTCGTCTTCGTCCTGCGGGTCAGTCGCGGACGGGGCAGGACGTGTAGGCTTGCCTTTGCTTGTCGGTCTGCCCCATTGTCCAAAAGCAGCTTGACCAACTCCCCATACCCACGGTCTGCAGCCAGGTGCAGAGGCGTATACCCCTTGAAGTCAGTTCAGGTAAGCATAGGGGATTAGCAACGAGAGTTGACGCACAAATTGCCCCCTCTCGTCGACCGTCTCCGGTCGCTGCTTCAACAGCTCTCTCACTTTTGCCAAATCATTGTCGAGCGTAGCCTCATGTATCGGACTCAGTGCCTCTTCCTCATCTTCCGCACCGTGATCTTCCGCCATGACGCTAACAGACCGCCATCCTACTCCTCCGGCCTTCTCGCCTTTCCAACCTATCTCCCTGGCCAGCTCGACATACCGTTCTCGCGCATCGTCGGGAGCTGGGTGTGCTTTCGCTTGATTCGACCAGGCGTCCCACTTGGCTCTCTGGGCTGGGTAGAAGAAGCTCGGTCGAGTGTCGGACCTACGGGTGAGCTCCTACTTCGTGAAAGGAGCAATAGCCGTACGGTCCGGTACCCGTGAGAGCATATTTGTACAAGCCATAGATCTGTCGTTCAGCCATGGTAATTTGGCTCAGAGAAGAAGGGTATGTACCTCGAGTTTCACTTCGTTGGGGAGTTTGGCTGCTTCTGGGTTGGAAGAGAGCCAGCCTGCGGCCCGTTCAAAGTCATCTTGCTCGACCTCTTCGTCCATGTCGTATGGACGGACGACAAGGTGAAGAGGAAGGAGCTAGGGCCAAGTGAATCGATGTAAGTATGGTCAACCTCCACCAGCGTTGGCCACCCAGTCACCACCTCGTTTCCTCATGTTCACCCATCTTCTCTACACATTGTAGCTTGACCGACCGTGTCTGACCATCTGGCGAAGCTCGACGCTAGGCTCTACTTCCACTAGGCTGGCTAGATCAGCATCATGGCGCTTGCATCGACGTCGGATGGCGCAGGCCCTTCGTCGTCCCGAGTCGGTCCCGTGGAGACCAGTTCTGGTCTTCTGATCAACCTGTACGATCCTTCATATTCGTCCAAGTCTTGTCTGACGCCTTAGACATCCTCTCCCTATCCTCAACATCTCTGAGCATCACACTCGAGCTCGGCTGACCGGTGGCTCTTCGCAAAAAGGTGAGCTCGGCCCGGTCTTGTGGTCGTGCGGTTGGATTGATGACAGTTCTCGGTGCACTACTGGGCACGCAGACAGGTCGAGAAGTATCCATCACCAATTCGTTCGAGCTGGTCTACACGGCTCAAGATATCGAGGGTGCCACAGGCCGATATGCGCTCAACAGCGAATTCTTGGATACGAGGCGAGATCAGTGCAAGTCCACACGCTGACGATGACGTCTCACGCTGATCACACAGTCAAACAAGTCTTTCCGACTCTTGATGTGGTGGGGTGGTACACAGTAGGACAAGAGCCGACCGACGACGATTCTGACCTCCATCGACAGGTCAGTCGACTGATTTAGCTCGACTAATTGAGCACGAATGAGCTGACGCGGCAGATGGCGAATGTCATCGATACTTGCGTCTTCCTTCTCTTTCAGCCAGACATTCCTTCAGGATCGCAGAACCTCCCTATCCAGGTGTACGAGTCTGCATTGACAGAGGACGCGAGCGGCAAGGGGTACTTTGTGCAACTGCCATACAATGTGGAGACCGGCGAAGCAGAACGGATAGCGGTTGATGGAGCAACGCGAGGCAATTCAGACGAGAGTCTCGGTGAGTTCGACCTAGCCGCCCAATATGCGACTGACACCTCTAGTCGTCGGTCACCTCACTACCCAGCGCAATGCAATCAAGATGTTGTACGACAAAATAAACGTACTCTTGCGATATGTGACAGCTGTCGAGAACAGTGAGCTGGTCCTGACAGTTGTGCCAACAGTAAGGTGCTGATATCAGAAACTGCGCCAGTCGATCAAGATGTGTTGCGACAGATCTCCGCCCTCATCGCCTCCCTACCCTCTGCCAATGCGCCTGATTTCCGCGCAGAGTTGCAAGCGGTATGCCTCTTACTTTGTTCCCAAGCGTCATCTCTAATGCAGCAGGAACAAGAGGATGTCCGGTTGACCAGTTTGCTCTCGGAATTGACTCGTCAGGTGGACGCTCTGAGCGGAGTCAGTCGACATCTTGCTGGTGGCATCAAGGCCGAAGCTGATCTGGCCAGTATGCCGACAAACATAATGCCATCTTCACGACTGGACCAGGTTCGCTTGACGATTTCTCGGGCCTGGCGAGAACACGACCCATCGGTGACTTTGGTCGTCGTCGCCGGGGCTGAGACACTGCAGAGTGAGGCCAGCTCTCATGTATACGACTGATATGACTTGAAGACTCGTGCGACTTGGCATATGCACATGTGATTTAACGGCGATCTGGGAAGCGAACGACTTCCTTGCCCGTCGTCCGCTGCTGTGCGAGTATTGTCACGTCACATGCCTGCTTTACGGAAAACATAAGGTTCAGGCGCAAATACAAATAAGTTGGCCCCCCGTCGTCCGGGATGATTAGCATTATTAGTAAATCATCAAGGGCGTAGGGGGTGGGATCCCCTCTTCCGTTTGACCCTGAGATTAGAAAACGTGACCGTCCTGTCACGTCCCCTGGTTCACACTTCTTTCCTCTCTCTCGCTCTCCCTCTCTCTGCCTCATCCCTTCTTCTTTCACGTCTTTCTCTTCATTCGAAGCTCGACTTGACTCTCCTTCTCACTCTCATTGCTCCCGTTGTCATCGTCAGCAGGTCGCCTGTGACGGATTGGCTCGACTGCACACCTTGAGCCCGACAATGAACCGGTGAAAAGGTGTGTCCAACATCCCTCCCACCCCGCTTGTTTGCCGAAATTACATCACCCCCTCTTCGGACGACATCACTTCTCATCGCCGCTAGCGCATCTGGAAGACGTCGGAAGCAGTGACACTCCCGGGATCGCGGCATCGCCTACGCTAGACCTGTGCTCATCATCGCAGCCACACCCACCATCGACTCTTTCAGGCGGAATCACCCCAGCAATCAGCCGCCATGAGCGATTCGAGGCAACGCGCTCCTTTCCCTCACACATCGTCATCCGCCGACCTCACCTCCCCAGAGCTTCGCTCGCCTCTGAGGACCTTTCCTACGCAATACCTTCCTAGCGGGCAGACCCAGAGCCAGCAGCACGTGTGGAACGGCGTAGCCTCCGTAGAGCCCGGAAGCGTCCCCGGTCATGCTGCTTCCGGCCTGTACGACCATGCTGTGTACAACGGTCCTTCGAACGTCCGCCTTCACCAGCCGCAAACAATCGCCGGAACGCTGTGGAACGGCAATGGACACCTGCTCTCCAAAAAGGACAGCAACGAATACCTCTCGTCCTCGAATGGTCTATACGAGCGAATGAACGGGTCTGCAGACCCCGCGCTTCACGCCCCAACATATCTCAACGATTCCCCTTCGCCTTATTACCGTTCTCTGTCCCCCACACCCAGTCGGACGCCAACGCCCAGTCCATTCGCTCTCCCCACTCTCACCCTTCCCGGGGCATCGACAATCCGCTTCATGTCCCTTTGTGGCCTGTGGTACTCTTGCTCGGCATTGTCTTCCAATACCGGCAAGGTCATATTGAACAATTTCCGCTACCCTGTCACCTTGACAATCGTCCAATTCTTCTATGTCGCAGCCTACTGCATCTTGTGCAGCCGTCCCGAGTTTGGATGGACAGCTCGGCTCCGGTCTCCATCTAGGGCCATCCTCAGAGGCACATTGCCTATGGCGTTCTTCCAAGTCGTAGGTCATATCTTCGGCTCTCTGGCCATCAGCCGAGTGCCAGTCAGCACTGTCCACACAATTAAGGTCAGTTCCATTGCGGGAGTGTTCAAACCTGATCTTCAGGCTCTATCGCCCTTGTTCACCGTTCTAGCCTACGTATTGCTGTTCGGCGTGTCGTATTCTTACGCGACATATTTGTCCCTGCTGCCCCTCACATTGGGGGTCATGCTCGCTTGCTCGTTCGACATGACGGTCTCGAACTTCTTTGGTCTATTCTGTGCATTCGGCTCCACACTGGTGTTCGTCTCGCAGAACATCTTTTTCAAAAAGATCATGCCAACGAATGCCGACTCTACCGTAGGCGCCGGCGGTCCACCGCGACTCGACAAGATCAACTTGTTATACTTCTCCAGCGGAACAGCATTCCTACTCATGATCCCGCTTTGGCTATACTCGGACGCATGGCGGATCCTGGACGGCTGGCTGCATCCCGTCGCCTCTACCAGCACCGGGCCTTCGGTGCCGTTCTACTTTTTCCTCAACGGGACCGTCCACTTTGCGCAAAACCTGCTGGCTTTCGCCATTCTGTCCTCGACCTCGCCAGTCACTTACTCGATCGCTTCGCTTGTCAAACGCATTGCCGTCATCTGCCTCGCAATCGTCTGGTTCAAGCAAGCTGTCCACCCCGTCCAGGCTGTGGGGATCGCTCTTACTGGCGTCGGGCTTTGGATGTACAACAACGCCAAGCGGGATGTGGAGAAGGGAGAGAAAAAGTTCAGACAGGTCGAGGCGGTCCGAGACGGTATGCTACCCATAAGCAAGACGGATCAGCGCATCCTCGAAGGACGATCGGATCACGGATTCACCAAAGAGGTGCACAACTCTCCCCGGCCAACCTATCCGACCAACTTCCAAAACATGTCAAAATCGTCGGCTGTCCGATCCACCACCTTCCAGCTGCCAACGGCAGCCGTGGCGGTCCCAAGCAAGCCGCCAACCACGGGGATCAATGAACTCAACGAAGCTCCCTATCCATCGCCTCCGGCATCTACGACATCCTCCCCTCCCGCTCCTATTCTCATGGCACCACTGCCTCGCCAAAGACGCCTCTCTGTCGATCGTCACGATTCAGATTTCCACCTTCCGCCACCGTCGTCAAGACCTCTAACAATCGGCGAGGAGCCAGCAACAATACCTCGCCTTCTTTCTCCGCCAGGCATTGGACTCACAACTGCATCTTGAGCGCTGGGACATTTCAGCATCATTATCATCCATTTATTGAGTGTACATATATGGGCGGCGATGGGCATATAGACATTAGACGCATGCACAGGACGTCCTCGTTCGTTACCAGCCAATGTCCCAGACGGGGTCGACAGGTCTTGTCGCGAAGCGAGCTCTCAGCGATGACAATCTCGAGCGCCAATCGTCGGCCCCGACGTAAGCCCCGCACATCCTGCGTTTACCTGTGAATGAAGATCGGCCATGCATGACGCGCCAGTTGTCGATGACTGCTAATGAGCAACTGCCTTGCTGCATTGCACCACCTGTGACTCACCGACAACTGTACCAGGAGCGAGCTGCACCCAATACTCGGCATCTTCGCTCTGCAGTAACCGCTCAAACCGCCTAGCCGCCTGGTACCAATCCCTCACGTCGTCTGCTGTCCAACCAGAGCCTATAACCCCTCGATCCTCGTTGTTCCACCTCAACTGCAGTAGTAGCTCGCCAGACTCGTCGTGTTCGATGACAGGCTGATTGAGGATGGGTCGCAACATTGTGCCTGCCGTGCCGGACGCATGATGAGGGACCCGTAGTCTTGAGAGTGTTTCGTAAGAGTCTGGATGCAGGACAGACAGGAGGTCAGCCGCGTAGAAACCGTCCACGAGCAAACTGGTGCCTCCCTCGCCGTGGGTGTGCGAGAGCATGTGAAAGATTTGTAGACCGGCGGGGTCGGTGAAATAGGTCGTGTCGGTGTGAGCGGGCAGTGCTTGGCTGCTATATGCGAGGTCCCCGTGGGACATGTCCGAGGTAAAGTCCCAAAACCCGCCATCTGACTCTCAGCAAGTCACCCCGTACAGCCCCGCTGTGCGCCCCGCTGTGCACGTACAGTGAGTCTCGCGGATATGGCTTATCCGCCGGATCAGAGCCTCAGTCGCCTGCGGAGTCGGGGGAACGCCTTCAACGAAGCAGAAGCCAAACTCGTCCTGGCTTTCAGTGCTCGTCTCAGGATAGTCAGAGGGGAGCTCACAATCTTGTCCAACCACCTCAGGACCCCCTTCTCCGCCTCTTCGGTGTTGGATGGATCGCTAGCAACGACAGCATCGTACGACACAGTAGGAGGGGTGGGAGCGATCTTGGCATTCCACAATGAGCGTCTGTGGTCAGCACCTCGATGGCCAGTCGCACAACACTCACTCTCTGATTGGTCGACTGAAGGCTGGAATCGCTGGGTCATACGCCGCTCGCGCCAGGAAAGACCATGGGTATCTTGACTCGTGCGAGTCACCGGCCCATATGATTCGCAGATGGGTGTCATCTGCTTCTACGGACGCGGGGGTGGTCCCAGCCGAGGACTGAGATGAGCATTCGCGACCCGGTCCTGGCTGATACAACGAAGGTCGCTTACGTCCGAGAGCGTCACCAGCCTTTGTTTGGTCTGAGGATGGAAGCATTTGGGACAGCGACAGTGATCGCGAAGGAACTGGTGGTCACTGCAGGTCAGCACGGTTGTGAATATGTTCAATGCCTCTGCTCACAAGGACGTAAAAGACCCGTCTGGGAGAGTCAGAACGAGGCGGTTGTCGTATGCGGATACCAGTGGGTGCGGTGCGGCAGACAGGTCTGGTGTGGGACGATCACTGCTGTCTGGCACTTGGGCAGCCAAAGAAGAGCCAAGTCGCCTATGAAGCTCAGCACAATTCGAGCATGCATCGTATGTGTGACCGACCGGCGTGTCACGAGGGACGGAGAGCGTGAGAAGCTATGACACCGAGCCAATCGAGCAGGGAGAGCTGCAAGGCCAAGTCGAGCAAACATGCCGTTGGCGCAATTGCCCCAATGTTGCTGCCCAATGCGATACCAGGTAATGTGTACGAGGATGAAGAGATAGAGAGAGACAACGAAGGGAGAGGAGGTTTCTGGCTAATACATTGCCGGTCCCCCAAGAGTCATCGCTCGTCGCTCGTCGCTCGTGCGTCGTCGTCGATCAGGCACAAAACATGCATGCGACCGACAAGAAGATGACATGGCAGAGCAACGGTATCACCCACGTATATCGCGCCCCAAAGATCAAAACGATGGCAGCAGACAGTCGCAACAGTCGTGTGCTTAAACGTATCGTCCTGCAAACTGGTGAGCCCATGTCTCGCTTTAGACCCTTACGTCCAGAGGCGCCAAGCTCACCAGTCTTTCCATTCCGATGGGTCCCTGTAACGAACCGGCACGACCATGGCCAGTGCTGGAAGCAGAGCGAGCACGTTGTGATCCGATGCGAAGGGATGGCCAGCCCATACATTACGACCCCACACCACGAGTGCTGGCGCGTTGAAGGGTAAGGTGACTCCTAGGAGTACAAGCACCACCAGGTTGATGGTCCGCTTTCCCTAATAATGAGCACGCCTGGACCGTTATACACGAGGGGTACCCTCACCTCAACTGCAGGTGATACTATGGTCATAAGGGCTTGAGTCAAGAACAGGGCAACCACAGCAAGCTCTCGAGGCAGGAAGAACGCCATCACCAAAATGCCAAAGCCCACGAGAAGCAGCTGCCATGAACCCCTACTGCTCAATCAGCAATCTTGCTCAGTAGCGCCATGTCCGAGTACCCACTTTTGCTTCTCAGCAAGTCCGCTCGTGGTACCGGTGAAGAGGCGCGATGCGGCAGAAATGCACATCTGGAGCAGCAGAATGCTCAGGCAGGTCAAGCCGAGAGTGGCGATGGAAAGCACCGGGGCGATCCAAAATACTCGCCAATCACTACTGCCGAGTAGAATAGCTGGCGCGACATCATGCACCATTCTGATCGAGTGTGAGAGCGAGGCCGCAGTCATCATGAATGATATCCTTGGTGCAGCAACTTCGCAAATTTGTCCGATAGAGTGCCATAGTTCATATCCTGTGTCTGAATCAGTCAGTCTGGAATCTGGTCTAGGGCTTTCGGTCGAAGGCTGAGCAAAGCTTACCCTTGTGAGTGCGGGATGACAGATGGTGTGAGATCACCAGAAATGTCCACGCGGTCGTCCAGGCAAGTACCGCACTCCGGTAGCGGATCACGATCTTGGCTATACTGGCAAGAATATCTATCTGCACAGATATTTCTGTCACGGGGCAGTCGGGGTTTTGAAAAACTGCCAAAGACCAGTGGGAAGGACTCGATGCCGAGGGGCGGAATGGAGCATTCGAGGAATGTGAATGTATCACGAGGGGCTCATCTGGCGTCACTGGGAAGAACCGGCACTCGTTGGGCTGACCGCCGAGAGTGGTGTCGCAGGCGCGCAGCATAGGTGGTTGTGCTACTTGTCAGCTGCGTCAAGAGAAGGAGAAGAGATCTCACTTGAACAGCCATGAACCTTTCCTACCACTCTATGAGCCATAAGGGCGGAAGGCCGACTGCCACTGATATCAACGTAAACCGCTGTAGCGTCCGAGGGCAGTTCTGCCTTGTCAGTGACAGCGACGCTGGCGGGTCTACGCACGTTGGAGTGATTGTGAAAGCCCTATCCGCACTGTTTGCCCAATAACGAGCGACATGGGACCGACCGTAGCAATGCGAAGCGTTGTCAGAGACTGTTCATGTCCGACTGTGACCACGAAAGCGATATCTGAGGGTTGGATGCCTTCGCCTTTCAAGGGGAATGGCGCTGAGCTGTTGAGAGGCAATGGAATCGTTTCAACGTCATACTGCAGCTGTGTGCAGTCGTCCTCGTTGTTGCAACCATGAATCTGGTATACGGGTTCCGAGAGATCTGGCGAAGATTTTGAGGGCCGAATGATCAGCGTTGTGCTCGATCCTTCAACCGGGAATGTTCGCCACGTCAGCTGTGTCTCTGACACATCTGTAGAGCGAGAGTGGGTCGCATGTGATTGAAGCCGTCGAGACGCAGAGGCGAGTTTGGCGCTGCGTGATCCTTGGGACGACATGTCGAGCAAAGCCCGTGCAACTCGCCAGCGGACCTGGTGACACCAAACAATGGCTTGATGCTCCACTGGCGTCCATACTCCTGGCATGCCGGTCGTGAACACAGTGTATCCAGCTCCCGCTTGCTCGAGTGATGTGGGCACTCTGCAATAATCGGAGACAATTTGCGTGTCAGACACGCCACCACAGATCGATATGAGTCCGGGGGTAGTGGGAGAGAGCGAACGTGAGTTGATCTCGGAGTAGATTTGGTCCATATCGTATTCGATGGTAGCCGGGGCCATCAAATGAGGGGTCGACATTGTGAGAATCATGTCGATGAAGCCGTCGTCAAGCTTCTCGCTCGCCAATCGAGCGACTACACCGCCCATGGAGTGTCCCAGCAAGGTGACAGTCCGAGGACGGCGGTCAAGCGGCAGGTGGTCATATTCCGCCAACACCCTGTGCACTGCCTTCGCGACGTAGTCCGCCTGTTCTCGAAGCGTTTGAGCATGGAAAGCGGAGAAATCCTCGTTGAAATCGGCTACATGGTCAGCTGTGGTAGACCACGAATGTCCTGGAGCATGACTCACCGGCGAATACATCGAGCGGCACAGCGGTTCTCATGTGTTCATGGCGTCTCCCAGGCTCTGACCATACCTGACGCGTCGCGGACGAGGCGATAGACCGTACTTGCTGATATGACCCTGCGTTTCCTGGCAGAAAAAGCACCGGGTGACCGGAAGGCTGCTCGTCAGGCAAGGTTGCAGTTCTGCGAGGATGACCACCTACTTGATCGTGATCCCAGCCTGACTCGCGGTACAAGTAGACCCGATACTTGGTCGAGGGCGACTCTGGCCAGGCGAGAAGTCGATAGGAAGGCCACATGTAGCTCATCTCGCAGCCCCAGATGCCCGAGGTCGCCTGGTCCACCTTGAAGGCGTGGTACGCGATGCCGGCAAGCAGGATGGTAAAGGCGCACACCACGAGAGCCGGCAGGTTCTTAGACCTCCATGTTCTGCCAGCTCCCGTGGGTTCTGGTGAATGTGCGTGCCGAGACATGACATTTTAAGCAGGAGTGCGAAAGCAAAAATCGGGCCTTTGCTGCAGAAGTTGGTGGTCGACCTGGGTGGAGGCCCGAGTCAAACATCATGAACTGCTCATACAGATGGATCACGCATGCATTTGCTTGTACATTCACCGGCATCTATGGCAGCAAGATGGTAAAGTTGTTGCGCTTCGGGCCGTCATTCTCGACGACTTTCCTCTGAAAGCTTTCCCTCGTCAAATCATGCGGCTGGCGCCATTCCCACAACCAGTACCCAACCCTGCCATTCTCCTTGTGCCGTTCTGCCACCAATTCGAACCCGACAACTCTCATCAAGGAGCGCAACGAGTCCAGGGAGAGATAACGAGAATTCTGTACGCAAGGCAAAGGCAATACGAGGAAGAGAAGCGAGGTCTCTTCGGGTACAAGCTGATCATGACAAAGCTGTAGCATCCTCCCTTTGGCTATCAGCAGATCTCACGAACCAAGCAGCGCCTACACTCACCTCTGTCTTCGGGGCGATCAACAAAGTTGAGGACCAGGCTACAGCTGATGACGTTGAACGCCTCGTCCGCACCAGAAGGCAGTGGACGGGTGAAGAAGTCTTGCTCCAGTATCCGAGGGTGTTGTGAATGGAGGTCGATTGGAATATGGGTCACCCAACTGGAGCATGACGCGAAGTTATCGGGGGTGAGAGCTCCGAGCTCGAGAAGTCTTGTACATCAGCATGAGACTCGATGGACGCAAGTCAAGCTGCTTACCGGACATGACCACGGGACGTGAGCTTGGCTTTTCGCTCGAGGAGCCAAGGTATGAGAACTACCGAGCTATCGCCCCCTCTCTCGCTCGATTGCCCTTGTAAGCTGGCACGTTGATACGCTTTGAGTCCTCCAGTCTCCTCGAGTTCCTTCTTGGTTTGGGCGAGGTCTTGCACGACCTTGGCGTGCTCCTCACTGGGCTCGACCAGGTTCCTCAATTGCCTCTCCAGCTGCGCCTGTCGTTTGCGAAGCGTGTGGTACTTTGAAATGACCGACTGTGTAGCCTTGCTCGAGACAGACCGGAGACCGTCAGAGCTGGTGATGGGCCTCTTGCGAAGATGCTTGGGACGCCCCATTGAAATCGTATACGCTCATGATGCGGATGCAGAGGAGGCCATGTAGGATATAGCTTGTAAACGTTGCAACTCGTCCTGAGCGCGCGCCTACTTTGTCCCGACCCGTTGGGATGCAGCTGTCAAGGTCGAGAGCTTCAGATGACGACGTTATCGAGGCTCTGGGCACGCTCGAGAGATCCACTTGCGAGCACGCGAAGGGTGGCATACTGTAGATATGCATGCATCGCCAGATGTCCAGAAAGATGAGGCGGTACAATACGTCCGTCTTCCAACCCAACCCTTTTGGCCGTTTAACAGCAGACTTGACACGGTAATCATAAACATTCTCTTGACTTTTCTTTTCCCCAACATCGACCATATGTATAGTCACTGCAGCCCCGCAGCTCCTCACAAGACTGCCTGCCTCTGGTGGTCGTCCGCATTCTGCTCGACTTCGGTGTGCTTGAATTTGCGAGCAGGCGTTCGGCGCTCAAACAGGATGTCCAGTTCGTAGTACGACCTGGCTTTGGTTTCTGGCAGTCGGAACCAGGCCCAAAGGAAACACAGCGCGCAGATTGGACCCCAGAAGAACCCAACTTTGCCTTGCCAATTCCACTCGGTGGGATTGAGCATGTACGGGGTAAGGACGCCGAATGTTACCGAAAAGATGTTGTAAGAGATGCGGGACAGGCCGACCGTCTTGTTACGGAGTCGAGTAGACGACACTTCTCCGACAATGGCGTAGGCGACGGGGCCGACGGTACCATCGTAAGTGAACAGCCAGACTATCATCAGGGCTGCTTGGGCCCATCGTGCGCCATTGTGCCCATGGTCCGCGACGATGGACAGTGCTCCGATGAGCAATTGGCCGACAGCGAGGCACGCCAGGCCAGTCACGAAGATCTGACGACGACCAAAGCGACTAAGGCGTCAGCGCAGCCGGATAGCATGACTTACGTTAAGAGGAACCAGGACGACACCGTGCCAATCAATGCCGCCGAGTACAGCCCGATCGTCATGTCGAAGGCGTAGAGCGTCTCCAACCCGGCTTGCTCGAAAAAGTACGTCGAATAGTTGGCTAATGTCAGTGATGTCCGCACGACGAGGCAAACCCACCGAACTGCAGGCCACACATGATCTGACATGTCCACACCACTACCGAGATCTCTGTACGGCGAAGGTCACTCCCTCGGAAACAGTCGATCCACGAGCTCCCCTGCAGGTCCTTTTCGAGCTCGTTGGTGCGAACCATTGCGGCAACGGCGTCCTGAGCCTGTGACTGTTCGTGCTCAGGAGCTAGGCGTCGAATGGACTTTTCAGCCGACTCGAGCTTTCCTTTGCGTACCAACCACCAGGGGGACTCGGGTGCGAAGCAAAGTATCACAAAAAGTGGGATCGGCCACGCCCATTGTCTTTGGGTCAGCGCCAGAATGGACAGTCGGTTTGGCTTACACAGCAAAAGGCATTCGATATGACCACACCCCGGTCATTGAGGCAGCCTTGCGCAGGATTCCCGCGCCGATGAGATGGCCGACAACCCATGCAAGGTTGACCGTTGTGGTCAAGTAGCCTCGAAGGGCGATTGGGCAGACCTCGCTAGCGTAGGCTTCCGCGAGGGTGGAGCTAAAGTCAGCACACTCATCGTCTCTGTGGTCACTCACAAAACGCCCCATGGCAAGCCACACAGTATCTCTCCCGCGAGCAATGCGCGGATACTGGGAGCGAATGTGATGAGACCGATGAACGGACAAATGAGGACAAGATTGGCCAGCACCGTCTTTTTATACCCAAGTCTGTCTACCATGAAGGCGCCCATGATGATACCGAACACGGAGCCAATGTTGGCACCTTGCTGTGTGGCGGCTTGCCAAGCGGCTGGGATCTGATAACCTTTGATAGACGGGTAGTAGGTGCCAAACTGTTGTTCAGAGGAGTAGGCGTACACATCGCCACCAAAGACTTACGTGCTGCTTGAAGGCTGGCAGGCCAAAGAGACTTCCGAGGAGGAGGGTGTCATAACTTTCCATGACTATGCAGAAGGAGGCTGCTACCGACCAGCCGATACTCTGGCTGTCAGGCCTTTGCACGGAGCATGAACGAGGCACTGCACTCACTTTACGGTAAGTCTTCAAAGCCTGCCGAAGGGTCATGCCCTTTTGATACGCTTCATCCCGCTCTGCCCTCGCCTTGACGTCGTCCCATTTGGCGTTCATGGCCTCGACGTGCTCGGTCGATGCCTTGTCTTCGATTTCTGTGGACATTGTTGCGGCAAGTGCGCTGAAGTCCCCATGGGCCTCCGAGAGGGGTGACTGTTATATAGCTGCATGCATGCGCGGAGACCCAATGAGCTCATTCGCAATTGCAAATGTCTCGGCGTCTTCGGCAACTCCAAATGAAATCGATCGAGTTAGTAACCGTTCCCGCAGCCGAAGTCATAGGCGACTTGGCACTATAGCCGTCCAACTTCCACTCGCAATCCCCCTCCCTCCCCCACATCGCGCTCTATCTCTTACAACCCATCGGCTTTCTTGGTCCCACGGGGCCCGCTACATCTCTCATGAGGCATGACGCCCGAGCCCGGGAAACGCGCGGCTCGTGCATGCTCTTGCTGTAACCGGCAGAAGCTTCGCTGCGATGGTCAGCAGCCATGTTCCCGTTGCGTCGACAGTAACGCCGAGTGCATGTATCTCCCATCTCTACGAGGCAAGACGCGGAAGAAGCGCGCGAGAACCGACGATCCACCAAAGCCTGCACAGGCACAAACCTCTGATCCTCACTGGCAGCATTGGCAGCGAACAGAGAGCCTGTCGGCTGGCGCCGGATTCACCGTTTCCTCTTTCTGGGGCGACAAGCCGAAATCCGTATCACCACCGAAATCCAACCCTCAGAAGCTCACCTCGTTGCCCTTGCCTGGTGATGCGCACAACCCTTTGGCCCTCCTCGCCGAAGCCAGCGCAACCACCGACCACGACCCATTCAGCCCGTTGGCGGCCGCCCGCGATGAGACGGATTACTATGCACCGTCCGAGCGTGAGCTCAAGGATGAAGCGCCCAAGATCATGACGTTTATCAACGTTCACGAGTGCGTTTACGTGAACGATCCGCGCTGATAACAGAGCCGAGCAACTGTTCGATATGTACTACCGATATCTCCACCCGCAACTGCCGGTACTCGACCAACCTCACTCCTCACCCCTAGCCGTGGCGAGACGCTCCAACTATCTGTTCAATGCCAGTAAGTGCCAGGTCAGGCGTCGCTGATCGCAGTCTGCTGCGTCGCCGCGCGCGCGTCCAACATTGTACTCTGGGAACGGCTCAAAGACTTTGCCCGATTCGAGATGGAACGTATCCCTAAAGAGAAGAACATCGAAGTGGTTCAAGGACATTTGCTTTACGCCAATTGGAAGTGAGTTGCCCTGTACGCTTCTGGAGCGCGTTCACCCCAGCCTGATACGCCCAAAGAATTTTGAGCAAGACCTCACATGGATACGAGCTGGTATTGCCGTTCGCACGGCCATGGACATCAACCTTCATCGCATCGCAACAGTCAAACAAGCAAAAGAAGGGCTTCCCCCTTGGCTCCTCCGGTCAATCGTTCGCACCTGGTTGATGTCGTATGTTGTAGATAGGACACTCTCCGCCCAACTGGGCAAGCCGAGTAGCATGCGCGGAGAAAGTAGCGTGGGGTCGTACATCGACTTGATCCTGGAGGAGACACCCACGGCAGATGACATATGGGTTGCAGCAGCTTCAGTGAGTCGCCTCCGACGAATTCATTGACAGCTAGGAATGGACGCAGATCCTAGCCCGTGCGATGGACGCTTTTCGCTTGGAAACAAGTCTGGGCAACAGCGCATTGCACACTCTCGTACATGTCTTCAACAAGCAATTTTGCCAATGGCGAGACAAGTGGGAAACTCGAGTTGGCCTTGTCGCAGACGTGTCAAAGCGCTTCATCGACGGTGTCATCGAGCTGTACCATCACTATGCGACCCTCGTGATGCACAGCTTTGGTCTCGGTCGAGCGGGATTGGATCTGCCTTCGACATTTGCACAGGTGAGTGGCGCAAAAAGACATGGTTTACAGTAGTACATCATTGCGGCGATGCGTGTCATCAATACATTCGAATCGTCCTTCGAAGCCCCCGGGCTCACTCGAGGCTGCCCAGATCTCATCTTCACCGCCCTCACCTATGCGGCAGTCTCGCTACTCAAAGCCACCCAACCTCAATTTTCCCATCTCGAGGCGGATCGCAACAGCATTTTCACGGCATGTAGAAAAGCGGCCGATATGCTTGCAAGAGCCGCTACGACCGCAGAACACCTTCCGGCGTCTCAATCAGTGTTCCTCTCACATCTGATTGCTGCGCGCCAGAGTGTGCGTCAGGTGCCGACAACCAACCTCGAACCGATCGACTTTGAAGCCTTCGGTCAAAGTATATTGGATGATCAAACGCGGACCTTGTGGCCGCCGACGGACCCCATGTTAAATTTTGATGCTGTGGATCCACCGCAACAATACACCCTCCCTGCCGCTCTGGGACTGGGCGAGACAGATCAGGATCTGTTGTTCACTCTGGATAGCTTTTGGTGAGTCCTCCGGTTGGTCTCGCTGACTGGCACAGGAAGAGTATTTTGGAGGGCACGCCCATGCCATCTGGCCTGGCATAACGAAGTCGCCCCTTGGGTTGTAGCTATATGAATCCTTGGCTATCATGACTCCTCTCATGGCACCTTGACCGTTGTTTGAGGGTCTGACCGAACGCGGTGTCGAGGTTTCACGGCGTATCAAGATGAGTGTTACGCACCGCCGAGTTGACCCAAATTGCATCCAGTCAGTTGCTAAAATCGTCCCAAAATGATGACCGACCATGGTCATGGCACCTTACGGTGCACTATCCAAGATGTTCTCCGTCAGTCGCTCCGTGTGGTTATCATACGTCAATGGAGGATGGACCACATGACTTGGGTGAGGCGCACGAACTCGTTCATCTCCTAGCGGCAGGAGCGCGGACGCGGAACTCTGCAACAAGCCGGCGCGCATGGCCTCCTGCAGGATGCCCAGGTATCGCCTCAATGCGATACCTAGCAGGCTCGCGGGAGCAACGACGAATGGACTAAGTTTGCGAGTCGGACATGTCGGGCGTCCCTTGGGCGATGTCGCGAAATGGGACGTGAAATGGGTGCCCTGCCGTTTCGTTTCACTCGTAGCAGGGTCCTCAAGGCAGTGGAGACAGACAGGGAACAAGATGAATCGATCCGACGGGGCTCTGAAGCTGCAGCATTGGGAGGCAGTGATCGTCCAGCTAGCACAATGCATTCGGTGATCTACTCCTTGTCCTGAGGAAGGTCTGGTGCGTCGAAATCTTTTGTCATATGCTCGTCCTGTCGTCAGCGGGCTCACCCCTATGCCAACTCACATAAGCTCTGAAGTGAATGGTCTTGCCAACGGCGTCGATCTCCTTCATCTCCTCCGCAGTAAGATCTGGTAGCGCCTCCGTCTCGGCCATTTTCCGCAGGTTTTCAGGCCTCGTAGTCGAAGTGAGCGCGACCACGCCATGACCCATGGTCCAAAGTAGCAGGACGCCGGCCTCATCGACCTCTTTGCCGGTGTCCTTGGACAGACGCTGGGCGATCCTTGTGAGAATGGGTTTCAAAGGCCCACCTGTCGGATGGCGAAGCAGTGGGGACAACGTCCCGTAAGACTGTGTCACGATGTTCTCCTTCTCTTGCATCTCAAGAAGGGGGCTGAGATGCGCAAGGACGTAGGGATGGTATTCGAGTTCTTGCGTCAGCGGCAGGCTCCGGATCGTCAACTCACGATTGACAACCGGTTTGATGCTGCAACCTTTGAGGATCTCCTCCAAGTCCTGCGGTCGGAAGTTGCTCACGCCAAGGGCGGTCTTGGCGAGCGTCCCGTCTTCTACGAGATCCTCGAGAATCTTCCAAAATTCCAACATCTTCCCCTTGGCTGGGACGTATGGGTTGTGAATGAGCAACAAGTCCGGCTGGAAGCCGAGTTTGTCTAGTGTGGACTGCACACTTGCCCGGACAGCCTCGGGACTTGTTTCTAGCTCAATGGTTTCTGTTTGCGGCGAGCCGGCCTTGGAGTAACGGTAAAACACTTTCTATCAGCTTGTTGACTACCGGAGCACTCACGCTTTGAAGTTACGAATACATCTTCTCGCCGGACCTCCGCCAGCTTGATGGCCTCCGCGGTCTCCACTTCTGTATTGTAGATCTGGAGTCAGCTAGGCCGCGAAGTCTACACCCACCTGAGCCGTGTCCAGGTGCAAGATTCCCGCCTTGAGAGCCTCCGCGCAGAGCTCGGCCGCCCTGCCAGTATGCCCCACCATCGCTCCGTACCCCAAGGCGGGTATGGACCTGCCGTTGTTGAGCTTGATTGTGCGAACCATGTTGATGTTGCAGGATAACAGAGTGAATGGAAAGCGAACGATGCAACGTGCAAGTCGATTTGGCTCGGAATCGGAGCCAAGTCGACGTCAGCCTTCTTAATTAAGCGGCTTCTTCGGCTTCTCGGCTTTTAACTGTAGTCAATGGGGGTGGTGGTGGTGGGACGGGTCATGCATTAAGGCTCGCCCCTCTTTGGCACGTTGCCGTTGAATTGAGCTATCTCTGGCGCTACGAAGATCGAACCATCTATCGCCTTCCATGCTGTCATCACCGAGACGTACACCCAATGCAGTGTCACCTGAAGAGACAGGACTGTGCCAATGACACGCAACGCGGGCGAGCTAAGCTCTGTCGCAAGTGCTGTGGTAGCCGTCGCAAATACCCTTGACTTTCAGCTGAGATAAAATCGTAAAACTCACCCGATGGGAAAAGTCAACGCCCAGAATCCCACAGAGAACTTCTTGAGCCAGAAGAAATCCCGATTCTTCCAGGTATGCTCAGCCAACATGGCAAAAGCGAGCGTGTACCAAACAAACCTGGACGTCAATAGTGTACGAAATTTCTGATCTACCAGACTTGCCCAAGACCCCAGAGAACGAGACCAGTCACGATACCCCCTGTGTATGCGGCGTCCGCGATGCGGAGGGAAGACTCGGTACTGCCATTCGGGGCCAAAGCCACCCCATGATCGTAGGCAAGCTCTCGAATGACCTTTCCCAAAGTGATGATGCCGAAAGAGCCCTGTCCGCACGGTCCAAGCGGTAGAAACACACTTGGCAAAGCCGCTGGAGCGGGAATACCACCGATAGCCGTTCGATAGATCCACAAGGTCATTATGAAACATGCCAACGGAACCCCAGTCCCCCACACGATGTATGAGACGATGACGGTGGAACGAGCCAGCTCCGCATCGAAAGGCGCCAAAGCTGCCGCGACAACGCCACCGGAAGCGGCCGCGACAACGCTGGATACGATCGGGAGCAGCCAAGTCGCCGCCATGGTGTCTGGAGTATGGGCATGTCGTGTGAAGCTGTTGTCAGCGAGGATGACAAGGTGATCTCGTCTCACATCATGTAGATCATTCCAAAGTTAACAAAGATGCTCAATATGACATCGATCCACCACAGACCCAACGCAACTCTGGCCCAACGTGCGCCCCATGCTGGAACGCAAACAAAAGCAATCATGTTCTGTCGTTAGCGCCTTCACATACGTTGTCGCCCAGACTCACGACAATTGTGGCAAATCCCATCGGGAGGCAACCCCAAAACATTCCAGACACCAGGTGCTTGCCTACGGTGGTGAAAAGTCGATACCGCGTGTAGCGGATGATGTTACCAAGAACCAGCACACTGAATATGGCGACATTGAGGAGGAAAATGAGGGTGCCGATGATTCGAAGCCATTCGGCATTGTATGGGAGGTTGTGCAGGAGTATGGACGTAATGCCCGTACCCATATTCAGCGAGAAAAAAGCAGGTGAGAGGTTGCGGCACGCGTGGTCGAGCCTTGCGCAGGTCCTAAGGTAAAGACCTGCTTTCCCCTCATCGCTGGTAGCGACTTTGAGGGCGGACGACTTGTCCGAGCGCACCTCGATTACACCGATATCCGGCTTCAGATCGACGATGGACATGTTGGGACACAGACTGGACTTGTTCGTTGGGGAGAATGATAGTTAGGAGGTGTGGCGAGGGACGAATCCATCACCTGTCGCAGAGTCACATTGTCTTTGTGCACCTGTCGGACCGAAGTCGTCCTGTTCGTGAACGTCGTCGTCAGCCGCGTACATGAGACATTCGGAAGACAGCTGAATATTCGGAAACCTTGCCACCAAGATTACGATGCATCGGCCACTCTGCCTCTTCGGCTTCTTGAATCGGCTTCTTCACGGTCCACCTTGAAGCCGCATTCATAGCCGAATGACGTGCTGGCACGGAAGGTCTACTTAAACCCCATGGGACAAGGGGGCGTCTCCGCAACAACGGGAACAGCAACAGCCACTATGCCAATCGCAACACAGACGCAGACACTTACCACCGAACTCGGTCACCTCAAACTGCGCGCGGAGTCACCGCCACGAACCACGCGCACCACGCCTATGAAGTACAATGGAAGCTTCGATAAATACTCTGTGAGTCACGCCTAGCTGGATGCGGGGTTAACAAGCAGTATTTCGAGGTGACCCCGTCTATAGGACGTGAATTCACCAAAGACCTGCAGCTGAAAGCTTTGCTTGAAGCTCCAGACTCCGAGGCGCTCCTCCGCGACCTCGCGGTAATGGTGTCCCGCCGAGGGGTCTGCTTCTTCCGCGGGCAGGATATCTCCGGCGAAGAGATGCTCGAACTCGCCTCCAGGATGGCAGATGCTACTGGCCGACCCAAGGAGTCCAAACTGTGCAGTGAGTGACCGCTCTAGATTACGCTGAAGCCAGTCCATCCCGTATCCGAGGTCACACCTGAACTCATGACGGGAAGAGCCAACCAGACGATGGAAATCTCGGCCTCAAAGCAGCGCAAAGGCGGTGGTATCAACCGGCGATACGAGGATGTCTCGCGTTGGGCCTCAGTCGCCTGGCACACCGACATCTCCTTCGAGCGTGTGCCATCAGACTACTCGATGCTCAAGATCAACACCCTACCTCCTTCTGGTGGAGATACCTTGTGGATCAATACCGCCGATGTGGTCGAGCGCATGTCCCCATCGTTTCGAGAGTATCTTGAGGGATTGACTGCGGAACACAACGGTGAGCTCGCATGTAGGTGCATATCTACTTGCTGACCGACCTAGCGCACTTCTTCCACGACGAAGCACGACGCCTTGGAATCAAAATTAAGACTGACCTCGAGCGCGGTCATCCTCTGAACAAGGACGACACATTAGAGGCGCACCATCCTGTTATCCGAACGAGTGGGTTTGAACCGCATCCCTCGAGCGACTTTGGCTGACAGAAGACCCCATCACAGGATGGAAGGCCTTGTATGTGAATCGTGGTTTCACCAAGCGAATCGACGACGTCTCGAAAGATGAGTCGGACATGATTCTCAATTACCTCAACAACATCGCCATTCACCAGATCGACATGCAGGTCCGCTTCAGGTGGGAGAAGGGGTCAATTGCCCTTTGGGACAACCGATCAACTTGGCACAGGTGATTATCCAGTTCGGGGAGGTGCGAGCCAGCTGACGTCAGCGCAACATTTGACTATACAGAAGAGAGGGTGGGCGAGAGAGCCTCATCCATCGGCGAAGTCCCATATCTGGATAAAGAAGGCTCTATGCTTCGTTCAGAATCGCTCGCCAAGGATGGTGTCAAATGGTAACAGCTTAACTATCAAACGTTTGTATGCATCTCAGCTTAGCTATTCTTCTGCGTGTATGCCATCTCATTCACCAAGCGTCCGCCTAATCGCCAGAACGCGGCCTCCATGGCTATGCTGGTAGCTGTCCGCGAAATATGTATGATATTCATTGCCTTGAACCACCATTTGAGCCCGTCTCTTCATTGACGTCAGAAGAGCTGGTGATTGAAAGTGTTCGACAGCCTCTGCATCGGGCATTCACACCACAAGCTTGATCTGACTCGCCTGAGGACACACTGCTCGCCTCACTGCAACATGCGTCCAACATCGCACGCCGACAAATAACCTTCCTGCACTCGTAATAATTGTCATCTCAAATCGACCCTATTGGGCTTACATCTCATTTCCCTTTAGGGCTTCCTCTTCTTCGCACCACGCGTGTCAGGCCATTCGCCAGAGAAGCAAATCACGGTTATTGCAGAGTTCTGTCCAACATCGTGACGCGGGGATATCCCTACCAGACATGCAAATGGAAAAGGGTAGACACTGGCGTCGATTTGTTGAGCAATCCTGCTCTGTGCCTCATTGCCACACTGCAACAAGATTTGGGTCATTGCCCCGTAAAGATGTCTTCAGGCACCTCAAAAAGTATATTTGGACCTGGAGGCTGGGTTGTGCATCTGCATGGCTTCGATACCGAGATAGATTTGGCCTCATCCTGAGAGGCAACTTCGAAAAACTAAGATAGATTGAGGGTACAACAGGGGAATTCGGTGCAATCGCTGTATATTCATTTCACTTCATGTTGAATTGACAGAGTGAGAATCCATGATAGGGAAAATCGAGCCACATTGCAAAAAGAAATGGAGGTTGGGGGGGCACTCATGCATTTATATCTTCGACTTCCTGGTCATCCTGCCGCTTCAATCCCCAAAACCAATGTGTAAAGCATATAACTTTGTTCCTTTCATAGTATGAGATTCGGTTAATCGGAATCGATGAGATGACGAGATTGGTCAATGAATAGATTGAAGGATCGTTGTGGTGATTTGGAAAGGCATATATTGCGGTCGGGGTAGAATGCGGTCAGGATCATGATCTCCTGCAGCTGCGATGCCGGACATGCCGTCTGAGTACTTGTTTTCTACTGTTGGTCCGGAGAAGGAAGTCTGTCATGACCGCACCCCGGCAGAACAGCTGCTTGATGTCATGACTCTGATCAGATCCCGGCCCAATTCATAACCGCTGGCCATCGTTTTGACAACATCACTTCTTTGACCCATGATTTTGCACGTTGACCGATATTATCATTTCTGAGCCAATTGTTACTGTAAGAAGTGGTTGCTGTCGGAATATCACATGCTCGCCACACTACCACAGCGGTTTGCTATTTAGCGGTATGATTCCGCTCTTGCTGTGTCATACACACAGAGCTTTGTCCCCCATGAACTTCACGTTTGCATCTTGACTCCGACAGCTTCAACATTATCATTTCCAACTTGGGTTTGTTTTGGGATGTAAAATAGCTGGATGAATAGAAAATTACAGGGATGCCTGTAAATGATATAATCCCAGCACTGGTTCCTGTAGCCCCGTCTTTCTCAGTAATTGATCCCATTCTTCTTTTTTTCAATCGCTTGTCACACACACCTGCACTCCCCTCAGCACCACAGGAGGTCAGCTTGCCTACAGCCAGAGATTCCCCCTATCTGTACTAGTTCCTCAACACCGCGGCACTCCGTCCCCTTTGGGGTGAAAACAGCGCCTGACAAAATCGAGCGAGAAGGCATCCGCTTTTGCGTATTTGCGCAGTCTTGAAAGCTCACGAGCTCACGTTTGTGCGAAATATGCATACCTGGTCTGCGCTGAAAGTCGCATCACCACTAAGGAGACTGTGAGTTTCACGATCACGCCAATGAGAGCAAAACCTTATATAGGTCATAAATGTGATCTGTGTCATGACTGCACCTCAGGCAGAACTGCTGCATGATGTCATGACTTGATCAGATCCAGGCCCAATCTATGACCTCGGGTCATCAATTTGACAACATCACTTCTTCAACCTATGACCTTGCACACCGACCGATGTTATCACTTCCTCACTATCGATCAAATTAATCTCCAACTGTTACTGTAAGAAGAAATTGCAACATTATTGGTTCCAAGATGAGTTTGTCTCAAGAGGTAATAAAACAGTTGGATGAACAGGAAAAACATGGATGCCTGAAAATGATATAAGCACAGTACTATTTTCTGTATCACCTTCTTCTTCAGCAATGGACCTCATTCTTTTCTTCCATTGTCTGTCACACACACCCGCAGTCCCTTCAGCACCATAGGAGGTCAACTTGCTTTACAAGCCAGAGACTAGCCTTATCAGTACTACTTCCTTAGTACCGCGGCACTCTGTCCCCTTCGGCGTGACAGCAGCGCGTGACAATCTGAAACCGACCCAATCGATTGACTCAGCTCTTCGTTTGTCAACGGCGGCCCATTGACCTATGACCTCGACTGATCAGGCAACATCAACTAATGGAGCCGATCTCAAGTTGCCACTTCAAGTACTAGCAAACGATGTTTCCACTAAGATGGGATGAGTATAATAAGAAAAAGAGTCGCATGAACGGAAGGATGTTGGATGTTTGTGAAAAATAAACACCAGTCTTTTACTCTGCAGTCCATTCTGCCTCAGCAACCGATCGCATGCTTTCTTCCAACAATTGTCACTGAGTGAGTGTCACGGCAGTGGGAACGGGGAGCCGCGGGACTGAAAGCACACATATGGCTAGGATTTGAATTGTAATGTAAAATGACCTCCTGTGGTACTGAGATAGCTGCCGCTTGATGTAGACCTAAAATTGACTGAGTGACGATCCATGGACAAAAAGCACAAGATACATTGCCGAAGAAGAAGGGATTATGGAACAAAGAACGGGATTCATATATTTGAGCATCCAAAATTGCCCTCCCCATCAACTTCTCTCCTTGTCAAATCAACTTGTTACAGTGATAGTTGGAGATCAATTTGATTGGTTGCAAGACGTTGTTGATTGATTGGCCCAGGTCATATATTGATGTCCCAGTATGGTAGAAGAACCGGAAGCGAGCCCTGACAGTACCGCGTATCCCCTCGGGCGACAAGACGATCAGGAAGGAGCTACTCGAAGGCTGACTGCTGATCGGACCTCGGACGGACTGCCGCCACCGCACATGTGCATTGCCGCTCCCGCTGGTTGTGGCATTAGATCAGATCAAACTAAGGGCCATCTGCTAGCAGGGCAATTTTCGTCAGAATGTAGTCCTGTTGGAGCTCAATCATTGTGCAGTGTGAGGTCGCATCAACACGATAGATGTTTTGTTTTCCTCCACTTGCTCATCATGGACACCCCGAAATTTCCGTCATGCATCTGATTGAGCTTACGAGCGGCCTTGGGTACGGAAATCCCCGCGTTTATAGCCATTCCGAAACCGACGCTGTTGAACTGCAGTGGAGTTCACTGCTGTAGCTTTCGCAGTTGATGATTCCCGATGCTTTCTCCTCTGGAATTCTTCCCCCACGGCACGAACCACCTCAACCGATGCTAGCTGCTGTCGCATTGAGAGGTCGTGGGTCAAAGTCGAATATGACTGAGGAAGCGCTGCAAGCATCGAGAAAGCGAGAATCCTATCGGACATAGTCTCGCCGGAGCTATTAAGCTGTGCGTGCGCGCTCCGCTGAGCGGCTAGAGTTGGCATGGGATCATCTCCATCGCGCACTGAGGCCCTGAAAAGCGATTGGCATAGAAAAGCTTGCCTGAGACCAGTGGGAGCAGAGTGCTGACGCCTCACCTCCTCCCAGAGCGCTTTGGGTGAAGGCGATCTCCAGTCTTTGATTGAGAATGGCAGAGTCGCCTGGATGGTCTCAGAGAGGCTTTGGAAGATGATCGCAAAGGCCTTGTCCACTCTCAGTTGCTCCGTTGCCGATATTGGCCGTGTCGGCTCGGAATCGATACAATAGAGCATGCCCTCGCTGTCGAGAATAGTGCCGATCCGCCTTGCCCATCGAGTATAATTCTCGTAGCCGATGAGAATGACCATTTCGTCATTGGTCTCGTCACCAGCCCGCAGACTTTCACCTATATATCTCTCAAGATCGACTCGAGGAATCGGCAAACAACAGCTAGGTCGATGGGGAAGAAGGAAGGCGCGCAAACCGTCTCAGTATGCGTCGCCAGCCAGCCAGATAGATGCTTGAATGCGAGTGCAGGCTTTACAGGCGGAATATTAAGGCATGAAGTGAGCTGCGGATGGGGTCAGCTTCAAAGGCTCTGCGTAAAGCTTTCTTACCTGGCTCTCCGGCGACTGATACGGGGTGCATGTCCCCAGTTGCCTGAGGAAATGGGATGGGGCCTTTGCAGGATCAGCCCCAAACAAGCTTGAACGCCGGTGATGCTGGCCAGATCCCACTTCTGAGGGGAAAGGAGGACGGCCTTGAGCAGCCGAATCCACCGGACCTGGAGATCCTGCCGAGGGGATGCTGGGCTTGATTGATATCGGGGCGGAACGAGAGATATACTCGAGGACGGAGCGCTGGACAGAGAAGCGGTGCCATGACAATGAAACGCGCCAGGGGTTGTGGATGAGTATTGTAACAGCTATGCAGCCGTGTGGCAGTGTGGCAGAGCGCTCTATATCGCCCTGAATTTCAATAGACGAAGCACAAGTGATCAAGTGAAGACTGACAGCCTTGTTCAAGGAAACATGAGCCAACATAGATGCTCTGCCCACATTGCCACATTCTCGTCCTGTCCCCCCTCGAGAAGGCGAGATTACCAGCATCGGATGTACGGCCTCGGCGCCGGCGAGCACGTGCGCTCGGATCTAGGACAGCGATTTCAGGTCGGTATTGGGCGGAGTCTCAAATGAAGTGTCTATTCCTTACTCACTAAGCCGCTCCATGGATATGTCGGGCAAGGCTTGCGATGCATGCCGGGTGCGACGAACAAAGGTGCGTGATTGCAGGTGTTGAGCGGCTGTCTGACTGACTGACTTTCAGTGCGATCGTTGTCAGCCCTGTCTGCGATGCCGGACGAGTGGGCTAGACTGCACTTATGAGGTACAACCACGCAAGCGGGGTCCAGAGGGCAAGTGCGTACTCATCCGGGCATCGCTAGCACCTCGTTGGCGGAAGTTCACCCAGCACGCTGACAAACTAGAACGGTGGCACGGCTCAAGGCTGCACAAAAACGGGTTATGCAGGACCGCCATGGGAACCCCTGGAGACCGCAGCGGCAGCACGAGCGGGCCGACTCGTTCACGGTGACCGGATTGAACTCATATGGATCACCGGGTCAAGGCGAGGAGGCACGGGTCCCCGAAATCTCGCTCGATGCCTTGGAAATGAGCGGAAGCGGCGAGACTGGGTCGCCAGAATCCGGCCCGTCAGTTGCAAGAGGAAGGATAAGGCAAAGTCGTGATCGACCTGAACAGGTTGACCTTTCCGCTTTTGTTCCCAGCCCTCTTCCCCTCGTTTCACGGCGGTCGCATCAGCAATCTGCACTCCTCGACCGGCTGGCTCCATGCATACCACCGCTAGTCGAACGGTATCTCTCCGCGATTCACCCTCTTGGACCTCATGTCGATCGAGATGGGCTTCAGACCCGTTTGGCACAAGCAGAACACCTCTTTGACGCCAACTTTGCGGCGCTGGTTCTCTCCATCATCGCGCTGCCTTTCGTCCTCCCGGGTCACTCGCCTTCTGCGCAAAGGGAAGCCGACAAAATTATGGCCGCCGCCGGTGCGCTCCACCACAGTACTTTCCACGCCCACCGTAGGCTGGACTGGAAACCGGATACTGTCTCTCTCGCCACAGCAATGCATATCAGCTCATATAGTCGAGCAAGGGACGACTGTGCCACATATATTCGCCAGCGGCACACCACAGGGTTGATCGAGATGCTTAAACTCGATCGTCCTGAGGGGTATGCTACTTTGACCGGGGCTGAGAGGGAGCTGGCACTCCGCTTAACATGGATCGCAGGCGCCGGCGAGCGATCATCGGCGCTGCTTACCAATGCCCCGCTGGCAATCCGGCAACGGACGAGTCAGCTATCGGGGCTTCTGCCGGCCCCGGCAGGGGTCGGGGGTACCGATGCATTGTCGCGAGGCCTGTTGCCCGGTGCAAGGCTCTACGACTGTCTCGGCGCACCTCTCATAGATTGCATTACGGGCCGATGCGAGTGTACCGCCGTACAAGTGGATCAAGGCGCACAGCTCCCGCAAGCATCCCGCAGCGACATCGACACTTTAGGTTATGCTGTCGCGCCTCATCTGCTCCCGGAAGCGATCATTGCGACACACGCTGCGCTCGATGCCGTCGACCTGAACGCGATCCTCTCCCTGGTCCAATATGCCGATGCAGTCCTGACGCGGGAGTTCCTCCACGTCAAGGTCTGGCAAGGCTGCGTGTCACATTCCATGCTCGAGCTGATACCTGTTCCATCACACCCGGGGTTGGGTTTTGGATACCCTTTGGAACGAATCTGTGAGGTCGAGAGGGTCTTGGGGGTCTTGCCTCGGCAGGCAGTCGCTGGCAATGGGAGGGCTATGGTACGTGCCACCTATCAGCTCTCCCGTTCTCCCCGCTCGTCTGCACAAATCTCATCCCTGATCCGCAGACTCTCAAGCTTCATACGTTGGCAGAAGCTGCTGATTCCGTCCTCGCGCTGGATATTACCGTGCTGACGGGATCGACCGTTTCTGTTGATAATGCCCGGAGGGCCGTAGCCGTGGTACGCAATGTGGTCAACGAGCTGCAACATGGCGCATGGTTTCGTTGGGAGTTCACCTAGCATGGACGTGCCCTAGCCATCTATTCCGCCCTTATTAGTCTCGCACGTTACATCTCAGGAATGCATCAATTCTCTCGAGTGAATATCTTGTCTTCTTTGCCCCCGATGTGATCCGGCGTCGCCGATCGCGAATTGCTATCGCACCATCCCCGAGGAATCGTCTCTCAACCACCTACAGCACCATGGATGCGGCCACGTCTGGAGTCCTATTTACATCCACACCTTCCGCTTCGGCCTGGCGGACCACGGGTACCCCGCGATCATCCAGCTCGTCGAGCTTCTCCACAAGTGTGGACCGAAAATTGCGGGCGGGAATGCGGCGGGCGAAAAGGATGTCAATCTCGCGATACGAGCGGCCCCTCATCTCCGGAAGACGAAAGAATGCCCAAATGAAAGCGAGCGTGCAAGAGCCGAACTGGGGGATCAGCGTAAATTCTTGTCTGATATGAGCCGGCCCCACGCCGGCGAGACAGGAGCGATGGTGAGCGGAGGTGGTGTCTCTAACAGCTTTGGCTTTGACTAACCCAGAAGAACCCCGCTCGTCCTTGCCAATTCCACGCAGTTGGGTTGACTTGATAGGTATACAAGATTCCGCCGACCACGCCACAGATATTATAAGCCACACGGGCGAGGCCGACCGTTTTGCCACGCAACCGGGTCGACGAGGCTTCACCAACAATGGCATATGCGGCGACCTACAGCCGGTCAGCTGATGCGGAGAGCGCGATGACGTCCTGCTGAACGCACAATTGTCGAGTCCCATGTCACAACCCAGACAAAAGTCATCGCGGCCTCTGCCCATCGTGCACCCTGATGTGTATTGCCCGGGATGGACAGGATACCGATCAGAAGCAAACTGGACACCATCAGCAAGATCGTAATCGATCGCTCGAAATCTGCAGTGACACTGACGTGAGGGCCAAGATGACCTCGCCAACAAGCACGATGCGCCGGCGTCCAAAGAACTTGGGATCAGTTGCGTGCAAAGCAGCGCTTGCCACCGCGTAGACTCACGGATAAGAAGATCCAAGAGGTGGAAGTAGCGATGATCGCCAGCGCGCGAAGACCGAGATCTAGTTGCAGGGCATTTGTTGTGGAGAAACCGGCTGACACGTCAACACCGCACCTAGAGACGGTCAACAGGTCACTCACCTTGTTCCAGGAAGTATGCTGGGTGATTGGCAAGCGATGAACCGGTCAGGATTTGGCTTGAGAACATCATGCACGCGATCTCAGTCCTTCGAAGATCGACGCCACGGAAGCACTCCTTCCAGTAAGCGACTACCTTGTGGCAGAGATGGGGGTGTAGCGTGCAACATACCAAGTAACTTGTGCCCGCATGTAGCGACTCCTCGATTTGGTTGGTGCGGATCTGAGCATCTTGAGCGTACTTTCTCTAGTTCGTGTTTCACCTGAAGACTGACCATCAGTGCCACCGCTTGTTTGGCTTCGACATCGCTGCAGTCTGTCCTGAGGCGTTTGACTACTTTCTCGGCACGTTGGTATCTGCCTTGTCGGACGAGGTACCACGGCGACTCGGGAGCTAAGCTGGCAATGACGAATAGGGGTACTACACATGTGGTCAGCCGCTCTCTGTTACGGTGCGAACCGAGTCTCCCACCGATCCACATCCACTGAAGGGCAAAAGGGAGCTGTGGGGTGAGTTTCTGCTCTTCATTCGTCGCCATCTCTAACTCAAGCTCACCCTGTAGGCCATCTTGCTAGTCCAGCCGTGCGTTGCGAACACCGTCCCGGATCCAATAATCTGACCGAACACCCAACACAGTGAGACGAACCTGCCTTTCAGTCCAATGGCGCTTGGTCTGGTTGGCCGACGTACGTGGTCAGGTAGACTCGAAGTGCCACTGGCAAGAGCTCCGAAGCGTACGAGATGGCCGACTGTGCCAGAGTAAGCTGATCTGACACGGCTATTTGCGCGTCTGGACTGACAGTGGAGAAGCAACCCCAGTTTAAGCCGCACAGGAACTCTCCGACGAAAAGAACCTGGATGTTGGGAGCAAAGACAACGATGAACAGGAAGCCGGTGATAAGAAGGAGGTTGAGCTGGATGGTCCTAGGGTAGCCGAACCGCTGCTGGAAGCTGGAAAATAAAAGGATACCGCTGGATAATGAGCCCAGTGCACACAAGACAAATTCAAGAACATACACCACTGCCCCTATGGTAGGTGCGTAACCGATAGCACTCTGCCATGCGGCCGAAAGCTGGTACGTTCCAGTGGATGTGAGGTTGCCATATTTTTCGCGAAACTGAGGGAGGGCCGTCATGTTGCCAAGCACTGCAATGAGCGATGTGCAATGAATCTTGGGGGCGCTGAGAATCCCGGGAGCTCACGCAAAGTGTCATAACCTTCCATGACCAGTGTCATTGATATCCCCATCGACCACAGGATGGCTTTGGGATACTTGCGGAGACCCTCGCGGAGGGTCATATTGCCTTCGAGTTCCTCAGCGGTAACGGCGCTCTGCGTCACCTCGTCATGGTCCACGTTGGTTTGGATATCCTTCTCATCCTCTGCCCCCTCATCAGCGCAACGCTCTTTCTGTTTGAAACGGTGAGAGGGTCAAAATGAGGGTAATAATGGCTCACCGAACGACATGTCGTCTGCGATTTCGTCCGGGAGGATGTCGATGCTTTTGTCGCGCTGGCTGGATGATGCCTTCTGCAATTTTTGCTCGTCTTTATAGTCGAATCCTGCTAGCTGCATGCCACTTTGCACGAGGCTCGATGCGCAGTTCCGAGAAGCACATCCCGGGCGCGTCTCGGCCAATCCATGACAATCACGCACGAGCATCAGGATTCGCAGCCGAGAAGGGCACCACAATGTGCGAAGGGCGATGGGGACATCATTTCCCCCTGCAAATCACCAAAGATGCCCCATGCCTTGTGAAGCAAAATGGTGTCCTGTCGATGTTTCAGCACGGTTTCCCCGATGCACATGCTCGTATGACCAAGAGAAGCAATAACTTATGACGCACGTGCTCGTGTCACCGGGGAAACCATGGGTTTAATCTTATCATTTCAGCCAATCAACGCCGAGTGGTCTGGAATAAAGGTGACATCCTCGTGGCGAAACCGTGGTCATGGGTCGGTTTCCTAGGGCTTCGCCCGATTCCTGTCCCCAGCCGTGGGCACTGGCTGCCTTTCAGTATGCAGCGAAGCTGCGCATCCAGCACAGAATTTGTCCCCCACGTACTTGAGTATCAGCTAGGCGGCGACGGGTCGACTCGAGATACTACGGACTTGTCGTCATCCGGGTGACTCGCTCCCATTTCAAGACTCAGTCTGACCGTCCTTGATCGCTTCACGGCGAACTCATTGCTTCTCTCAGCTTGTAACCTGACAAGAGGCATGACTGTCATCCAACCCAAAGTCATTCATAGATCGCGCGATGTGCGCAAGCTCGTCGCGGCGTTCAAGAAGCCACGCCAAACGACGTCTGGCGAGTCAATGCTCATATCGGCACATAGAGGGCTCCGGTGGAATGGCTCGGTGGAGAATGTGATTCCTTTTCGCTGCCCTGCCCCACCTTCCACCCTTACATTCCGCAATGGCAATCAATGCGAGTTCCAGCTGACCGACAGACACTTGACACCGTGATCCGAGCGGCCGAGGCAGGACTGCCCAGTGTTGAGATAGACATTCGCACCACTGCTGACGGGGTTGTCGGTGAGTGCCTTTCTGTCGTCATCCGGGGGAGTGGGAGATTGTACTGAGGGGCAGTGTGTTTGCACGATGACGGGCTGGGGCGAATCTCAGACGTCGATCAAGTGCTTGGTTCAGATGGCAAGCACCCTCCAGTGGCTCGACTTGGAAAGCAACCACTGACACTGAAGACCGGTACGACGAGACCACTGGCACGGGATTCAACCCCCTCGTTGCAGACTTGAAGTGGACGGAGCTTGAGCAGCTGCATCTGAGGGACCAGCATGGCAATGTCACGTCAGCTCTGCTTCCCTGAGGCCACATCGTACGCTGACGAGCAGTGAAGAGCGCGTACTGACTTTGGCCGATCTGTATGTACAAGGTCTGAAGCATCGAATCAACGCTGATTCGTAGTCTCGCCGGTATCCGGGCTTCGCACATCGACATTCTCGTGTTTCTGGACTTGTACGTCCATATGGCGGGGCGGTCGGGGTTGGCTGCGCTGACTGGTTCCCAGCAAAGATGCTGCAAGCATCCCGGCCTCATTTGATATCATCCGCCAGTATACCAACGCTGCCGGCGCAGGGGCGATAGGTGGGTGACCATGCCGCCCCCTTGGTGTCTGAGTGAATGCCTCATTGCGTCAGCTCATCCTCAGAGTGGTGTGTATGGAAGACGGCGCTTGAGTTTATCCCTCATCCAGCGTTGCTCGAACTCGAGAGCTGGTATAGCGCGGTGAGATCGAAACGTCGGCTGGTCCGAGTGTCTACTGATAGTCAGTGCTGCCAGGAGTTCGGTCATGGTCCCCTCTGGATACCCGTGTTCGACCCAGACTTCTGCTCTAATGAGGAGGGTAAGTCGACCTTTCATCAGAAGGCGTCTCGACTGATCCGCCAGCAATGCGAGTAGCCAAAGTAGATATTGCTCGCTTGAATCGCTGGTCCGGCATTGCTGATGACAGGCCTGGAGTGAGAGGCCGTACGTCGTGGCTTTCGAAGTCGGGCTGCGATCGCCGAACGGGCCATTGATACAAGTCGTCAGGTTTGCCCAAGAACGAGGAATCAGTCTGGGGTTCTTCGGAGCCTTGGGTGAGATTGAGAACGAGTGAGTATCTGTCGGGCGAAGCCACTTTGCGCTTCACCAAGGCTAACAACAGCCCGAAAAGCCCTTCGGAAAGATTGGTGCACTGGGAAAAGTCCGGTGACCTGTCATTTGATGTTAATTGAGAGCTGATAGCAAGTCACGGGATGGTAACATATGATGAGATTCTCCAGCCTGGTCAGTCCAACGACGGGCACGATCACCGAGGAGACATCGGCGAGTCGAGCAAGTTGAGCAAAGTTTGAGTGCTGATGTCCCTGTGTAGAGCTATTCAAGTCCCTCGGATACAGCTGGATCATCGGTAGGCTGGTTGCTGAGGGTAAGAGCCGGGCTTACTTGACCAGCGGATAGGACACGAGAGGTTGAGCCCTTCTTTGAGGACGCGGCGAAGGGGATGAGCATTCTTGGCCGTTAAGGGAGCGACGTGGTCCATACACAGCGCGCTCAATAGTCCTGAGCCGCCGAGCCAGCACTGCTGTCGCAAAGCTCATGCAGCACATGGAATGTGTGGCGCAATATCCGTTGCTCTGGGAGCTTCTGAACCGGAGGCCTCTAAATGGCTCAAAACGATTGACGTTGCGTGACCAGCAGAGCCCCCACTGGCGGCTCCAAGAACATCCCATCCTGGTATTTCAGAGCCGCACCCTTGGCAATGGTAACATGCGATTCATCTCCTGCGCTTTTGTCTCGCTGCCTGATCTATGCTGTCATCGCCTCTCGCCTTCAGGCGACCTTTATTAAACACATCTTAGTTGGCCTTCGCATCGACTTTGGCGATGTACGCGACCAAGTCGCAGACACGGCGAGAGTAGCCGTACTCGTTGTCGTACTGCCGGTCAGAACGAACACGGAGTAGCAGACAAAGGACTCACCCAGGAAACCAGCTTGACAAAGTTGGAGTTGAGGGAGATACCGGCCTTGGCGTCGAAGACGGAGGACTCGGTGGAGCCGACGAAGTCGGTGGAGACGACCTCGTCCTCGGTGTAGCTACGCGAGTAAGCGTCGAGCATGACTCGGTTGATTGACCAGCGCAACTCACCCAAGGATACCCTTGAGCTCAGGGGACTCGGAGGCCTTCTTCATGACCTGCTTGATC
Organism: Tremella yokohamensis; assembly: GCA_024343385.1. Classification (NCBI taxonomy): domain Eukaryota; kingdom Fungi; phylum Basidiomycota; class Tremellomycetes; order Tremellales; family Tremellaceae; genus Tremella; species Tremella yokohamensis. Next base: position 233,493 of record BRDC01000018.1, on the reverse strand, counting down.
TCGTCGTACGAGGCGCCCTTCTCGATACGGCAGGTGAGGTCGACGACGGAGACGTCGGAAGTGGGCACACGGAAGGACATTCCGGTGAGCTTGCCGTTCAACGAGGGAATGACCTTGCCGACAGCCTGCCAGTCAGTAAAGCGAAGACGTCAACATGATCGTACGTACCTTGGCGGCACCGGTCGAAGAGGGGATGATGTTGGCAGCAGCGCCACGGCCTCCACGCCAGTCCTCTGGAGTATCAGCATACGAATCTTCCTCGTTATAGATAGGCACTGACTGTTGGAGGGACCGTCGACGGTCTTCTGGGTCGCGGTAGTGGCATGGATGGTGCTCATCAAGCCCTCGACGATGGTGAACTAGGCAGTCAGACCACGATTGGGTAGGGGTGATTCGCTAGACTCACGTTGTCGTGGATCACCTTGGCGAGAGGGGCCAAGCAGTTGGTGGTGCACGAGGCGTTGGAGATGACCTTGTACTCGGGCTTGTAGGCCTCGAGGTTGACACCGCAGACGAACCTTGCCAGTCAGACGGGTTGATGTCGTCAAAGAGGATGACATACATGGGCGCATCAGCCGAGGGAGCCGAGATGATGACCTTCTTGGCGCCGCCCTTGAAGTGGGCCGACGCCTTTTCGTTTGTGGTGAAGACACCGGTGGACTCGATGATGTACTCGGCACCGGCCTCGGCCCACTGGATGTTGGCCGGGTCCCTCTCGCCGTGGACGACGATCGGTTTGTTGTTGATGTAAAGCTTTCCGTCCTTTACCTCGACGGAGCCCTTGAAGCGGCCGTGGGTCTGTCGTGGAGTCAGCTACCGTCGCGCGGGTGTGTAGAGAAGGAAGACTGACAGAGTCGTACTTGAACATGTACACCTGAAGGATACATCAGCTACAGCAGCAGAGAATCACGAGAAAAGGCGAACCATGTAGTCAAGGTCAATGAAGGGGCTGGGAGTCAGTCTAGTGCCAGATCGACTCGCTTGGCTGCGAGGGACTTGGATAGGACACTCACTCGTTGATGGCGGTGACCTCGATGTCTCCGTGGTCAATGGCATTCCTTTTGCGTGTCAGCACCTGTATAGCTAGGAGTGGTTTGACGAGAGAAGGTAAAGAGGGTGGAATTGAGCTGACCTGAGGACGATACGTCCGATACGGCCTGAGGGATGTCAGCTGCTGCCCAGTCTTTCAGAGAGATGGAAGGGATCGGCCAACGTGGTGACCGTAGCTAGGTGGCACTGCGAGAGTCGAAGGGGTGGAATGAACGGTGCGGGTAGTGGAAGGGGAAGGGGAATGGGAATGGGAAGGAGGACTGACCGAAACCGTTGATTCCTACTTTGACGACCATGTTGTTGGTGAAGTGTTTGCTGTGGGAGTGGGAATGGAGGGTGACTAGGTATATATAGACGACTGTGAGGCCGTGTCTTTGATGTTCTGTTTGATGCTTGGTAAGCGATAGAAGAAAGAGAAAGAGAAAGGAGGAGAGAGAGAGAGAGAGACGTGGGTCAGAGGCGGGTGTGCGAAAACGCCGGACAACTCGACTGCAAACGCAGCACATCCCCACCCAAACTTATTTGCCGCTTTCCCCGCACTATAACATCCCCCCACTTGTGAGGCACATGTCCAGTATATCCGACTCGAAAACGTGTCCGACTTTGATAACCAACAAGCACCCAATCACACGTCACTCCTCGGTCACCTGCTCAGGGTCTAAAAGGAGTAGTTCCCATGCCTCAGGGTCTAGTTGATCAAGATGACGTATGATTCCCGCAATGCCGGCGGCAGTTACTCCACCTCTCTCTTTTGAGGATGGCTTCGACAAACAAACAGATGGTCCATGGATGCACCAGACTAACCACTAAATGTCATTCGAAGCAGCGACAATCCACAGACGGGGGGACTGGCTGATCACTCCCAGTAGCTCCCAGGCTCCAGGAACGACGCGTACTGCAAGTAGTTCAGAATGGTGCGAGGAAGAGACGGGGACGACGATCGAAGGGCTGGTGACGTCGAAAAACAGGGTGCCCTGAGCCAGCTCCAAAGATGAAAGGGCCATGGAAAAAAGTATAGGAAATGCTCGGCGCGCATAGGATAGCAGCAGCTAGACTCTTGCGACTACCAAGGCTGATTTCCCTCTGCTCCGTCGCCGTCGGCGCTCGATGGGGCTAGCTCTTATCGATCCGGCCCCCACCCCTCGATTGCGATTGCACGCCGAGGCGGGTCATCCCAATCACCCTAAAAAGTATGGTCTCCGTGACCGAGGCTGCAACATATAAGAAGGGCCATGGGACCCCATGGACCCCGTCGCCACTTTCTAATTCCTCTCTTTCTCTGAGTCTACTTGCCTCTGATCGATCATACATACACGCCAAACATGATGTCGTCTCTCGCCATGACCTCCACCGCCAACAACCAGCTCCCAGAACCCACCAGCGGTCCCAAGCTTGAATCTCTCAAGCGGGCCACCTTTGAGGCTGATGGTGTCCTCTTCGATATGGTGAGCCCCACATGCCTGTCTCTCCCTGTGCTAGTGACGCAATGTGTGCCTACAGTCGCTTACCACTGTTCAGGACGGTACTCTCACAGACTCAATAGCCGCCGTGGAAGCCGCTTGGACTGCCAAAGCCCATGAGCTCGGTCTCGAGCCAAAGGCCGTCATCAAGGCCACCCACGGACGTCGTGCCAGTGACAACCTCATGGACCTCGTCCCCGGGCTCAAGAAGGAGCACGTGGAGCGAGAAGTCGACCGTAAGTCCTCATCCTTCCTGCCGATAGACGAGGTACTGACTCCTCAAAAGGCTTCGAGCGCTCCATCCTGGACTTTGCCGACACGCCTCCTCAGTCGCGCAAGAACTCCATGTCGTCGACTCCGCGATCCTCTTCCATGCGGAGTTCTCAGTCGGGCTCGACCCTATCGTCTATGGGCCCCATGACACCCCTTGACCCCGCCACCCCCAAGTCGAGGCGACAGTCTTCGAACTCTCTCGGTCCGGCTCTGTCTCTCGCTCTCACCAAGGTACAGACCGAGGAGCCCGCCCGTGGCTTCCACGACTCTCCCTTTGAGGATGAGGAGGACATCATCGACATGAGCGTTCGAATTCTCCCGGGCGTTCGCAAGATGATCAACTCTTTGCCCAAGGAGAAATACGCTGTCGCCACTTCCGGTGCACGGACCTACTGCCACGGGTGCCTCACGCGTACGGAGTGAGTGAACATCGTTTATCGAAGAGCTTCTCGCTGACCTTTTCAGGATCGCCATTCCTGACGTTTGCGTGACCGCCGACGACACCCGTCTCGAGAGAGGCAAACCCTTCCCCGACCCCTTCCTCTTGGCCGCCAAAGATCTTGGCATCGACCCCAAGCGTGCCGTCATTTTCGAGGACTCACCTTCCGGGATCAAAGCGGCTGTGGCTGCTGGCTCGACCGTCATCGCGGTGTGCACTTCGCACCAACGTGAGCAGATCGAAGGCCTCGGCGCCCACTACATCGTCGAGACCATGGAGCAGGTCTCTGTCAAGCAAAATCCCTCGGGCACTTTGTCCTTCACTGTATTGCATTAGTCACGTAAGATTGGTTGACTGTATCCCTAGTTAGATGTTGCTTGACGTGAAATAGTTATATAGAAGTAGATCCGGAAGCTGGCACGACCTTCATGCATCAGCATCGTCATTTCTCAGCTTGAATTGGTCAACGATTCGGGCACGTGTTTGGCGAACGGACATGATCCATCTGATGGTCGTATGCCACTACATGATCCATCCGATGGACACGGTGACAGAGATGGCTCGCACAACCCCGCTGATGACCTGGAGATGGATCCTGCAAAGCTCATATATAGTCGAGTCACTGATCAGAGCATGCTACTCAAGTTCACCTTCAAGCCGCCGCTGTCAAAAACGGAAATGACCATCTTTCGGCGAGGGTGCGCGTACCACAATGGCGACACGGTGAGTCGGACCTGGACTGGGACCTTCTGCCAAGCTGATATGTGGCAGAACGGGGCTCTATACGATTCAAACGGCAACGTCTGCAGCAGTCTCTCGAAAGAAGACAAGATCTTTGTCGGGGCAGCGGCGGCGCTATGTGAGTCCAGCACGGACCATTCGACGGTAGACGAGGACACAAGGCTGACTAGCAGGTACTCTCACATTGGCAGCGATCGGCTCGATATACTTGATCAAGTACCTACGGGCGCGACGCAAGGCCAGCCGTAATCATCGAGAGGACACATCCCACCAACAAATGTCCAGCATGGGCTCGCCTCTGCTTCCGACCATGTCGTCTCGTATCCAGCTTCGATCGCCCACGTTCTCCATCATTTCCCAGTCCCCGCGACAGGACCTGTCCCCGCTATCCACCTCGTCGCAGCAGCTCGAAGCGTACGAAGGATCCTCTGCGAGCTCACACACACCTCGATCGCCGTACTCGCCCAATCCCGATTCTTTCAATTTCCCCATCCTATCCGCAGATGGACACTTGCTGCCCGCACCTCCGGCCTCGCGTCGGCAATCATGGTACGATGTCAGCAGCTCGGAAGAAGGGGGAGCTAGACCGCTGCCGCCCCCTCCGCCCGCCGCTGGCCAGAGCAGCAGCCCCTTCAACCAGATTTTGTCACCGATTCCTCGAACCCCCCAACGTTGGAGCTATCAAGCCCAACGAGAATCGCCGTCTCCCGATCGTGCCGAGGTATTGGGCTTGTACCCGGGCGTAGGCATCCGTCACGATGGCTCAATCGAACTTTTGAGAGAAGACGTGGATGTCGGACCCTCTCCCAGCATCGCATCTTCGCCCAGAATCAACAAGGTGGATCGCAGGTTGGGGATATACCAACCGCAAAGTGCCATATACCACCGATCTCTCTCCGCCGAAGGAGAAGACCTTTCCGAAGCCGACATGGCCTCGGACGAGAGTCACAGGGGCTACTGAAGGAGGATCAATGGCTGTGTACGATGTAGTTGTGCAGAAGAGCAACGTCTGGCTGATAATGCATTGCCTTTTTATCCAACAACATGGGATGAGATGATTCCAAAGCCTCAAAGCTAGATTCCATTATCATTGTGTAAAGCCGACTCAGTGTGTCGTGGCGTTCTGCGCCTCTAGTTGTACAAACAGGTCCTGGTTGTCAGTGTCCACAATTTCCACTGCAGTTATACATACATGAGCAGTAGTGTCATTGACCGACGGAGGGGGCAAACCATTTTCCTGTAGCACGAATTTGACGAGCAACGCCATTTGACTTTCAGTGATAGTTGTCGTGCCGGATGGGAGTTTCGAATCCGATGCAGTGGGTCGCAGAAAATCGTGTTGCAGCAGTTCCGGTATCGTCAGTCTGTGCTCCTTGCGATATGCAAGGCACCGTCGCATGGTGTCGATGGCAGACGGGTTTACCGTGACCGCCAAACTGTTGGGATCAACCGGGTTGCCATCGGGTCCCGTGGCATATTTGGGGATTGCTAACGCAGGGTAGTCGATATGATGACTGGGGTCCGCGATCGCGTTCATCTTTGGCAGCGGGCCGCCGCCAATATGTTGGAACGGCGGGTTGCCGTAGATCATCTGGTAGAGGATGCAGCCCAACGACCACACATCGCTAGGATATGAGAGCTGGCCGTTAGCCTGTCTTTGGGGAATTGCAGTGCTCGCACCTTCAACACCTTTTGGTTGTTCATTCTCTGGATAGCCTCGGGTGACATGTAGTTGACAGTGCCGATCTGTCATGAGACTCCACACTGAGCTTTGATGGGAAAACGATAGCGCACCTGTTGGTCCCTCTGGATGTTCACCGTATCATTGGCAACTGCTTTGGCAATCCCGAAATCGATGATCTTCAGTCGACCTTTGACAAGTACGAAATTCGCGGGCTTCAGATCGGTGTGCACCACATTCTGCAGATGCACAGCATGGACTGCCTCCAACATCTGCGCAATTGAGCGCACATCTGGCAAGAGAAAAGCCCGCGAACCTGTTCCCAATACAGACCGACAAAGTACATGTTGACTCGTTTACCTTTTTGTTCATCGAGCAACATGGCGAAATCGATCTCGCCACATTCCATCACCTGACCCGTCATTGACACACCAAGTGGAATTGGTCAAACTCACCATCATGAGCATTTTGGGTCGGTTTGCTTGGGTGAAAGTAATTTGATGGTCGATCAATTGAATGATCCTATCGTGTCCACGGAGTCGCTTAAGCAGCTCGATCTCGTTCGTGTAACTGTGGTACGTGTCGGCATCTGCACGTTCGAGGGATACCCTTTTGAGGGCATAGATGACTCGTTTCACAGGACATATAACGGAGTAGACCTTGGATGATCCACCCTTTCCCAGTATGCCGATCCGCTCGTATGTCGCGCCGTTGACCTGGAAAATCAGTAACATGATTACGCCGCCATATACAGAATCTGGCTGACCAAGAAGTAGCGCTTCGTGGTAGTAGTGGAATTGACCGGTTGAGTCGCAGCATGCAACGATGCCTCCGGTTCAGCATATTGTGCGTTTGGCTCGCTCATGGGGACCATGCCAGTCACATTGTGGAACGAAGCCGGAGCAGGAGGCATCGGTGCGACGCGGTGTGTGCCATGCTGCGCTTCGTTTGGCGTACTTCTTCTCTCGCTATTCGAGTCGCTCGCGAGAAATGGAGGCAATGGTTCGCGCTCGTGAGGGCGAGCCGGTCTCTCCAGCGAAGAATGGCGCAAGAGATCCGCGTTCGAGCGGTACTGACGTTGCGGTTCTTCTTTGCTCTCAAAGGGTCGAGTTGTACGATGGTCTATGAGTGGTCGATCCGGTCGAGAGGATCCAGGCGCCGTTTGGGGCTCCTCTTGTATCGCTGCGAAAGCTCGGCTGGCGAGGTCTGGGCTCTGGCGGGAATAGCGTCGGGGTTCGATGAGCGGCGGAGACTGATCGGCATCTTTTGGCGTTGACGTCAAAGATGCGGACCTCAGATGAGGAGAAGCTGGATTTAGCTCAAGTCGAGAATCCATAAGATTGCGTGACCCACCGACAAGAACCGGGCTGTTTCTCGACTCTTCTTCGCCATTCATCCCCTCGCCATCGGCGGGTAATACGACACGCCGAGCCGGCCCGCCGAATCTGGACAGACCTCCTAGCCTTCTGCCGGTAGAAGCGGCGTTCAGCGTGCGCTCGGCAATGCCTGGAGTCACGTATGCTCCTCGCGATTGGGCGGTCGTTGCAGTAGGCTCTCCATTTATCGAAGATGACGACAAAGTGTGGGAGATGCCTGGTCGCAAAGTAGCTGTATGTGTATATGGCGAGGTGTTCGACAGCTGGGGGTCAGTAAGAAAAGGCTCATCTTTTCATGCTCACATCGTGTCGATCAAGCACATGTGTGGGATTATCCTCCCTTCGACGCGTCAAGGGCGCCGAGACTACCCGTTGGAAGGTTCTAGCCCCGTATGGCCTGCTCGGCCCGGCTTCTGGCTCTTGCACAAGAGATGTCAGCGAGCGGGAGCTCGTTGCTGATGTCAGATTGGGGGGTGTCGGGACCATAGACGAGGCGGAAGCTGTTGACGCGTCGGTAAGGGAGAGGATGTGAGCCGAAGAGGCAGACGATTGGGCAGATGAAGTGGACTTCAAAGGCGGAGTGTTGACGGTACCATATCGACTTTTGAGCTGTGGTGGCGTTGCTGTTGACCCGACAGCTTTACTGGATACGCGATTGATGTCGAGGGAGGCCAAATGCTTGCTCAATGCCTTGGTCGAGGAAGTCTCCACCTTCTCCTTGGTCACTCCCCAATCAAAGTGGAAGTCAGGCACTTCGAACGAATCCTCATCGTTGATCCACTCGAGGGGTGTGACGACTGTCGCTGTGCCATCTCCTCCAAACAAGTCTCCACCGCCTAGCGCGGCTGCCTCGGTCGCCATGGGTGTTTGCCGTCTCGTCTCGGTGCGTGGGCGTTCGGCTTTGACCAGACGCGTAGAAATGCCGTTGATGAAAGCAGCTGCGCTACGAGAAGATGGTCGCTGATGGATGCTCCCCGAACACAATGGCGGCGTGGCTCCCGACTGGGATGCCTGCAATCGATTGGGCGACGACGCAGAATGCAAGATGAACGTAGCAAAAGGGAAAAGAAGTCAGTCTCGGTGTCGCGACTGGCCAGCTAGCTGGCTGGGGGTCTACCACGTGGTGAAGTGACCCTTGTTTGTTTACCCAACCTTTCAGGCACCATCGACTGACTATGAGTTGTCCCGACGTCCATGTTCATGCCCTTCTCGATGCATTCTGCTTGCATTCTTGTTGCTTTTGTACTTCTACAGGGTGCCTACCTCTCAACGTCCACATGTCTCCCCCCCAAACATCGCGCCCCTTTGCTCTTCTGCTTCCTGCTTCAAACGAACGCTTCTACGTGACTGAGCCGACCCACGGTCGATCGGCAGCTCTAAATTGATGAGGATATGCTAAGAACCCTAAGGGAAGGTGGCAATGGCGGAGGCGACAAGCAACATTGCTGTCTGCCGAAACCGCGCAGAGCTCCGAACCAAAACAGGGAAAAGGAAAGGAAGACGATGGTGAGGGAGAAGAGAGAGGGGTAAGAAAGAGATTTGCGGGTATCGGCTGAAAATGTGGTCGTGCGTGTAATTATGATGGTCGTGGTCGAGGAATGCGATCCGGGAATCAGATCGGGGATAGCGCGAAGACAGCGCGAACGCTCATGTCAACGTAGAGTATAGGAAACTTTACTCAGCGCCACACAATCTCCCACGACCATGGACTCACAGGTTGTTTGTGGCCGCTATAGCGATGGTGTTCTCCCGAGGATGCCAGCTCGCGTGCAACTGGGCGAGTTCAGTGCAAGCCCAAGGTAATTGGTGCACACTACTCACAATTTTCTTGCCAAAATCGATGCCCTCGGTCTGGATAGTCTCTTTCTTCCCAGGCGTTTTGCCCCTGGCCCCACCGATCTTCTTCGCTTTGAACGCAGACTTGTCGGCCTGCAAGACCACGTCATTGTCCGAGTTCACGTCGTATATTCTGAAGTAGTTGTGATATGACCCCGTCAGGACGTTGCTAGAAATCGTCAGCAACGGCTCTTACTGTCCACATGCCGCCTTAAGGGATGAGGTCACAACGTACTTTCCATCGCCGCTGAATGTGCACTCGAACTTGTCGAAAATGCAGTCGTTCTCGTACAGGTCGCACAGCTTTTGCCGCAGGTGATCGTGTATGTTGATGGTCTTCACCGGCTTGCTCTCCATCGCAATGTCCCAGATCTTGAGTGTCAAGTAATCACGGGAGAGGATATATCGACCATCCCTGGAGAATTTGACGTCGGAGATGGACGAGATGATTTCAGAGAAGAAAGATTTCTGGGTTGGGTCCTCCTCCTCTTCGAAGACTGGCACCTCAGCGCAAATCAGACGGAGACCAAAAGTGGGATGGACATACGTTTGGCATGCTGATCGCACAGGGCAGATTCCCGCATGTCGGCCAATTTGATGGTTCCTTTCGAGCTTGAGTACATGAAAAGGTTGCAGTGAATGGGATGGAATTCGGCGGCTGTTATGACTTCTGTGAGTTCTTCCATGTTGACCGGTTTGATGTCGACAATGTCTGGGATTCATTAGCGAAGCTGATTGCGAGCCCGCAAGGTACACACTGAAGCTCTGATCGCTAATGTTCAGGTTCCACAGGTTGACTCTCAAATCATCCGCAGAAATGTAAGTTTCACCGTCTGAGTTGACCGATATGGAGTTGATATGGTAGGCGTGAGCGTTCGCATAGACTTTTCGTGGTACCGCCGCAGTGATGGAATCGTGCGTAGTCATTTTCGGTAGGCGCAGAGGCTGATTTGGGGATCCCGGCTGTACACCGTCGGAGTGGTTGTTCTCCGCCACGACTTTGATCTGCTTGTCGAAGACCTTCCATAGCTTGATGGTCTTGTCTTGCTTGTCAGTTCAAAGGCCGCGCGTTTGAAAGACGGATCCTACCATTGGTGCTCAACAGGAAATGTGCCGCGTTTTGTCTCTTACACCATTTGATCCGGTTGATCTTCTCCTCGATTTCGAGTGATTTGAGATAATCGAATTCTGGCTCATGGGATTGGAACTGAGTCATCAGCCAGCAGATCTCTTATCGTAGGCGTTCACTCACTTCAGTGTAAAATTTGTACTCGCATCCCCGTTTCTGCTCGTCAGACCAAGAACTCGGGGCTTATATAGTGCAGTCTCACCTGTTCGTTGCGTTCGAAAAGAACAACCCGTCCACCCTTGTCACCTGTTGCCAGATAATCTCCCGTGTGGTCAAACTCGACGGTGGAAATGATATCGGCTACACGTGAAAGCAGGTAGTGAAGGAGGGGTGTGCCGAGAACAAGGTTGGGCCGTATCAGCTTGAATGTCATGACGTGAACTGGACAGGACTAACCCTCTGTGATATCCTCCACTTCGCCCTTGTCGCCGAAGCATTGGGCGAAACGCCACTGGTTGCTTGGCTCTGCGTCCATGGTCGATATTTCTGACCAGCGATTGAAGCTGTTGCAGCAGGGCTGGGATACAGGTCAAGAGGAGGAAGGGGGGAGGATCAAATGTGGCTTGTCGGGGATGAGTTCAAAGGAGATGAAGGGAAGGAATTTGCTGGGGACACCCGCCGGCTGCTTGTTCTACTCGCCTTTGTCGCGCTGCCTTCCGAAAGACAAGCTTGGTCGAGGTGTTGACGGCCGGTTTGGATTTGGGCGATGAAAACGCTGGGATGATCGTTGCCCGTCGCGTTTTGTCTTTACATCCAAATGAACGAATGAATGCTATTGAGGACAGTGCAGAGACAGGCAGTCGAGTCTATGAGGGAGGTGTAGAGAGGGGAATGACACCGAGAGTTGAATGCTTGTCGATGTCGTCGGTGGTAGACGTGGTGGTGGTGGTGGTGGTAATGGTGGAGTGTGTTGCACCGTGTTGCAATCGTCACCGTCCAGCCAGGTGCAGGCGAGCCAGAGGACAAGGGGGGAGAAAGCGGAATCAAATTTCATTTAGTTACGCGATTCGATCAAAATGTAATTGGTATGCCTATTTCTCATGACAGATGGGGGAATGAATAGGCTCCCCAACCCGTATGCTGACACTTCCCACGGTGTTCCCATTGGTCGCCGTCTCTGTTGCCCGTCTTCCGTCCAATCTCTTCCTATTGCTCTCTCCATCGTTCATCTCATCGCCTCTCGAGCCAACACCCCATATCAAACATGATCCAGCCAATCGTCGGCAAGGTCAGCACCTCTACCAGTGTATGCGGAGTACGATTCCTGACGTGACAGCTGCGCAAGCGCCTCATCACCGACATCTCCATCGCGTAAGTGTACGGGTCCCGTCTGGCGTCATTGAATCGCCCAACAACGGTTGTGGTGTTTGGGGTGGGCGGCAATCATGGCTGACACCACAGACTCGGCTTGGGTGTTGCAGGAGGCTACCTCTTCTGGTAAGTATCTGCAGATTGTCCCGTGAAAACATTATCTGACGGGTTATTAGGTACCAGGTCCACCTCCCGATGAGTATGTCTCGACACATGAGCCGAACGCCTACAGCTACTAATGGGCAGTGAAAAAGCGGGACGACTACTACCTCAAGTACGAGAAGGCCAACTAGTCGGAGCACTTGGAACACAGCCAACCACATGCAATGATTAGTCCTGCTGGAGATTGCTGTTGACTTGCGGCCCTTGCCGACACAGGACCTGGCCATCATCCATCTCCGAAACTGACATTCTCGGAGACAGTCGCACCAGCGGGTGCGTGACAGTCCAACTCGGTCGCGAGGCGGTTACGGCCTCGATCAAAGGATTATGGGACGGCGGGGTCGTCGAGCCAAAGGAGACCTTGTCGAAACAAATGATGTCTGGCCACGCCCGAAAGCCGCCTGGTGTAGAGAGCGTAGTCGTATTGCTTACACTGACGATCTCGATCGGCGTAAAAACTGATTTCCCTGCGTCGCAGATGGGACTCTTCAGGATCCTCCACAGGCTTATTGTAAATCCGCACCCGTGGATTCACGGCAATTCGATATCTGACCACATCGAGTATCGAAACCACTATGGGGATGATGTACCCGCCTACGTGCAGGGCGACCACCGTTGGCTTGCACTCCCTTCCAGGGACCATCCGAAGACCGACTACGACCACAACTTGCCTGTCGAAGTGATTGAGCAGAGACGGGCCGCAATAGCGTCGCTCAAGCACGGCAAGACGGACGTACGCGATGACCCAGCATCGAGCTACCTTGACTGAGCTGCAGGCTTTCTTTGATCAGTTCGTACAGTTGCTGAACTACTTTCAACATCCCGATCTCTTGAAGGCGAGCAAACGTCAGGATTACCGGCACACTCACAAGAGGGACGAGGATGGACAACTTGCTCATCCCCCGCACCAGGTTATATATGTTGGTGCCGGGAGCATCCAATTCGTCTTACAGCTCTGACGAGCAGAAATTTCGCCTGCCCCGCGAGCGGCTCACCACGTCCGATTACCGCGCTATCATGTTTGTCCATCACTACGCTTCTCTGATGGACGATTGTTTCCGAGTACCTGTCAGTGATCTCATGGTCGGCCTGTTATGGATCCAATTGTGCTTATTATGACAGTGCACGGATGTCCGTTTCGGCTTTGGCCCGCTGTTCACCGTCATTCCTTTCATAGGCGACCTCGCCGATCTTGCAGAGTACGCGGTCAATCTGACCATCTGGGTGTATATACCCTTCCACTGCGGGGCGTGGAGGATACTGTTTGGTAAAGCGCTCAAGATAGAGGTCATCAACATGTTTTACGGGTCAGCCTATGTCATCAACAACAGGCGATCTTAGCTGATCTCTCAGATTTATACCCGTCCTCGGCGCCTGGTATCAAGCGCAATCTCGGCCCAACCGCCGCAATGCCCGGCTCCTAGAATGTTTCATGTCAGTCAGAAGTGCCATGGCTACCGATGAAGAATCCCAGAAGGGATCGAAGACGTGGCGTTCCGAACGCTCTTCTGCTTACGATTATCCCGTCACGTTGGCGGACTATCTGGGGGAGGACGTGGTGGAATACCCGAAGAAGGTACGAGCAGTGTTCATGGGTAGTCATGAAGAGTATACAGCAACGCGCAATAGCCACGCATGAACACGTATGCAAGATTCGGGAAAAGAGGGATCATTTCTGCCACGCCACTGTTCTCGGGGAAACCTCCACTTGCGACGTCCACCTACGAAAGTGCAGTAGATACCGTCTTTCATATTCGCTTTGTAGCTCGACACCATCTTTGGTCTTTGACAAGCTCACACAGTTCCCATGGCAGCGCCTGACGTCGGGTATCAGCTGCGTGCTGAGCTAGACCCCCGGCACCTCGGCGATGTCAAAGCTGTTATCACCATCAATGATGACACGCTCGCTACCGCGTCTCGCGACTCTACCGTTGCAGTGTGGAAGCCAAGTCAGGAGCAGTCAACGGTCCGTTGCATCTAATGGGGAGCATGTCCAAAATCAATGACTGATGCCCAGTTCTCACTCGCCGCTTTGCTTCATGGTCACCAGGCATACGTCAACTCATTGGCGTACATTCCTTCGTCCGAGCAGGTCAAAGACGGTAAGGCTTATGATCCTGAACCCAGCGGTCTTGACACAATAGACTTGATCGCGTCAGGCGGCAACTCCTCAATGATCCTCCTCCACTCGCTTTCGACCCTCGACTCCGAGCCGATAGACACGCTCATCGGGCACGCTCTGAATGTCTGCGCCCTTGACTACAGCAAGGAGCGAGATTGTCTGATCAGCGGAAGTTGGGACCACACGGCCCGAGTCTGGACCCGAGATGGAGCAAAGTGGTCGACCAGTGTGACACTGATGGGTCATCGGGAGGCTGTATGGGCAGTCGCCGTTGTGACCGGCGCAAGCCACGACTTCTCGTACATAACCGGTAGGTCTTGTCAGTCTTTGCAGTGCACAGTTGACATCGTCAGGTTCCGGTGAGGAATTGCTCGTATCAAGGCGCTTCTTCTTCTCACTCTACAGCCGATCAGATCATCAATGTCTGGGGACCTACAGGCGAAATACTTCATCGTTTCAAAGGCTCTCCAGAGCCGGTACGGAGCATCAGCTTGTCCCCAAATGGAGACTACTTCCTCTCAGCTTGCAACGATGGGTGAGTCAATGTGACACCTGACATTGCGAGTACTCACTCCAGACTTGTGCGAAAGTGGGACTGGACCGGCAGCGTCACCCAGATCTACCGCGGGCACGAGGACTACGTCTACGAGGTCAAGTGTTACCCGGAAATCTCGCTATCTTGTGGAGAGGACCATACGGCGGTAAGTCAGTTTTGGCACCACATATGTGCAACAGCTAAATGCTTATCAGCGTGTTTGGGCAAGTGCGTAGAAACCTTCGGTCCCCTGGCTTCGCAGGGGAAACTTGATGAGTCTCGAACTGAATCAGAAGGAGACGGACAGCTTTCAGCTACCATTCTGCATCCTTGTCAGACCGTTTGGACGTCTGCGTCATTCCCCAACGGCGATATTGTCACAGGCGGCTCGGACGGCAGAGTCCGAGTCTGGACAACAGCTCATGAGCGCTATGCAGCTGCCTCAATACGAGAGGTGAGCAACGCTTGGTCCAACCGAAGGGTTGTTGAGTGGCAGGCATATGAAGAGGAGATCAAAGGGGTCAAGGCGTGAGTGACAACGCAGAGATCATGGAGCTTGCTTGACCCCAAAGAGCGAAAGCAGTAGAAAGGCCTTCGAGCGAAGAGGAACGGATAGTCATTGACATTGACATCAGGTGAGGTGGAGCCGTTGACCTCCTCCAGCGCTGATCAAGCTGTGATGATTCTCCTCCAATTCAACTCGTATTTGGGACGAGCGGTCAGCGACCTATGTCTCTATCAATGTTTGGGTATTGACAGCTTTAGATGGTCCGAGCCAGGTTGCACGAGATTTCGGGATGACGCATTCGCTCTCAGATAATTACATTGCTCGGATTGAGGAGTTCATACGGAATCACATCGAGTCAACTCGAAGATGAGGGTGAAAGCGAGGGCGACTCTTGGTCGCTGGTGACGTTTGAGCATCGATCATATCCTGCAGATGTGTCTATACCAAGCATATGTGTCTAGATCTAACCATGAATTGGATAGGGGACTGCGATCTAGCTCCCTCGATATGTTGTATAAGAGAAAGGGCTGAGCAACAGCGGGATGTGGTAATGCTGAGAGGGGTCAGAGTAAGTGAATGTGATCTGTGTTGTCAGGGACGATGCGAGAACAATGCGGTAGCCCTCACTTCGACAATAGGGTAGAATGAGGCCACATTTGCCGATTGAAAGTATGGCCCAGTGTGAAAGACCATCTTGTAGATACCGAGGGCAAGCGTAATATCGCTTGGGAGAAGCTCTGAGCACCGCCCGTCCTGGTTCGTCTTGCTGTGCACTTAAGTTCGCAATTCCAGGTCATCACGAAGGTCTGCTCACCCAGCTGCAATCTTCTGCGGCAGCTCGACAAGGCTGTGTTCCGGCTGGGAGGCACCCTCAATGCTGAGGCAAATCAACTCGACATGTACATCGGCGGCGGGCCGTCCTTTGGAAGCGTCGAGCACTACATGAGTGAGCACTTCGCGAGTCTTGTGAGTGAGGACATGTACTCACCATGACAAGTCACCGGCGAGCGGGACATGGCGGACGAAGAAGGGATGACTGGTGTCCGAGGAGGTCGGGGCAGAGGCAAGTCGGGCTTCGAGATGAGCGGTGCAGAAAGGGGAGGAGAACAAGAAGAGCAGGGGAGGGAGGACCGAAGGAGATTGAGAGGGAGGTCTCGCCAGCAGAGATGAACGACACACAAATCGGGAACGAGTAGGAAAAGTGGTTGATAACCCCCGTCATAGTCACTCTGTGTACAGTAGCGGGAGATCTCGGATCTCACGTGGCCAGGGGCGTTGACTCCACTCGGAGCTCGGGCATCGGCTCGTTTCCAGCAAAGAGAGCAGACCCAACTCTACTCACAGATGGTCTCACCTTTGCTTCTTTACTCGACCTCAACCTCCCCCAGCTCGACAGTCCAAGATCCAAGACCCGCCTCAGGCTTGGTCTTTGACATGGCACTACACTACCCGAACCCCACGCCGTCTTAGGCCATTCGACCCACGTCTCTCACTTGTGAATAGTCCTTGACCCTTGTCTACGTCTCCCGCCCGCTCGGTTCTCAAGCCAGACTGGCGAGGAGTGCTTTGTGCAGACCCACCATAGTGCTCTTTGGATCAGACAGATAGGATCACTGACTCGGCACGGTCCCGTCAAATCAACGTCCGATCACTGTACATCACTCTATCTGCTCGTTCTCAGGATCTCCTCGCGTCCAACATGTCCCGCCGGACTTCCGCAGAAGAGCGGCGCGCAGCTCGCGATGCTACAGGTGTGTGCCAAGATTGTCGGAGGCTCGAGACACTTCTGACGCTTCTGTAGGCCCTCCGACAACATCCCTCCAACGACATCATACCCGCAGCTCGTCTGCCGGCGATGCCAGTCGCATGGAAGCGGTTACGGGCGCAGGCGCGAACAGCTCTCCTGTGAGACCAAGGAACAGTCTGAAGAACCAGCCGCCTCGTATTGTTCGGACATTTGAGGAGGTACCCACTGTTGTCCCTGCCGAGGAATGGTACGAAGAATTGGAATGTGGCATGTGAGTCTTCCGCCCTTGAGAAGGTCGCTGAAGCCTTGGCTTACATCCAGATGTTCTCACGTCCTGTCAGTTGACTTGATTTCACTGCACGCAATGGGCTAACACCTCTCAGAGGCTGCCCGCAGACGCTTGTGCCATGCGGGTGCGTTTAGTTACTCTTAGCATGTGCGGCGCTGATGTCATTGCAGGCATTCTTTCTGTGGACCATGTGCTTGGGAATGGATCAAGACACATCGGGTAGGTAAATGCTTGCGGTCTGATGCCCTCCTAACTTGGCAGAACTCGACGTGCCCGCACTGCCGTGTGCAAGTGATTGAACCGGTCGCTCTTGTGCCAAACATCCTTCTTGACCAAATCATCGACCGCAAATTAAATGCTCTTCATGAAGGCAAGGAAAAGAGCGGGCTTCTGGCCGATAGAGCCGAGAAACTCGAGTCAGTCAGAAACGATTTGCAAGTGTGAATCTGATGGTCTAGGCAATGGAAGGTGATTCAGGCCAAAAACCCGTCTTCAACGAAGATTGCTCCGAAACGAACTCGAGGGCTCGACGACATCATGGTCCGCCTCTTCGATCACAATTCCGGATCAGACGGCCAAGGCGGGCGGCGCCGAGCATCTATGCACCTTGCAGCACTAGGTGCTCCGCTCGCCAATGATGGAGAGATTATCCTCGGCAGTCCTGCATCGCGCCAGTCAGTCTTGCCCCAGCTCGAGCAGGTTCGACAATATCGGGAGGCGCGGCTGGGACGAGAGGCCTTGCATAGTCTCCGCACCGTGACCGAGGCTCCCGAACAAACCGTTGCTTCCAATCAAGACGTATCGACCGCGAATGTTGCAGAGACACCAACTTCCCCGAGCCGTGCGCGTCGCCACACTCGGCCGCCGCAGAATCCACAAGTGACATTTGCTGTGCCCCAAAATCCAAGAAGGGAGGCTGGGCCGACGTTGCCGCAACCCCAAGTATTGCCAGAGAGGACTCCTGTGCCGAGCTCGTCTCGGTTGCCATACCCTCGTTCCCAGCCACTGGCTGCGCGTCAGGCGCGAGGGCGACGCTATGAGGCAGCAGGCGGATCGAGAAACCATGCGATTGAGATCGAGTCGGATAGTGAGTAGCTGAGATCAGGAGCGTTGAAGGATCGGTGTGTCATGATCACGAATGTCCTCTTCATGAAAATTATGCTATGTACATGTGTTTGCAATGCAGTGGATCTTGGTCGACATATGGTCGTGCAAAATCGTTATGGTCGTCAAAGTCGTGCTCGGTCGGGCGATTGGGGTGGTTTGCCAGTATCAGTCAAGTATCGTACCATCTGGTACTCCTTGTGCTTGAAACCGCACTTCTCGTAGAAAGCTTCCAGCATCAGCATCCTGCTTAAGCTCGGGCTGAGCAGAGCAAAACGTACGAATGTTGCTCTGGCTGCAATCCAAGATGATCTTGTAGCATCCCTGACCCTGTCCTATGTCCTCCAAGGTGTTGATGATCTTCAATCCTAGCTTCCGTCCTTGCGTGGTCTTGGATACAGCTATGTCTTCGATATGCCCGACGAGCCCGGCATTTCGAACGAATTTGCGCTCGATCACCAGAGTGCCGCATCCGACAATCTTTAGCTGTAAATGAGCTGCTCTTCAATTCTTAGGGCCACGTACCCGGTCTGTGGACTTTTGCACGATGACGATCGTGAAGTAAGTCCCTGGGCAGGCGCGAAGGTGATTGAATGTGGCTGATTGCATCAGCTGACCCTCCCAACGTGGAACGGGCAACGCGTACCCCTGTAGGTCTCATCGGACAATGCTGGCGCCGATGTGAGGACGGACAACAGCTCGATGTGGCCTCGACCGTTGTCATTTGCAGCCAGAGGACGTACCTGCATCATCAGATGTGTTTACACGTTTCCTGGGGTATAACTTGCCTCGAGGTCGGCATCAAGCTGGGAACGAGAGGTTGAAGGGATCAGAGCTGGATCGAACAACAACTCGAGGGAAGCCATGGCGTCTGTTCCACTCGCCCAAGCTATGCGAGGGACCCCCAGCCGAGATCCTTCGATGTCGGACGCAGTCCTGATGGAACGGACTCGGCCTTGTATCGAGAGTGCTTTGAATGTTTGGCTGATCCTCCAATAAAGCAACCACCGCAACACGAAACGAGAAAGCTAGTGCGGGGTGATAGGCGTCTCAATCCTTGCTTCATTCGGTTAGGCGCGAATGGCTTAGTGGACGAATGGTGGCGATTCGTGTTTCACCATCTCACAATTGAACATCGTATTTCTATTCAAAAGTCCCTGTCGGTATGCCCCGCCGTCGGGACTACCTGTCAGACGGCTCGGATTCAGAAGCCTCGTTGTCTCAAGGGTCCGAAGATGGGGCAAACTCGCAGGAAGATGAAGACTCCAAGGCGGAGCGCAGGCTATTCGAGTACAACAGCCGGAAGCGACGCAAGACCGGTGGTGGCAAGGAAGCAGCTTGGGAGGGGATTTTCGGTGAAGAATCTGAAGGTCCAAGAAGCGGAGGCAGGGGTCTAGGATCTAGACGAGGAGGGAAGAGAGGTGGATTCATGGGTGGCAAGACGGACTGGACCAAGTGCGTGTTCTTTACAGCTGATTTCCTCGCTGACCCGCCAGAGCCCCCGCTTTCGTCCCTACGGCTTCCCGACCTGATGGGGACACCAGCAAAAGTGTTTCGGCAAATGGGACTCGTAGCGAAGCGTCTGACGATTCCGGCGACTCGGAAGAGTCTGAAGAGAGTGACGCCGACATGTCGACCCGACCAGCATCACCCCGGATCCGTGACACCGAGCCTGACGAGGACGAGGACGATCAGCCAAGACGAGGAATGGGTCTCGGGTTCAAAACGGCTTCAGGTGCCGGCCCCGAGGTCCAAGCGAACACCGCGTCCAGTGTCGAGGAGGTCAAGCCCAAACTCGGCGGCCGGGCTGGGATTGGCATGGGGAGTAGGACTGCGCGGGCAAATGCCACGAGCTTTGTCTCCAAGTCCGAATCGTCTGAAGAGCCGACTGGAGGCCTGGGATCAGGCCATGCACCACCCAATCCGATCAGCGATGCTTCAACAGCCGCCCCTGTGCCGAGTGTTTTCGGTCGATCTTCACCGTCAGTTGACGCGGAGGCCGGTTCATCACGGCCTCAGTCCGCGTTCCGTGGACGTCAGCAAAACTTCAAACCCTCGAGCGCCAAGGTGGATCTTTCAGCCAACGAAAGAGCCCATTTCAGGTCAATTCAATCCTCTTTCGGTGCGCGATTGCTCGCCAGTCAAGGCTGGGAAGCGGGAAAGGGTCTAGGTGTTCAGGAAGACGGTCGTGCCGTCCCTATCGAAGCCGGCAAGCACATGCGGGGCCAGGGTATAGCGTCTGGAATTAGGACGGAGGACAGCAAACGAGATGCGAGGCGAAGAGGCGAGAAGATCTCGGATGACGAGGAGGAAGTTCCAGTCCGGCGGCGAGGTAAAGCTCGTCAGCCGGGTTCTGGCCCTAAAGAGCCCAATCAGGAGTGGAAAAGCCAAAAGAAGGTCAAAGTCAGAGTCGAGCACAAGACTTACGAACAACTGCTTGCTGAAGCTGGCGGACCGAGCACTGCAGTCGGCGTCGGTCAGATTATCGATGCACGTGGGGGAGAGGTAGGTCTTGGGAGTCATGGTACGGTATCATGGCTGATGGTACAGCTCAAAGAAGTGCAGTCGATGTCAGCTCTGTCGCTATCCACCTGGACTCCCACTTCGGACACTATGCAGCTTCCAGAGCTTCGCCATAATCTGCGCCTGATACTAGATGTCGGTCGAGGAGATGTCGTAGCTCTTGCGCAGGAGGGGAAAATGGTGCACGAGAGGCGGACTTGGTCATTACGGGAAGAACAAAGAGCTCGGCGACACCTTGAGGAAGTCGAAAAAGGTGTGTCTCATGCTGATGCGCAATGAATTTGGCTGAACTCCAGAACTCAACCAGTTGCAGAACATATCCGCAGTGGTCGAAGCAATCATGCTGCAAGCTACCGAACAAGCGAAGGCCTCGAATCCGTCACTGGCACCTTTGAGCGCCGACTTTGATCGACTCGTAGGGGAGTTCAAAAACGAGTACGAGGAACTTTCGCTGGACGAGGTGGTCGTCGGAGCAATATCTCAAGTGGTAAGTCAGACGACTTGTGGACGCTGGGACCACGTTGACGTCAGTTACAACGGGCATTTAGCGAGTGGCGACCATTTGAAGTATCTTCGGACTTCCTGCTGTCGTCACTTAAGCCTTGGCGCAAGGCATTCCGGCTGCCTCGAGATGATGTCGATGATGCCCGAGCGCTGGTTTCCGGCGACGCAAGCGATCGAGTTCCTCTGGCCAACGAGGGCGAACGAGATATGACAGCTTGGGAGACCTTCTTATGGACAACATGGCTACCGAAAGTCCGCTCTGCTATCAAGTGAGTACAGTTTGCGTCTGAGACTTGGCTCATCATCAGTAACGAATGGAACCCCTACAAACCTCATTCGGCAGTGCATTTACTGGAATCCTGGGACCCGTTGTTGCCACCATTCATACGTGACAATGTCATAGATCAACTTGTTCTTCCCAAAGTCAAAGCCGCTGCCGACGAGTGGGACCCTCGTCGCTCGAAGGCGGTCAAAGGTCCGAAGTCATTGGCCGGAGTCATCTTCCCTTGGCTTCCATTGCTCGGCTCAAGAGTGGAAGACGTCATGGACGGCGCCAAACGACGACTCCGCACGGCACTTCGAAAATGGGTCGTCAAGGATGGCGTCGCCGACGAGCTATCACGATGGAAGAAGGACGTGAGCCCTTCCCTTCTTGTCTATTCGTGACTGACCCGGCAGGTCTATTCTTCCAGCGAATGGGACAAACTCATGTTGCAAAATGTCGTGCCCAAATTGGGCGTCTGCTTGCGCGAAGACTTCCAAGTCAATCCCCGCAATCAAGACATGGGCCCTCTTGTCGACTGGATCATGCCATGGCATCTACTTGTTCGCCCATCGATATTCGCACATCTGCTCGAAGTGGAATTCTTCCCCAAATGGCTCAACGTTCTGTACCTATGGCTCACCCACCCGACCTACAAGCCAGACGAGGTCGCCACATGGTACGATTGGTGGAAGAAGCAGTTCCCTCAAGCGGTCCTCGATATGCGTGGCGTCGCCCATGGTTTCGATGCTGGCGTGAAACTCATGATGGACGCTGTCAATCTGGGCGCTGATGCTCCTACACGGCTTCGAAAGCCCGATTTCCAGCCATTGCCGCCCAGCAAATCCAGCGCCAAACCCATCCCTACTCCGGCAAAACGCCCTCAGGCCGACGCGCTCGCCCAGAGCGCAGATATCACCTTCCGATCTCTCGCAGAGGATTATGCCGTCCAGAAGGATCTCATCTTCTTGCCGCTCGGTCAATCGCACCGGGAGACTGGCAAACCTTTGTTCAAAGTATCCCAGTCTGTGGACGGCCGAGGCGGTATCACGGTGTACATCGGTGAAAGTGCCGTCTTCGCTCAAATGGAAGATGGCTCATTCCGCGCCATATCACTCGAAGACATGGTGAAGCGGGCTCTGGCATGATGAGAATATGCATCAAGCTTGCAGTAACTCTGCAACCCTCTGCATACCGCCGCCTGATCCTGCGGTTGATCTTCCGTCCACGTATATGTCCACTTCTGCGCGTATTTTGTCGAAATCCTCGTTGGGGTCCTCCGTGTCGCGTCGAATGTAGATGGTCCTCATGCCTCTGGAACGTCAGTCACAGTGTCTTCAGCCCGCGTACAACTCACAAAGATTTGGCAGCTCGCAAATCGTACGCGTGCGCAGCGACCATGGCGACTTCTTCCGGTTGTCGACCCAGGAGCTCCAGACACCTTTTGTACATTGCGGGATCCGGCTGACTACTTTGGTCTCTGTGCTTACCAACATCGTGATGTACGCACCTTTGTATGACCTATCAGTTGCGAGGAGAATGCCATGTGAAAGGGTATCTTGGAAGAGGACAAGATGTCCAGCTGCAGACGAGTGGTGCCGTTTGCCAACACGACTCTTCTGTATGAGCCTGCGTATCATACGCTGTCCTGAAGAGATTGCTTACACGTCAAACTTCTCTCGGAGGCGCTGTATTCCAGGGATCACATCTGGCCATGCTACTTGATGATGCCAAGCTTGCACCAGCTGCTCCCTCTGCGGATCGTTCCAATTCCTGATCGCCCGCTCATCGATGAGACGGTCCAAGACCTGTCGATGCACGATGTCGATATCCGGACTCTGCTCGCCCCGGCTGAAAGAGTCAAAGATGGCCTGAAAGAAGCCCAGACGCCAGTCCATGGCAAGCAGTGGGAGGTCACAGGGCGGTACTGGCTCTGGCAAAGTATGGCATACGTTCAAGACGGATGTCAGCCAGTCCGCACAGGTGCCCATGAGATCGAATGTGAGAGAGCGGACATTGTCCAATGGTCCTGGCTTTTGAGCAGTCCTGTCGCTCATCGTTGTGATGTCTTGGCTGGTCGGGACAGCGGTCGACGAGGAGTACAACTGACACTTGTGCCGATGTCATGGGTGACGATGCCTGGAGTGGTTGACATGGACCACCTCCACCCTCGACGGCCACTTGAAACTCGACGGCAGGAAATTCGATCTCATTTGACTCTTGACCACGCCCAACTACCAATCGCTGAACGAGGCGACCCACAACACGCGCCGAGGATCCGAAGGAAGCTCTCGCCAAGATGGGGATCCTAGAAAAGATTGAGGAAATTGAGAGTGAGTGCCGCCATGAAGCCAGGTGCCAGAGCTAACGCCCTTGTAGAGGAGATGTCGAGGAGTGAGTTCTCTTAGCCACCACAGACGACAACTCTCCGGATGGAGCAGCTCACGAGATTAAGAGGGGTATGCTGATGCCTTGTAGCCCAGAAGAAGTGACTACTTAAGCTGAAGATGCGTGATGATAGCTGACGACATCTCTTTTCGCCAACAGCAAAGGTATGTGATCTCTGGACAAGAAGGTATCAGGCGGCTGACGACTATAGCTACCGAGTATCACCTTGGCACTTTGAAAGCAAAGCGTCCGTCTTTCATAAGCTATCTGCAATTATGTCACTGACATCTCGCCAGTCGCGAAGTATCGTGCTCAACTGCTTGAACCAGAGAAGAAATCTGCAAAGGGAGAAGGCTTTGATGTGTTGAAATCCGGCGGTCAGTCCATCCCCCTCCGTCTTCCCATACCCTCGTGACTGATTCATTTAGATGCGCGTGTATGTCTCATCGGTTTCCCGTCGGTGGGCAAGTCCACTCTGTTATCCAAAACAACGAAGACCGAGTCGAGTGTGGGCGCATACGAGTTCACTACTCTTACAGTGAGTCAAGGGAGCGTCTGGGCGCATTGCAACGATGACCATACAGGCTATTCCGGGTGTGCTCGAGTACGAAGGTGCTCGTATACAACTGCTTGATCTACCAGGAATCGTGCAGGACGCTGCCAAAGGTCAGGCGGCTCGTGTTGGGAGCGGCCAAGCTCACCCAGCGCAGGCAGAGGACGAGGTCGGCAAGTCGTATCGGTGGCTAAGACAGCGGACCTCATCATCCTGATGAGTCAGTCTATCTCGTCGTGGCAGCTACACAAGCTTACAGGATCAGTCGATGCGACGAAATCTGCTGAGCAGAAGAAACTGCTTGAAATTGAGCTTGAGGCCGTTGGGATCCGATTGAACGCTCGCAAACCGGATGTTGTGTTCAAGCAAAAGGCTGCTGGAGGTGTAAGTGGATATTTGGTCCTAGATCGACTGGCTGACCATCAGATTACTGTTAGCTCCCTGTGTTCTGGTTCCTTATGCAAACTGACGGACCAGATCAATTGCACAGTCAAGTTGACGAAAACGGATGATAGAACCATCCGGACCATTTTGCAGACATACAAGAGTGGGTCGTTCTCTGTGAGGTCTGGAGAGGAGTGATGAATCTTTAGTCCACAACTGCGACGTCATGGTTCGTGAAGACGTAGGTCACGCGTATCAGTGTCATCTTCTGCCTGACGATGCAGATCTCCACCGACGAGTTTATCGACGTTCTTTTGGGCACCCGGAAATACATCCCGGCACTGACCTGCATCAACAAGATTGATGGGGTGTCAATGGAGACGTTGGATCGAATGGCTCGCGAAGGAGACGGAAAAACCGTTATGATCAGTTGTGAGATGGACCTGGGCATAGATTGGTTGTTGGACAGCATATGGCGGGCACGTCTCTTTCATTGACTTTGAACGCTGAACTGACCCACAGGAACTGGGCCTGGTAAAGTCAGTCTACAAAACGCACTCCTAAGTGGATGACTCCTGACCGTGTCGCAGAGTATATACAAAAAGAAGAGGAGAGGGCCCAGATTTGACAGACCCAATCTGTCTTCGCCAAGGCGCGACTATAGAGACGGTGTGTCACGGCATCCACCGGAGTCTCGCATCTCACTTCAAATACGCTCTCGTGTGGGGGAAGAGCAGCAAATTCAATCCTCAGCCTCAGAAGGTCGGCTTGACACATTTGGTACAAGACGAGGACGTGTAAGCAACGGCCTAAACATTCACGTTGACGGTCCTGCTGACAATCTTCAGAGTGAGCATCTTTACAAAGTAAGGAGATCTTCTGGGACGGGTGCATGAAGCATCTGGACCTGGCCTTCCGTTCTCGGGGCACCTATCGCCCGCCTTCTCGTTCCGATCTAGGTAGCCTCGTGTGGGGAGCAAGCCGATTCCCCCAACCAGAGTATAGATTTGACGATCTAACGACCGAGCGGCCGGTTCGATAGGCTCGGAACATCTAAGGCTATTTATGAGGGTGTATGTATCATATATCCAGAAAGGCACTCGTGCGCTTCAGTCAGTGTCAAGTGTCTGTTGCTGGCGCGAACAGTGTCTTTCAATGCTTGAACAGAATGACTGCTCTGTTAGCGGTCGGGTAAATATCAGCGATCCGAGATGCACCACCGGTCGGGGTGGGACTCGAGTACGCCGGTGAGAAAAGTGTCCTCGTCATTTACTTTGATAGCCTTTTCTTCACACAGAATGCTGTGACTTGCGACAAGGAGTACGGATTACGATCATGCCTCCCGTCGTCTCGTCTCCCAATCGATCGTCGAGGGAGGCGACCACCCCGAATGTGCTCCCCAAGCATCGTCGAAGTCGTACGGGTGCGTCCTGCCTGTTCCGCGTTATCGGCCGCTGATATGAATAATCAGGATGCCTAAGTTGCAGAGTCTTGAAACACAAGTATGTCGACCCGCTCTGGGGATACCTCTCATATTGACGCAAATGCAGATGCGATGAGGCGAAACCTGCCTGTACGCGATGCCAGCGCGGATCTCGAGTGGTCAGTGGTACCCTTCCGCTTGCCCATCTACCGCTTGCCCATCTATCTGTGGAGCAGCCTCAATGTCCCCAGATGACTCGGAGGCACGAAGTCAGCCGCGCACTGAAGGACAATGTTGATCTTTCAGTGTACCTACCCCAATCCAACTACGTCTTCTTCTCGAAAGGCGTCTCGTCGAAGCACCGAGACCCAGTCTGTCGCTAGTCCGCCCAACGAATCCGCCCAACAAACTTCACCTGGCGACTTGCCGATGATATCTACTGACACGATGCTCGAGCTCTTCAGCGCTGCCGCTGCTGGCTCATCATTCCCGACATTCGATCCGTCTTGGAATTTAGAACCCATCGATATATTACGGACGATACTACCCGCGCCGGAAGAGCGTGATCTGGTAAGTGCTGCAAAACCCATCTCTCTCGCCGTCAAGCGAATCTTGTCCTGTTTCTGTTCGTCGCTTTCCCCCCTTGCTGACTACATTGCAGATGCGGCACTTCATCTGCTTCGGTAAGCTCTTCACGCTCTCAATCTCGCGGCCTCTGACCGGCAGGCACCGTCAACCTCTGCGCTATTCCCCAGACCGACAAGCCCGTCCAATTCTTTGACATTTCGTACTGCATGGAGCATCCGCGCGGCTCCTCGCTAGAGTCCGACGCGCTTCTCTTGTCGCTTCTGTCCATCGGAGCGATCCACCGTTCCGCCATCCATCATCGCTCCGTTAACGGGTACCTCTCTACGATGCCGCGAGGAAACTGGGGCACTCCGACTGCTCCTCTCGGCAGTCCAACAGTAGCGTCCGCCTCGAGGATGCGGATGGCGGGAAACCATCTTGTCGCTTCTGCTATCAAAAGCTCAAGCACTGCGCTCGTTCTCAAAGACCCGAGCGAACCCCCTCCGCTCTCTGTGGTCAATACCTTGTTGACGAGTATGGTATGCTCAATCGTCGGTTCGAGCATGTCTGCCGCCACCCAGTGGAAAGAGGCGTTTGATACCGCCCTCGACCTAATCTCCCTCTGGGGCGGTCCAGCAAGGCTGCTTCAACAAGCATCGAGCATTGACGTGCCGACGCTGAAACGGACAAGGACGATGCTGGAGAATCTGACCATTGTGGATGTTTGGCGGTGCATGTCAACCGGTGCCGCGCCGCGTCTGTTGACCGAGCCGTTTCAACCCTGGTGGTGCGTCCTCTTGCTCGCAGTCACTCTGGGTCAGCTCTCCCAGGGGAATGCGCGGGCCGCTTCGAGCTGCGTGACTGATGTTCAGGTATGACTTTGCGGAAGAGGCAACCCCCGGCGCACAATTGGAACCCTTTCACTACACATTTGGCGCCGATAGAGGGATGCTCGAGCTGGTGAGTATTCTCTTTCTTCGTGCGAGTGTCATCTTTGTGTCACTATCTGCGCGATAGATACTGTCAACCCGCGCAGGACTGTGACGCCGATGAAATCAGGCTCAGATGGCTGGTGCTGATTTCAGATGAACCGGGTCAACATCCTCGTGCACGAGCATCAAGCGCTCTCGACTCTCAGCGATCAAACATTACATGCGCGACATCAGCAGAAAGCTCACGACCTGATGTTGGAGCTGGACGTGTGGGAAGCCGGCACCAGTGCGAGCTTGACAGTCCCGCGAGTGCATTTGGGAAACAGCATTATCGCACAAACGCTACGGGTGAGCTCGCTTTTTCCGCAAGCTGCCAGGAGCTGTGCAGATCAAGGTGGACGCTAATGTTCAGGTGGTAGTCAACGTCGATTTGTTCGACAAGCCTCATACAGATCAAGTCGTGCAGGATGCGGCCATGTCTGGCATGGCACTGTTAGAACGCGCCAGATCGAACCGATCCGAGATTACACCATGGGCAAACCGGTTTCCTGAGATCGCGCTTTTGGTCCCAATGGTTGTTATCGGTCAGTACTCCAGCACTGCTACACCGTCAAACGACACCGAAGGCGGCTGACGTCAACAGGCAGTATGATGCTGGACCAGGCAGGTCAGAACCGGGCCCGACAGGTCATCATGTACATGCGATACCAGACCAGTTATGCCTATGACTGCGAAGAGGCCCTCAGAAGTCTGAACACGGTGAGTCATCTCGTAACACTGTTGCTCGTGTAGAGGTCTTCGTGCGAAGATGAGTGCTGATGCCAACCAGTTGTATGCGTTGCGCGATGCAGGCGAGTTGCGGCCATCTTGGCGGAAGGTCATTGGGGATGTGATGTTGTTTTGAGCGGGGGAAAGGTTGATGGACTGTACAGTACTCCTGCGCCGACGTTGTATTCTTCTTGGATTCCATCTTTGCTATGCACTAAACGAATGTGTATCATCCGCTGGAGTCTGGCAAGAAGCCTCGCGCAGGACAGCCATACTCGACTACGGCAGCACTGTTGGGTCACGCGAACGGTCATCGGTCTTTGCTCACAACAACTCCGCCTGTACAGTACTGTGTCTCATGTCTCTCACGCATGCATGGTTCAATGTCTGGCATTACCCAACCCAGGATACGATACGAGGAGGTGCGCTTAAGGCGAAGTCTTGCTCAAGCGCGACAGACGCTCCGGGGTCACTTCGAAGGCCCTGGGTAGGTTGACTTGATCCCAAGTAGCTCCCTGCATCAACTTTACCAAAGCGGGAGAGCAGGTGAAGGTCCTGGCCTACAATGTAAGCATTTCAGCTGCAGTGAAATCGTTGAGGTCGACCTACCATGCCGTGCCCGTTGTGCGCACAAGACATCCACTGACCCTCTTTGCCAGGTACTGCACCCACCAGAGGGACGTCGTCAGGTGTCTGACTTGTCAATGCTGACAGACCCCATTTGCGCCACAGAAACACCGCTTACATAGCCCGTGATCCCACTCCAAGAGTAATCGTATCGCACTTGGGCTCCCGGCGAATCATCCCTGCAATCAGCATCGTCTGAGATTGTTCTGCGCAGGGCGCCCTACCATTCGAAGCCTTCCGAGCCGATGCGGCGAACACTCTTCAATATCGGCTCAAAGTTGATCAAGCCGTCATTTGTCGCAAGTTCGGGGTTCTTGTCAATGTACTCATACAGCTGTTTAGTGCCTGTCGGGCTTCCGCCGAACAAGATGGCGCCATCGGACGTCGAGCGCGGGTTGATTGTGAAGTAGTGGTCGTCGTAAAACACCATGTACGAGTTTTGCAGTGTTTTGGACCCCGAGAACGATGTGGGAGCCATGACGCGATTGCACATGTGCGGGGCGGGGCGGATTACTGCATTGAGCTGGGGTAGCAGGTAACCCGCGTAGGCGTTGGTGGCGTGCACCACTGTCGGAGTTTGTATGTCTCCTCGCTCGGTGTGCACGGTCCAGTCGTTGGGTCTACCAGTAACGGCGGTGACTGGGGTCCATGTTTGGAGGTTCAACCCCTGGTCAAGACACTTCTTGACGACGTGAGCAACTGCTGCTCAGCTATCACTTTCTCTCGACAGCCAGAAATAACGAACCTAGTTTCCACGGGTTCAGTGTTGATGCATCCCATGCATAAACCGCCTTGGCTCCTCTCAATCGAGACACTTTCTCTGCCTCCGAGGCATCCAGGATGGACGTGATTGCGCTGCGATCACCGCCCGCGGCAACAAACCGACGCATTGCATCTTCGGCCTGTTCGTATGCTTCTTCGGTCATCATCACGTCAAGCTGCGAATCAGCGTCAAGGCGTCTGGTCCTATTCAGTGGGTTCACCGTCTTGCCGAGCCACAAGTCGCAGTCTACCTTATTCTCCAAAACATACCGTTTGAGAGCGCTCCATGTCTCGAACTCGTTCTTCAGAATCTGATCCCTCAGTCTCATGCGCTCTCAAGCGGTCCAAGAAGAGAGACGCACCGCCAGGGCCCTCTCTTTGCCGTGTTTTGGCTCGTAGTCCACGAAGCCCCTCCACAAGTCTGGCTTGCAGTGGCCAGCATTGCGTCCCGTCGCCCCCGAGCACAGATCGCGTGCTTCGAGCATAACGATGCTTGCCGGTGGCTTCGGGCTGTCCAGCAAGGACATCGCAACCAGGGCTCCTGAGATCTGATTGTCAATCGCGATTCGTTCCTCCTGTTGTGACCTACGCCTGAGCCGATGATCACCACCTCCGCGCTTGAGGGCAGGTCTTGAGTAGATCGGTGGTCTAGCAGGGGATTGCTTCGGACCGATTGAAGCCAGTGGGAGGTGCACATGCCCTTGGACAGCGGTGGCCGACCAGCAGATGCACTTGAAGCAGCAACGGCTGAGGGGCCGTTGCCCACAGGCTCAACTTCTGTCTCCAGGCGCATGTTGTCGTTTGAGGCTTCTCAAGGAGGTTGAATCACAGAGAATGAAACTTTGGTTTGACAGTCCTCGAGGTATCGTTTGCAGGCGTCAGGAAGGGCGTTTCAATGAAGTCGATCTGGGGCTGATTCCCATATGAGTAGATGAGTATGCGCCTTGCTGACATTTCCCGCAGAACCCCGCCCTTCCGATCTCATCAGTGGAGCGTTAGGCGCTGCATTGCATGGTCAGAGACAAGAACCGCGGCAGCGCTACGGAGGCGACCTCTGGTTGGCCAATTCCCTGACTGACGTTACCGACGCCGGCGCCGAGCGGCGCTTACGGTTACGGCTACGGTAACGCCAACGCCAACGCCAACGGTTGATTCCAGCAAGCGCAACGCTTTTTTGGATTGGGCAGTGGCAACAGCTGTCGCCCTGCTTGGTGACTCCGAGGGCCGCTTGCACATCCGAATCTCCACATCTGCGGATACGGCTGTTGAGCATCAGGCAGGATGCCTCGGCGTTCGTCCTCCATACCCATTTTTGTTCGCGGCGTGCCGCTGGGCTGAGCGAAGATAAGTAGTCCGCCTGTGGGAGAAGAGGGACCCATCATGTCTCCATCCCGCTCTCCATCTATTCAAGCAGTAGCTCCTCTTCCTGCTCTTTCACCAGACGAGATGGACGAAGGCAAGGACGCCGCCAGTGTCAACGTTGCGGTCTTGCAGAACGATGGCGCCGGGCACCACATCGATGTCTTCAATAATTCGGCCCAACGGTATGTCCACTGAGTCCCGTTGTCGCACAAGGCTGATACACTGAGGGGTCTGCGAATGCGCCATCTCCAGCTCATCGCTATCTCTGGCGCTATCGGTTCGTCAATCTTCCTGTCTGTCGGCGGTCCCATGGCCGGCGGACCACTGGCGCTCATGATTGGCGTGTGCATCTGGGCCAGCGTCATTTGGGTTGGTATGAACCGTTCGCTGAAAAGGGAGACGACTGATCATCCAGTGCGTCAACAACTGCGTGATCGAAATGTGCACATTGTTGCCTGTGGAAGGCGGCTTCATCCACTACGCGCACCGCTTCCTCGACCCGGCGGTCGGATTCTCACTTGGCTGTGGGTCCGTCTCCAAGCCGTACGAGCCCCAGCTGACCTGATAGGGAATTACTTCATCTGCCAATTCACGCTGGTCTGCAACGAGCTAACTGGTGCGTATCTCTCTGACTGGCGCACCCACATCGGACTTATAGACAGTTCTCAATGTGCTCGTCGGTTACTGGGACCCAAACCTGTCGCCTGCGATCTGTATTTCCGTTGGACTGGCCTTGCTGGTTGCCGTCCAGGCCTTCAACGTTCGTGCATATGGCGAGAGTGGTATGTTGACTCTTCTTTTGCGGTTCTCCACTGACCGAGCAGAATTCTGGATCAGTATTCTCAAGATCTTCATGGTCTTTGGGGCGTTTCTGTTCACGTTCATCACGATGGTGGGCGGCAATCCGAAACACGACAGATATGGTTTCCGGTGAGGTCTTTCACTTGGTCCACTTGTCGAGCTCATTGCAGGTTTTGGAAGACACCAGGCGTATTTACTGCCGACACAGCCGTTGGCCGAGCCGAGGACATCTGGCATGCCTTGCAATGGGGCGCTTATGCTATCGTGCGCACTCTCACTAAACCGTACGAATGAGCTGACAAAGGAGACCGGCCCTGATTATATCTCCCTCATAGCTGGTGAGGTCCGGCATCCCCGACGTGTCCTACCAAAAGCATTCAACTCGACCACGTTCCGAATCTTGCTGTTCTACATCGGTGGCTCGTTTGCCGCAAGTATCAATGCCGCCGCAGATGATCCCGCACTGCTCGGCGCGAAAGGGACAGGGGCCGTCAAGTCGCCTGTGGGTCTTGCGCTCTCGCAGCACGAGACGATTCTAATTGGCAGTACATCATCAACATGGTCCGGCTGGGTATACCGATCCTCCCTTCCGTCCTCACGGCAGGTCTGTTGATTGCGCTCTTCTCCTCGTCATCAGCCATGGCGTTTGCCGCCAGCCGGACGCTGTACGGTCTCGCTCTTCAAGGCCAAGCTCCCCGCTTTCTGCTACGCACCAACAAATCCGGTCTGCCATACCTCTGCGTTCTCGTCGTCTTGCTTCTCAGCTGCCTTTCGTACCTTGCCTTGTCCAGCGGCACCAAGACTGGTGAGCTGCACCCGCCACACCTGCCGCGCAGTGCTAATTAAACAGTGTTGAATTGGCTCATCAATCTGTCTACCGCCACTCAGTACGTGACATGGATTGCCATCGGCGTGTACGTGATGATCTTCTCAAAGTTGCCCGCTGGATGCTGATTGCCTCAGCACCTATCTGCGTTTCAGAGCCGGCATCAAAGTCCAAGGTCTGGGACGCGACTTCCTTCCCGTTCGTGGCCGCTGGCAGCCCTGGTCGGCATGGTATGTGCTCTTCTGGGCGCCGTTCGCCATGATCATGAGGTAAATTCAGTTCTCGACGGACACTGCATCGGAAGCTGACAATGCAGCGGGTACTTTATCATGGGCCCGGGGGAGTTTGACGTCTCCGACTTCCTCTTCACCTACATCTCCATCTTCATCTTCATCGCGCTGTCCATCATCTGGAAATTCAAAGCAGTCCGACAAGGACAGAGATGGGGCTGGATACCGGCTGCGGACATAGACTTGAAGACTGGCCTGCCGGAGATCGAAGAGTTGACTCTCAAGTCAGAAGAAGAGTGGGCGACCGAGCCCCAGACAAAGCTCGACAGGCTGGTCAACCGCTTGTTCTGAGCAGAGGGTCTCGAAGTCTTGAACACGGTGGCCGAACGATTGCGAAGAACAGAGAGGTGTCCACCATGAGGGTTGTTAACGTAGCCGTAGGATCTTCAGGATCTGGGAGAGTTCGAAGTGGATTTGCGTCGAATATAGAGCACGACCTATGTGACACCGCCAAAAAACAATGCCAGCGATGCATCTGTTTGCCGCTTGATGGTCCGCGGAGAGATCAGCCTGTTATGTGGATTGTTGCAGCCTCGATAGATAGTCGCATTCATCACGATAGGCGTTCGATGGGTCATTCGGATACGTTACTTATTTTGAATCAGACCTGAACAACGCATGCACGATCACAGGGCATGACATTCATATCGACGCAAATTTGCACATCGTGAAGGGTTGTACATGGTCATCGTTCGCGATATCGTCACTAAATATATGCACAGGTGGAGCAGTGGGGGCTCGACACTACAATCATTTATCCTTACACTTTGATCTCGGCATCCCGTCGAATGGCATCCACTCGCTGGTCGACCTCGGCAAACCAAGCCAAAGCCTTGGTCGCCTTCTTTTCGGCAGCTTCATTTTCTCGCACGAGCTCGCCTCGAGCCTCCATAGCGGCACGGAAGCGCTCGCGCAGATCCCATGAAGCCAGGCGCATGACTTTGCGGACCTCTTTGCCGATGCGGGCGGCCTGGGCGTCCACGAATGGCACATCGGAGCTATCATCATCGACCCCTGACGAGGCGAGAAGTCGCTCCTGAATGTGTCGACCGACATTGCGGGGGACCGAGCGAGGGAGTTCGTAGACAACGTAAGCGACCGCTCCGACTGTGATGACGCCGAGAGCAGGGCCGAACCACTTTCGTGCCGCTGGATTCGAGGCGAATTCAACAAAGCGGATAGCGGTTTCTAGCACGGATCGCACGCCGACCGACTTGCCGCTCAGCATCGAGAATGCGCCGAGGGCAAGAGAAGCCGCGCCGAGACCGGAGACTTCTGCAGCGAAAGGCACCAGTTCGTGCGATGACGAAGTAGTCGAAGGTATCGCCGACCGCACGAGGAAGATATGGTGCTGAATATCGAAGATGTCGGACACCGTAACGTCTGCGAGAGACCGCTCGGCAGCGAGCGCAAGACCCACGGATCCAACGCTAGACTGGCGACGCGACATGGGTCTAGAAGTGGTCCCACGTGCGGTGAACATGGCGTTCGGGTTGAAAATGCGTTTGGATCTTTCCACATCACTGGGCAGGTGTTTGTCGCCGATGTCGCTGACACGCACGACACCCTCCGAGGTAACCTTGCGAGCATCGTGCTCCGCTAGCTGGGCTGCAAAGTCCAGCGAGGAAAGCAATACCCGCTTGATCTCTTGCGCGTAGTCCCAAACGCCGAGCAGCCCGGGATACGCGGGTAGGCTCAGTCCTGGAGCTGGTGCAGCCATTTCTCCCCTGCCAACGCGCTCCAAAGCCTTCTCCATCCCTTTGCGCGTCCTGGCCATCGCTTGCTCCGTCGCGATCTCTTCCTCAGATACCAAGCTCTCCTCCAAGCCATCTTTGCTCTTGTTCATACGGTCAAGGACAGGTTTGATCCGGTTGAGCTCGGCGCGTGCTGCGTCTCGCTCTTTTGTGGCGACAACAGAGTTGGCAGCGGCTAGGAGTTCGACATCCGCCAAGAGATGAGTGACGTAGTTCTGAGCAGGGCCTAGCTTCGACTTGGCGCGGTTTACCAAGACAAAAGATCTGAGCGAATGTTCGAGATGCGCGAAGGCTTGATCGAGGTCCTCGGCGGAGGAGTCGGTGTCGGTGCAGCCAAAAGCCACTTTGGCCGAATCGACAAAGTGCACAAGATCGGCAGCATCCTCATATGTGCTCGGGCTGAGCTGTTTGATCTGGTCCAAGACCAGGCGACGGCATCTCTCTTTGTCCTTGATCTGGTCGAAGCGGTTCACAACGATGAACAGATGTGCCTTTTCGTGCCCAGCTTGCCAAATGAACTCCTTTGCTGACAGCGTGAAATGATTTGCCGCGGAAACCACGAAAACTACAACGTCAATTTCCTCTTGTCGCGCAAAGTTGGCTGTGGTTTTGATAGAGTCGCGATTCAAACCAGGAGCATCGATGAGAGAAATGTCGACTACGCCATTGTGCAAGATCGACGGGTTTGTGATGGAGGCATCCGCCTCGCGAAGGAATACGCGCAGGGGAGGGTTGGACGCATCGGCGTCCGCATCCGCAACCAGGTCCTCGAGCTTGGCGATAGATTCTGTCGCGTATGTTGACACGTCAGACGGGTTGTACTCGACGTGACGGTTTGGGATATGAACTTCCTCCTTGTCGTCGTTCTCCTTTGCGCTGACGACTTCGACAAATCGCGTGGTGAGAGGTTGCTGATCTGTCGGCATGACCTCGTTTCGCCGGAGCAAGGCGTTGATGAGGGTCGATTTGCCGGCATTGAGATCTCCGGTTACAAGAACGCGAGATTGCGCATCGTGGATCCGCTTCTGCAGCAGAGCAAGGTGGTCGAGGGAAGCTGCAAGACGATTGTCAAGCAAGGCTGAGATCGACGATTTCTCGAGATGACTGATCAACGACTTTGCATGGCGAGTCGCGCCCATGTTGAGATCGAGACGAAGGATGGAGAAATCCTCGGCGTTCGATGACGATGCCGGACCCGTAACATCATCCGATTGGCCGCCCTCTGTCGTGACGGGGACCGTGGGCTGAGGAGGCACGACCGTCAAGGAGCGTTTGAGGGTGCGTCGAGCTGTGGGAGTCGAGTTGAGTACAACGGCAGTCTCATCTGCGGGTTCGTCCGCGAAAGTCAACGTCCGCCTGACCATTCCTGGTCGATGCGCTGAATGTCAATCACCTATTTCTTAGACAAAAAAGAGAAGACTGACGCATGGAGGACGAGCCTGCATCGGCCGAGGCGCTGAGGTGTGGGTATCGCACTGTCCATTGTTCGCCATTGAAATTCCTCAAATCCCCCAAGAGATACAGGGAAGACTGGATGGCCTCGCCAAGTCTGAAATCGGGTCAGCTCTACACGTGTGGAAAGATCCTCATATCGCACCTGTCTCGTTTGCTCTCGTAGTCCTTGAGCACCTCATCGGCGGCCTGCCTCGCCCTCAAGGCCGCATCATCGGATCCATAGTGCGATTCTTTCTCGATGGACGGGGAATCGGGGGTGGCGGGTCGAAAAGAATGGGGCAGGGTCGGCGGGTGAAAAGGCTGCATGGCGAAAAGTCTTCAAGAGACCGGTTGAGATGACAGATGATGAGAACAGCTGCTGACGCCTATGGCCTCGAAGAGGGACGAGTTTAGATACAAGACGTCATGCAAAAGAAGTGAGAGGGATGAGTTTGTGGTTGTTGAAAAAGGTGGGACAGTGGAGAAGGAGGATGATGACGGGCGGCTGACCGGGGACCAACGGATGGACCCACGCGGCAAGACTCGGACCTATATATTTTTCACCCATTTTTCTTGACTGTTTATCCCAAACACCAGGTGGAGAGCGCCGCTGGTCCGAGATCACCCAACGCGACTGCTTTGTTTGGCCGTCACTCACTTGTCATATCATTCACATGTTATAGCGTCGCCATGGCGGCCGAGGTCTTCGCAGAGACGCCTTCAAGGCTGCTCAGGAGGGTGCAGCAGCTCGAGGATATGGAGCTGCCTTCGCTGCCCAGCATACAACATGACATCGAATTCGAGAGTAGCGCGGCCTCGAGCGAAGGCATGTCAAGCGAAGAGGAGACTCAAGGTCGTGAGGACGAGGATTGGAGTGTGAGTCCAACGTCATGGCTCTCATTGGCCATGACCAAGCTGACCAATTTTAGGACTTTGCTACCCCTCATGCGGCGAGAGCGAAACCCTTCAGCAACATATCAGCAGATCTGTCGACAACTTCCAGTACTGCATCCGCACCTTTCCCACCACTGCATGATGGAGGGTCTGTCAATACCCCATCCCCCAGGGCCACCTCGACCGCTCTCACGTCTACCCCGTCCACTCGCCAATATACTTTTGAGATCAGGACAGCCCAAAAGCCCTCGAAACCAGATGAAATGGGTTTTCACGCCAAAGCCAATAGCCCCTCAAACATCCCCAGTCCCTTCGACAGCAGCACTGTCACTGGGGCTCAATGGCATACACCAGCCGAGATGAGCGGGAGCTTCTCGGGAGAAGAGATCAGACATCAGACTGGAAGCACAGCCAGTCCAAGCCGGTCTATGGAGGGGGTGATGCTGGACGGATCTTCTTTTGTGAGCTCTGGGACTTGCGAGAGTCAGCAAACTGACGACGTAGGCATCACGTCGCTCGGATGAGACTGGCTTGGTAGATACGCCTCTTCCGAAGCGCATGAACGCGAATCATGTACTCGTCGCGCGTCCCGCGCGCAGGGGCATCTCGACCCAGATGGTGACTTCACCGATATCGGAAACTTCAACGAGCGGAGTCGGGCCCGAACAAGACGAGTTCCCCTCGCCTACGGATCAGATTCGAGTGCCTAGCCTGACGAGGAGTGAGATGTCCGAGGCTAGCACGGCGGGCGAAGCTAGGACCCCGGAAGGTCCCACGAGAGCGGTGCTCATCGCGACGCCGCGAGCACTGCAAGATGTCGACCACACAGATCCGGACGGCGATATCGATCACGAGTGGACGCGGGAGGAACACACGGAGAATCTGGAACCAAGGGAGACTGAAGATGGAAATGCGGACACTGCGGATGGCGACAAATCGCGGTCTTTTCATTCCGCTCTGTCGACGCGCCGAATGACCCCGGGACAAGGCAGGTATGCTGCATCGCCATTGTCAGCCATCCGGTCGTCTCCCGCCTTCCCTTCGGCTCCGACTTCGGTGCTCCAGGACCTGACTGTCTCCCTCCAGAATAGAAAGTCTCCTGTGCCACAGACCCCGTCCCCAGCAGCTTTCTCCTCAGTCAAGAGTACTGAATCTACTCCTCGTGCCCCTCTTGACGATACTCAGAGACGGAAAAGCCATATCTTGGCGGTTCTGAATTCCTCCAGTCTGCCGCGAAGAACCCCCCGTCTGCCTGTTCGAGGCACACCGCATCCTCTTCGATTGGCATCCGTCCCGGTGTCATCTTCTTCGTTCACAAGTGAGCCACTCGCGGAGGAGTTGACCACCCGGTCGGTTGACGTACAATCAAACGTCAGCCACGCATATCCCGGCGAGAACGAGTCCTTTGTTTCGATCACCTCTTCGGCCGACCTGACATCGGACAAGCGCGCGACGACCGTGCATCAAGCCTCAATTCGGGGAAACACTTCATTCCCGAACATCTTGTTGCCAACTGGCGGCGCTTCGGGAGGTTATCTTAGGAGCGTCTCGGAGAGTCGCGCGGACGGCATCAAGATACACAAACACCTGAATGCCATGAACAAGCAGTTGTTGGAGACCAACGCGGACCTCGCCCGAGAGGCAGAAGCTTGGCGGGATGAAGCCGACCGACTTCGGAATGTCTTACACGAGGCCGGGGTGCAATTTGACGAAATCGACGTCATGGCGAATTTGGTCGACCGCTCCATGAACGGAGATCTTTCCGACTTGCACGAGGATAACCAGAACAACAATTCACATGGCACCCACTGGCAGTCACTTGGGGCCGCCGGATCTCAGATGCAAGCGAGATTGTTACAGCTTGAAGCCAAAGTTGAGGAGGGCGAGCAGGCCAAGCTTGATCTGCAAGCAGGATTCGCGGCGCAGACCGAAGCGCACGCGCAGAAGTTTGCTCAGATCTGTTCAGGCTTCGAGCAGCAAGTCAAAGAACTCGAAGGTCAACTCTCCAGGTGTCGGACGGAGAGCGAGCAGCTGAGGGCTGATAAAGCCCGCCTACAAACCATGGCAGAGGAAAGGAGTGCCGGCGACCACGAGAAGCAATCGCAGATGCAAATGCGACAGTTGCAAGAGGAACTGGACCGTTGCCGGTCCTCAATGCGGGTCCACGAAACTGAAATCGAGTCTCTGCGCAGGGAAACAACGACGTTGAAGGCTGAACGGACCGAAATCCTACAAATGGAGGAGGGGCTCCGTGCGAAGGTGGCCGATCTCGAAGCTCAGCTTTCGGAAGCATGTGCTCTGGCCAACGACGCAGCGAATGATTTGGACGCGCTACAAGCTGAATTGGACGGTGTCAGAGCAGTTGAGATCGAACTCCGAGAGCGCAACGCCGATCTCGAGAATAGAACCTCACGAGCCGACCGTCTTTCGGAAGAGCACGAGCAACCCTCAGAGCAAAGTGTCGGTCATGGAGAGCAAACCGGTCAGCCTGGCGGCTCAGAAGAGGAGCGACTCCGTCGGCTGGTCGACCGACTTCAAGAGACGATTGCCATTCAAGAACAGGAGATTGAGGCAGAGAGAGCAAAAGCCCGTCATCCCGTCGACGACGAGGCGGAGAATAGCATGTTGATCGCTTTGGAAGAACGCCTCGACGAAGCGTATCGAGAAATAGGCCGATTGAAGCATCAGCTGTCTGCCTCGCCGCAACGACAGTCTGCCATCGGGGTTCGAGACACAAGGATACTTGCTCTAGAGCGAGAAAAGGCTGCTCTACAGCAACGACTCGCTCGGACCCGGACAGACGGTTCAAGCTCGCCAAATCCGCTCCAAGTGCCGGAGACTCCGTTGAATCATCCAACGCCGTTTGTCCACAAGGCCATCGCTTCTCTCAAGACCCCTAAGACGCCAGGACTACTCAAGGAGGTGAACAAATTACATCAGGCGCGGACGCTTGCTCACTTGTAGCTTTCATGGTTGCAAAGTACAATTGGCAACCCAGACGAACCCGTGCTGCAAGCTCAAGTAGAGTTTTTGCAGTCGGAACTGCAACATGCCAATGAAGAGCTGGACCACAATTTCAGCCGATTGGAGGCAGCCGGATTGAGCGCAGTCAATCTGGCTGAGAAGCTGGCGACAGCCGAAGATCGCATAGGCCAACTTGAAGACGAAATCCGAGCTCTGCTGCAGCGCAACAAGGCATCGTTGGTGCTTGTCAATGCCCAACGGGAGGAAATGAGGTTCGTCTTCGCTAGTGCGTGGCGTCAACAGATGCTAATAAACTTAGTCGCGAGGCCGACGAACGCTTGCAGCAAGCTCTCAAGGCTGTCCACGAACAGGTGGAGCAGTTGCAGGCTGGCAGCAAGATGGAGAAACGACGCTTGCAGCTTGAGCACCATCGACTCCAAGACATCATTGACACGATGCGCAAAAAGAGCGAAGAGGAGGTCTCGCTTTATCGACACAAGGTCGAAATGGCAGAGGCAAAGGCAAGCAATGAAGCGCAACGAGCAAATAGATCAGCTGCAGTCGCGCAACAGAAAGTCGACGATCTCGAACGGGTGAGCCTTCTCATTCCTCAAGTCGTGGAGCAGAAGCTGAGTCTCAGGCTAAGGCAGCCGCCATCGCGACCTCAGACCGGCTACACCGCGAATTAGAACGTCAACGTGAGGCATACGAGCTACTTCAAAGACGCGCAGATGCATCCGCCAGTAATTCACGCGACACGAAACACGCTGAGAATATCCGCGCCCTGCAAGTTCAACTTCGTCTCAGCCACAATCAGGTCGAGCAACTTGAAACACGACTGGCCGATGCGGCATCCGATCTTGCGATGGCAAACGATAGGATAGATTCCTTGAAAGAGGAAAGAGCGGCCGTCGTACGAGACTTGATCGAGTTTGAGTCTGCTCTAAAGGCGCAACATGTCGAGAATCGCAGATTCGGCGAGGCGCTGCGCGCACTCAAAGAGCAGCATCAGATCGCCACTACATCGAATGACACGGGCGAGATGGAACGGCGGCTTGAGTCGACGAGACGGCAGCTACACACAGCTATCCAACAGCTAGACATTGCAAAGACCAGAATGACTAAGCTGGAGGAGACACAAAGGGCGGAACCGGCAAGGTCAGTTGCTTCTGAACCATGTAGTAGAGGAACGCAGCTCATATGAGCAGTACGCATGCCGAAGC
The DNA here is from genome assembly GCA_024343385.1 of Tremella yokohamensis. Taxonomy (NCBI): domain Eukaryota; kingdom Fungi; phylum Basidiomycota; class Tremellomycetes; order Tremellales; family Tremellaceae; genus Tremella; species Tremella yokohamensis. The sequence continues at coordinate 192,489 of BRDC01000018.1, read as the reverse complement.
CCTTAATGCTCAGCAAGCCAGATTCAAATCGCAGGCTCGCGATCTTGCCTCTCAAATTCGCTATCTCAAGGCGAAGTACACAAGGGAGGCGTCCTTCCGCAATGCCCTGTCACTGCAAAAGCGGTATTTATTGTTGCTCGTTGGCGGGATGAGCCTGAAGTGAGTCGCCGCCTCTAGACAGTCACGATCAGTATGCTGACGACGGTGCAGCGAGCAAGCGACCCTGAAAGCAATCGCTTCGATGGGCTTCCCCCTGCCCCAGACACCTCGTGAGACCAAGAGTTTCAGGTCGGTTGGACTCGCGGTTTTGAGTATTGTGAAAGCTCGGTAAGATCTGAACTTTGTCTGTGCTCCGCAGAGCTGATCGTCAGAAACTCAGCTTTGAGATGGCGGGCTGAGAGAGAGTTGAAGCAAGGAGCTGTGGAAAATCACGAGAGAAGGCGGATTACTTCGTGACGTATCTTATCTGTTGATGTGCATTATGCTAGCGAATCTTTTACAGCGGCATTAGATCATGCTCTTTCGGGCCATAACTGTGTGTAAAAATGAATGTACGATATGTATCTTGTGCGCGAATGGGCTAGGTTTTGTTCAATGCATCTCCCAGCCCAAGCATCATTTCCGGCCGAATGGGTTCCAGCCCCATCGCCTCTTCTTCGTCGCCGGCGGTGGCTTCGTCTCTTCTTGTACCTCGACTTGCACGTCGACGTCCATCGCTTCTGCCTCCTTCTCCCCGGGAGCATCGACCTCTGGAGGGGGAAGTTGTCTCTTGCTCATGCTCCTCGTCTTGCGCACACTGGGCGATCCGTCGGGCACAAAAGCATTTTCCTCATCATCGTCCTTCAACTCTCTCCAAGCTGCTCCATCAAGACCGGAGGCAGCGGCCGACGCCCTGCTCTTCCGCTTCCTCGCACTGGACGTCACCGATACCTGGACATCTTCGCCGAGCACATCTTCCTCGTCGGAGCCGGGGATGAAACTCCGGTCCGTCGCGAGCCTGCGCTTCTTTTTATTGCCGCTGCCTGATTGATCGGTCGGATCGACTTCGACGGCCGCGTCATTCGCTTCATCTTCCACCGGACGGACGACGTCCGTCGGTTCTGTCGGGACGACTGGGTCCTCAGGCTCATGCTTGCGTTTCTGAGACCTTGTACGGGTGCTCGGTCCCGCCTCAGACAGAGCTGACGTCTCTCGTCCGTCGTCTTCGGGGACAGCGATGGAGACGGATCGACGAGCGAGCGTCGTCGGTAGCACAGTCTGAGTTTGTTGCGGACTGAGAGGTTCCGCGTCATCATGCTGCTGGGATGCTGCCTCGGCCTGTCTCGTCCGTAGTCGAGTGACCATTGGGCTAGCGGGCTCAACAGACGTCGACAGCCGCTGGCTTCGTCTGCCCTTGGAAACGGTCGGGGATGCTTCCGGACGCGGAGTCATCGCGCTGGCGTCTTCCACTTGAACCTGGACCTTGATGTCGACATCACGATCTTCAGGCTCAGCAGTCGATACCGTACTGCGACGAGGCCGCCGTGGGGTCATTGAGCGCCTGGCAGCCGTTGGCGTTCTAATGATATCTTCTGCCTCCTCGACATCTTCTGCTCTCGATCCGACCGGAGCATCAAGCAAGTAGATATGGCCCTCATCGACCATCTTGAGCCCCACAAGGCGATGAAGCTGAGCCAGCAGTGACGGATGTATGCGCGGCGCATCCGGTGTGATTCGTTGAGAATGAGCGAGAGCCTCTTGTTTCCGAGTCGGTGCCCCATCTATCGAGATACCTTCTTCCTGTAGCTTCTCCGTATCTGCTGTCACGCATTGAGGTGCGAGCACGACAGCCGAAAGATCGCCTTCACGCAGAGGAAGCTTTCTGTATGTACACTGCGAGCGAGTGAGAGGCAGGTGTGCGACTGTATTGATAGACGATCTTCCACGCCGATGCCTTGGCGTACGAGACGGCTCAATTGGGGCATCTTGCAGCGGATCTGCGCCGTGATGATGGCGAAGTAGGGGCTCTTCCTGGAGTTCCCGAGCGACAATTGTGTCTGCGAAGTCGACCAGCGAAGCCGAAGAATCCCTTTCGCGGCTTTCGATCGGGCTCGGGGGTACGTCCGCGTCCGTGCTCGCAGATGGAAACTCGGGCGCGTTCGCCACGCCAGGTACACTCTCGGGATCTGGAACCGAGTTTGTGGCTTGAGCATGGACATCTTGGACAAATGATTCCTCTGGTGCCTCCTCGTCGTCTTGTGGAGATGCCTCATCATAGAGACCGACGGCTCTGCCCTCATGCAAAACTTCTTCATCTGCCGGCTCATCTCCCAATCCGGACGAATGCGATGCTGCGTGTAGATCCGACGCTTGTCCAGATGGTTCCCCATCGGTCAAAGACTTTGAGTCAGTCTGAGGTGATTCTGACTGTTGTTCGTCAACATCATCTGTTTCTGGCCGGGGAGGTCCGGATTCCAGCGATGCAGCAGCTTCATCAGGCCACAGAGGTTGTGGCAACCCAGGTTGCCGAAGCTCTGCAGAACTTGGTGAAGGAGATCGAGATGACTCGGCCGGTCGTAGTGATGGCTCGACGGTGACACTGGTAGGATCCGGGTCGTGCATCGGTGGCTCGACAAGGAGAGAGGGGGATCTTGAACCGCTTGGTTCCAGATCATGCGGAGAGATGGGCGCTGACAGAAAGGCGTCGGCTGGGGCTTCATACGGGTCCGGCATGACAGTAGGAGTATCAGCTCTGGTGGGGATCGCGCTCGGCAGCGCCGATATCTCGTCTTGTTGGGCTGGAGGCTCTACAACCAAGGAAGGGGATACCGATCTTCCCTCCGGCCGAGGATGAGGACTGATCGGTATTTCTTGCTCTGTATCTGGCGCCGGCATATAAGGATCTGGAAGCTCATCGCTAGTATCTTTCGCGAGATCCGCTTCGACGACTATAGTTGCGTCGGCCTGCAAGACCTCATCGCTGACCTGTTGATCGAGTCCCGAGGAGTTGGTGTTGAGGGCGTTTTCGAGAGCGGACTCGATGAGCGGATTTGATTCCTCTCCGTCTTCGTCCACATGTACCTCTTCAACTTGGCCCTCTGCTTCGGGATGGTCTATTGGGTGGTCTATGTCAGCAGGTGATGGGGATGCCTCGGCTGCAATCGTGGTTTCGGCAGCTTCCTGTACTGGGATCACCTCGACTAGCAACTCTGATCCGTTGTACGCGGGTTCGTCGGCAAACTCCACAAGGATTTGCGCGGAAAGCGCATCGGCGGTGGGCACGATATCCTCGTCTAGATCGAGTGGATTGGTCGCCTCCTGGACCATCGGTGGGACATTTCCAGACGTGGGTAGAGATGTCGCTGACGACACGGCGTCTGCGATGATGGCCAGCGAGTCCTGCTCCTGGAGCAACTCCTCCGCTTCCTGTTCGACGGTTTCCGGCTCTTCAGCGTCGTGCGTCGGGGCGGATGTGGCGCCGGTGAGCGCGGGGCTTGGCTCGGGGGACGATTCCTCTTCTTCCGGCTCGCTTTGGTCCGAGCTGGGACTGCTCTCTCGGCTTCGATCCGACTGGTCATCCTCCCCTGCACTGTCTTCTTCGTCGTCCGATGAATCAAGAAGTTCGATGACCTCGGGTGTTTGCGAGTCTGCTGGCGTCGAGTCAGGTCGGGAGTAGCTGGCTTACTGATTTAGCTTGAGCAAGTCTACGAAAGGGCGCGAAGACGTACCAGGCGCTTCTTCGCCAGCACTTTCCAGCGCTGTATCCGCCGCGTCCATCAACTCTTCCTGCTCTTCCGCTTCTTCCTCGTCCTCTTCCCCTTCATCCCCCTCAACCTCTTCTTTCGCCTCTTCCACTTCTTCATTCTCCTGGTCATCTAATGTTTCCGCCTCAAATAGGAGCGCGTCTGCTTCTGGCGTGTTCGAGGCCATGATTGTACCGTCAACATGGGACTCCTTGATGAGCACAGGCTCCTCGGACGGGCCAACATCCAAACTTTGCTCGAACAGGCGAACTTCAGATGTCGACTGAGACGACTTTTGCTCGTAAGTGAGCGGCGGAATGACAACGTCGTCATCTCGGGCCTCGATATTGGGCTCGCCAAGGATCGCGTCCGTGACTCTTATTGCGGCTTCCAGGGCATCTGGGTGAGGGAGTGGCTCTGCCAAAGCATCCGCCGCCTCTTGTGCAATCTGGGTGAGCAGATGCGGATCGATCATCCGATCATCGAATGCAAGCTCCTCTGACATATCGCCTGACGAATTGGGGGCCAGTAAGAGATCGTCTGGATCCCGAGGAGGAAGGGCGGGATATATCGGGTCGAACATCGCCGAGGGCAATGGTTGGCTGATCGCCTGTCGTTGGTTTGGAAGAGGAGGATATATAGACTCGGTGAATGACGTCTGTATAGGCGAAGGAGTCCGCTCATCGACCTCCTCTGCTACGGGCAGGAATAGAGGCTCTGTTGTACCAGCGCTTGAGGCGAGTGCGTATTGGTGGTGCTCTTCGATGGGCTCCATATATTGCCTGTCAATCACGGCGGGTTCGTCTCCAAAGTAAACATATTCGTCGGTGGCAGATCCGGTCCCGACGAATTGCTCGAGTTGAGGGTCAATGAGGGCTGACGTTTCATGGTTGCCGTGCTGTGTCCCACCTGATCCGAACACTTCTCCAGCGTATTCTCTCTCATCTCCACTTTCTTCCTCGTCCCCCTCGTCCCCCTCGTCCCCCTCAACTTCCAGTTCTTCCTCCTCTTCCTCTTCCTCCTCTTCCTCCTCCTCCTCTTCCTCTTCATCTTCTTCATCTTCTTCCTCCTCTCCCATGTCATCATCATCCACCACTTGATCCTCCTCCGAGGAGTATTCTGCATCCTCCTCGTCCCTTTCGAGCTCTTCCTCTTCATCGGTGTCGCCGACATAAAGGACCTCCGCATCATGGTCAGGTTGCGTGGCGCCACCGGGTGCTATCACATCGTCTTCCTCGTTGACGTACTCGTCGCCATAGTGTTCACCGTCTGGGGACTCTGCTGAATACTCCTCGTCTTCCTCGCGGAGATCAGTTGGCTCTGCGGGGAAAGCAGCAGATTCTTCAGGTGACCGTCGACCAATGCTGCCGTTCGGCGAGGCTCTCAACACTGCGTCTGCATAGATTCAGCGGACGCTTCCTGTGAGTATATATACTGACCATCATCTGCGTCCGTTTCTCCAACAAAGGTTTCATCCTCCCTCACCAATGCCGGATGGGCATCATCCCGATATTCGACGGGTGAAGGTGATCTGGACGGACCGGGCGAGTCATCCGGATGCAGGCCTTGCTGTATCTTCAAGACGAGTCCGTCCAGCCAGGCATTACGAGCGGGCGAGTCGAAGAGGTCGTAGGCTGTAGGCTTCTTGACCATTGTAGGCCCAGCAGGCGTTGCTCGAGGAATCATGCTGAAGATGGGGAAGTTACGCCCGGATGGTCAAGTCGGCAAAGGCTGGCGGATTTCAGCGATCTCTGCAGGCTCCCAACACCAGCAGTATGACTGAGCGCCTGGGAGACTCCGTCCACCTCCTGGGTCTTCAGGTCGCAGCTGTGATAGAAGTGTGGATGGTACAACACGAACAAAAGGTGCAAGCTGATCGTCATCAGAGTCCAGCACGCGCCCCGAAGTCAAGTCACGTGACTCAAACCCTCCTGCAACAAAAAGTTGGTTTCAACGGGCTCTCTTAGAGTCGCATTCAAACCAAGGACGGCGACAACTAGCACCATGGCGCTGCAGGAAGTGATACTCTCTGCATGCTCGCTCGACTCGACCCCGGGAGCGGGACCCTCGCGGCCGAACGCGAACCTGACGCCCGCCATACAAATCCACGACCTCGTGTCATCTACTCCCTTGCAGTCCTACAAGACCTCAACGTCATCTTTGCATTCTTTGGGATATGTGGCGTCTAGCAATGGCTGTGGGGGATCGGTCATGGCTGTTCAAGAGGGCAAGGCATTGCTCCACATCTGGGCATGGCAAAAGGTAAATCGATCCTCGTACAAGTGAAGCAGCTGTTGATTTGGCAGGACCAAATGCACCTCAAATTGCACCTGCCAGAAAAGCTCTCGTGCTTTACCGTCTCGCCGAATGGCTGTTGGGCCGTCGGCGGGACGGTCAACGGACATGTCTATCTCTGGGAAGTCGGTTCTTCCCGTTTGCAAGCAGACTTCCCGCTCATACAGACAGCTCGCTTCAGGTTTATTGCTCGCCTCATTCAGCGCACATTACCGAACGATCGTCTCGTTGGAATTCTCGGCAGACTCCCAGATTCTCCTGTCATCCTCGCTGGATAGTGCCGTGCACGTCTACCTGGTCTCGCGACTTGTTGAGGAAGAAGATCTCGGTAAACCATACGGTAGCTTACGGGACCACACGCTTGCCATTCGAGACGTGGCTATCGGTCGGACAGCTGGAGTGCACGGCGGACGATGCTGGACAGCATCAGAAGACGGAACAGTCAAGGTCAGTCACCTCATGCAGCTTTCAAAATCGTGACTCACAGAACAGATGTGGTCACTGCATCCTCCCTTCGACCTTTTGTGCACGTTCAGCCTACCGGCATCAGCAACGCCCAGTGCATTGTGCGTCGACCCGTCCGAACGCTTCTTCTACGTCGCCACGACGCAGGGCGAAGTCATCCTCGTGCCTCTCTTCAAGCGTCGGGAAGAGCTCGGACAGCTCGAGGCTGTCGGAGGAGGCGGTCTGGGGTCGGCACCCATCAAGACAGATGGCAGCGTCATCAACCTCAAATCTCCCATCACGGCACTAGCGCTCTCGATCACCGGAACGCACCTCCTTGTTGGAACCCAGTCGGCCGAGATACACATGTACGCCCTTCCATCGCATCAACACCTACGGACGATTGCCTTGGCTGGTCCGGTATCGTTTCTCCGCACCATCCCTCGACCGCCAGATATGGTCGGCGTGCCTCACAAAGCGGAACTGTGGCCGATCATGGAGATCAAGCCGTTAGAGAGGATCAAGTCCAAAGTCACGAGGGACAATCAAGAAGTGACGATATTGCTGCGGCCGAAGAATCTCGAAGCGATCGCTGCTCTCCGACCGGTGGACGAAGACGAGCCTTTATCTAATGGGAACGCAACCGCAGGAGAGGCCGACGAGATTGCCGCGCTGGAAGAGGAGAACAAGCGACTACGGGCCAATTTGGAAAAGGCCGCGCGCATCAACGACAAGATGTGGGCTGGGATTGTGGACATGAAGATGTTGGAGCAGGGCAGCTCGGTTGGCAAATCATGATGCGTGTGTATTTGGTATGTTGCAATCTGCGGTATCCACTGCACTCGGGTATCGTATGTAGGCATTGATGTTCTAAGGCTATAAATGTCCTGTTTACTCGTGTAGATGTCGTCAATGTCGTAAGATGTTGTCGATATAATGGCGCCTCATAGCAGATCCCAGGAGCGCCTGGTAGATGACGAGGACGTCGTGGTAAGACCTGTGCCAGTGCAGCGGTCATTGGACGATGTCGGTATGCAAGAAAGGTATTTGCACCACTCGCAGGCCTTGTTCGGGTCGTCGGTGTCTTCGCACGTCAGCTCCTCGCTCGTAGCGCAGAGGGTAAGGTAGCCTTACAGAAGTTTTTGACGGTCAATACAAATGCCACGATGAACAAAGGTATCGCAGCAATTCGTAGGCCCCAGACGATATATCGGTGGCGTTTGGTCTCACTAATCGATGGATAGAGTACGATGCCCATGAGCAGACCAACGGCGAAGCCCTGTTGATCAGCTTTGCGCTCTATGCCAACGATAGCTTCACGCACACCAAGGTGTGCAAGGCCATCAACGGCGTTCGGACTTGATGTCAGCTGAGTCACGAGACGGTTGAGGGGGATACTTACATGTATCCAATGGCAATGCCAATGCAAAATTCGACGAGCAGCAAGAAGGCCTACCGTCAGTCAACGCCATACTCTCGCGGATTACTCACCTTTAGTTTCGGCCTTGGCTCATACTTCCAATGTAAGCCCAAATCAACGCTCACACAAGCGTTCTATCGGTCAGTTTGATGCCGGACATTTCACAACAGTCGGCTGACGATCGCGAAAAGAGCTCCGCTCGCTCCCACTGACGGAATGCCTGGGCGATTGAAGGAGCCGCCCAGGACAAAGCCATAGATACCGCCGGCCATGTAAGTCATGAGAAAGGGAATGGTCCCCATCTCGCGCTCTATCTGAGCGCCGATGGTGACTTGGGCCGCCATGTTGAAGAGAAGGTGAATGACTCCAACATGCAGGAAGATGGGCAGGACGAAACGCCAAGATTCTGTCAATTCAGAGATGTAGTGGAGCAGGTGATGAGGACGCACGATCCGGGTTCTGACCGTGGAAACCGCCATGGCCACAGATCTCTTCGATTGTGCATGAGATGGTGGGATCACTGAAGCTCAGCTGACCGGATCAATCGCGAGGCAAGTCTGCACCTACCTCGAAGTGTTGTTCAGACATGCAATGGCAAAGGTCGGAGGAATGTCGTCGATGTATTTCATACAGCTGGCCGGTGAGCTCCAGCCTCGAACATCTCCATCGTACGAACGGTGGGAATCTAGCCCCAATATTGATGAGTACCTCCGAACTGGGCCCTATCTGGAAGACGTCACCATATGCGACTCGGCTAGACACTGCCACTCACCATGTAATTGAAGCTGGGATGTATGGCGATTGGAGAGCCCGTGAGCTGATTGTTTCGTACGATCTCATACACCAGCAAAGCCGTCATGACTGCGATCGTTGAGCTTTTCAAGTCATACGACGAGTCGAAATCTCACCGATTGTGAGCGTCCAAGCCGCGACAGGCCACCTCTGCCCGCCAATTCCTCTCTTCTTGCGCTCGATCTGCTGTTCGACGGGCTCTATGCCTTGCTTGACGCCGAAAAGTGCAAATAGCCTATCCAGTCCAGTCGGGAACAGCAACATGCTATAGAGCCTTCCAGGCTGCTGGAGACTGGGGGTCTTCTGGTTCGGCGGGTATGGCCAAGGACTCTCCTCGAATTCTGCCGACTTGAGGTTGGGAGTATACCCATCTCCATCTCTCCCCCCGAATGCCCCAGCATCGTCCACCAAGCCTCGCATCTCGACATCGTCCATCCGGCCGAGGGCCATCTCGCTGGCTGGTCGAGCTGAATCAGAGCGATAATACGCCCCCTCCTCGTCGATATAGCTCAGGCCGCCCAGTGACGGCTTGTTTCGTACCTTGCCTCTTCTCCCACTAGCAAGGGGTTGGGTGATCGGCTGAGGCAGAGGGAAAGCCATCAACGAGGGCGCTGCGGAACGCTGCGAAGCCGAGTCCCACGGTCCGAGTGAAGGCGACGAGGGGCCACGTCCCATGCGGTCTTGTTCTTCCTCATAGGGATGATTTGAGCCTAATGCGGACAGTGGGGGGTCGTACGGGTCGGAATAGGGCTGCTTCTCATCTGCGAGATCCGCTTCTTGAGGAGGTAGCGGTCGATTACGGATCGCCCATTGTTGTTGCAAGTGTTCTGCTGAGGTGTGGCCTTCATGCTGGTTGGAGGTCAATGGCTCGAGTACTGTCGTACCGCTCTCGGGTGATGACTGGTGTGGAAAGGGCCGTTGCGACGAGGGAGGGGAAGATGGGAATGCTGGACCGGGTTCGTCTGTGGATGAGGAGGCAGGCTCATAGTTGGACAACCTCGCGGGGTTCGGATTCGGACGAGGGCCCGCAAGCGGCATGACCGCGAGTGTGTTGGCTACAGGTAGAGATGGTCAACAGAAAGACTCTCCGGTGAGTGTTGCCCTTGTCAAGAGGAGTGTCAATGATGGGTGTGATGCTCAATGATGAGGAAAGGAGCGGTGTCGGTGTCGGTGTATGGAGTGGTGGAGCACTGCGGCGAGGGTGATCCGCAGTGAGTCTTGTGACACGAGGCGGTACACTGCAGCTTTTTAGACGAATGAGGGGGATGAGAGATCTGATAGGCCCCTCGCTCACTCGTCTCCTAGACGTGCTTGTCTCCATGCATCGCCCCTCCTCTCGACTGTCGCCTCGTCGCTTGCTGATGCGATGCTGGATGAGGGGGAGGTGTTACAGCTGTGCACTAATCCCATTTCCACTCGGCCGTCAGGCACCCGACTTCAAAGTGTCTGACTGCTGCGATTAGAGAGCCCGAAGCGGCCATCGCCGGTCAACTTACTATCTCGGGGCCGGGACTGGTGCTGGCTTGTGACGTACTCGCCTCTACCGTTGACCACGAGCACTCTTGAGATCACCCTCTACACGTTCCTCTAGAGCAGTTCAGAACAGGAGCACTCGACCTCAAGCGGTACATCGTCATGTTCAACGCTCCTCGACAGAGCGGCGGTCGCCTGCTCTCCTCATCTGCTTTCATCTCCTCGTCGTCCTCGCCGAGCTCGTTCGATCCCCTCGCATCTTCCACGCCCAACGTGTCGTATGGCGGCGATGTAGACCCATGGAGCGCAGTACCGAGTCCTGCTCGGGTCGCGACACCTCCAAGGCCTCGCAGGGATACAGATGAGAGCGGACCGGTACCGCCACCGGGGTTGCCTGCGCCGTCCACTCGGGACGGGTTGAATGGATTGATAGGTCAGTGCGATCGGATCTTGGGACTGACGAGTCTGGACCAAGCTGAGGGAGTGTAGAGGATCCTCCAGCTTTATACCTGAGCTTGCTGGACCAAATGGACACTGGTCCAAGTGGGGAGGTGTCCTTGTCCTCAATTCATCGACTTTTGGCCACCTCGCAGTTGCCGGCATCGACTATCGAAAAGGTAAGGCTGCCTGGTCAAGCAGGACGAGGCTCAAATACTAATGACTGCAGATCATCAACCTCACTTCTAGGGACAAGTCACGGCTGTCTAGACAAGAATTCTTCTGTGCTCTTGCGCTTGTCGCACATGCTCAGTCCGCACCAGATGATAGCGACATCTCGATTGAATCACTCTCCACCGCCTTACCCGACCTCCCCTTGCCGAGACTGACGGCGCCAACCGAATCTCGGACGAACGGGTACACCGTCCCCTCAAGTGCAATATCTACTTCACCGTGGGACACCGCACCGAGACAAAACGGCGGTACACAAACCTTCGAGGCACCAGATTCGCCCGTCAACGGTACTGGCAGTATAGGCGAATCCTCTCGCGAAGCCGAGGCCGAGCGTGGCTACTGGAAACGCTTGGAGAACGTAGAGGTCTCTCTCATCGCCGAGAAGGAAGGATGGTTCTTGCAGAAGTACCGCGTCGAGTCGGACAAGCGGACAGCCGGAGCCGTTTCACGTCGATACTCCGACTTTGTATGGCTTCTCGACGCACTCGTCAAGCGATATCCGTTCCGCCTTCTGCCAGCGTTGCCGCCAAAGAAGATTGGACCCGATGCGTCCTTCCTGGAACAACGCCGAAAAGCCTTGAAGCGATTCATCAATCTTGTGGTCAACCACCCGGTCATGAAAGACGATGGCGCTCTGAACGTCTTTCTCACCGAACCCCACTTTGAGGCATGGCGGAAGCGAGTCAAGGTGTCTACCGAGGAAGAGTCCGCCAGCAAGAAGCTGAACCCCGCGCAAGAGATGGCCATTCCTGCGGATCTGGACGAAAAGCTTGGGACATTACGAGACCATCTGCCCGGTCTATTGGGGTCTTATCAGAAGCTGGTGACAGTGGCGGAACGGCAGCTGGCAAGACTACAGGCCGCTGCGGCCGATGCGTCGAGACTGGCTCTGTCACTGGACAGCGTCGGAGAGGAGATGCCCAAAGCTTGTTTCCGATGTGCAGGGAATGGTAGCGCTTGTTCGTTGTGTCGGGGAGTAGGACGTGGATTACACGAGATCGGCGAGACGTGGGCCAGGGTTGCTGAACACGGTGAGAAAAGGGTGAGTAGTTCGCCGAGATCTCAGCAGCTGCGACTTATTTCTAGGCATCGGCATTGATGTTGGGCAGCATTGAGGCATTGAAAACACAAAGAGATTTGTATCTTGCTTTTCGGGATTTGTTTATGCGGCACGATCGTGAGTTGCTGCCTGAGCCTTGAGGGAGCTGCCCTGATCACTAGGACTGTCGAAAGACACGGTCGACTCGTTGCGCAAAAAGGTCGAGACCCGCGGAAAGAAGATTGAGACAATCCGGACTGGGCAGAAACCGGGGTGGGAGCAAGAGGCCGACAAGCTGATCTCGCAAACGGATCAGGATAACTCAACCATCAATACGCTCCTGAGCCGGCGAGTGTTCATTCGAGCGTGCATGTGGCACGAGCTGTGTGTGGTGTTCCACACACGGCAGGCGGCGCAGGCTACGTTGGGATGGCGGGCGTTCGGAGCAGCAGCGAGTACGGCGGCAGGTGCTGAGGCGGTCATTTGGGAAGAGTTGAGTCAGCGGTTGGAGAGCATGCCCATTGAGTAGGTTAGGTTCGCGTTGTCGCATTGGTCAGTGTTGTCTCTGCCGATCTTTGAAGATCGGTCCGGTACGCCAGTGAAGGTAGCATACCATTCTTGCAGACCCGATTTAATCGCATGGATCCCCGATGCTTTGCATGCCGCATGAGCACTTTGTATACGTGTAGGACGAGGTGATCAAGCGAGCTTCTTGAAGACTTTCGGTGCGGCGCAGCTCTGCCGGTCAGCGATCCGCCTCTTCACCGCAGGGGTGTGACCCAGAAGAGAGACCCACGTCGACACAGTGCATGAGGTGGAATAGCTCCTCGACGCAGTCCTCGCCGTGCCATCCTTGACCGGCCTCGATCTTCTCGGAACAGTGCTTGAAGTGTTTGGCGGGGGCCTTGCACTCTGTGTCCTCGCATTCCTGGCGAATAGCAGGGGCGGGCTGCCCGAGTCAGCCTCTGTCCTCTATCTCACCTCCTCTCAAAGGCTCTCAAGAGGAGAGAGAGAAAGACAGGTGACGACTCACGTCTTCCGGCTCTTCCTCTTCCTCTTCTTCCTCATCAGCCCCACCGCTCGATTCTTCCTCCTCGCCTCCATCCTCCTTGTCCTCTTTCTCCTCGGCACCGTCGTCTTTCTCCTCGGCGTCGTCCTTGGCAGGCGCCTCGGCGTGTGCCCTGCGGTCAGTCAGCCATTCGAAGGAAAGAGGTGTCGTGGGCGAAACTGAATCTCCCCTCTCCAGCTACGCTACTTCGGGTGACTCACGTCGGGAGGAAGAACGAGGCCATGGAGGAGAAGAAGCCCGGTGCGGAGACGTCTTGCTCCACCTCGAGAGGGAGGGCGGATGTGCTCGGTGCCATCGTGTGCAGAGATGTGGAATTGACAGATGGAGTAGTTGGCAAAGTTCGGCTCGTGGTTGGACGGATCCCACACAACGGGAGGAATCGGTAAAGCCTCTCCTGTTCCTTACGTGGCATTTCCACCGACCCACCCTGACCTCGTCTGTCTGCTGGGCTGTTCTCCAGTACGCAAAGACGTCGTGCATAACCATGATCGATGCTCTAGTGTATCTATCTATGACCACACCAACGAACGACTCGAACCGCACTCGCACTCGCACTCGTACACGTCAACGATCGTGTCAGAAAAAAGAAGGAAACGCTACGGTCCGGAGAGGATACGTGATAACTGAAGCGATTGTTCAGGCTGGGGAATGTCCACTGTCCTCCCCTCTGCCCCACATGACCCCCCGCCTGCTCAAGCCGCATGGATCGGGTCTTGCAGCAAGAGCCAGTTGCCCGACTTGCGGTGCGGCATGCAGTGCGCCGACATCGATGTCATGTTGGACTTGGTGTGGGTGGGAATCTCCATTGAGGGCGCGATGAGGTCGTAGCCGCGCTGGCAAGACCCTGGTGCGTGAGCCCAAAGCAAAGCAGGTAGAAGGGAGACTTGCCGACGACGCATGACCCGTGGGTGCAGCTGACCTCGCTGACACCTTCCAAAGCCTCGCAGTCTACCCATCAGCATCGACTCCCATCGACTATGTCGCGCAGCGAGTATGGCTCACCCGATCCCTGGCCAGGGCAGCCGCCGCAAGCGCCCGTGTCGGACCACACGCTATTGATCAGCAGCAATTGCTACGACCGAGCTGATAATTCACTCGGTGCACTTCCACTGTTTGCCCGTCTGGCAGGCCTTTTCGTTCGGCTCGCAACCGAGGTAGTCCTCGAGCACCCGTGCGGAGTCGTCGTACTTTTGTTCCTCGACGACTTCTTCGAGCTCACGCTTGTTGGCCTGTGCACGGCCGGACGGGTGGATCTTGTGGCACGACTTGAGCTCGCCGTCGTCTTTGAGAGTGGCAGAGTAGCCGGACTGATATCAACTCCTGTCATCACGTACCGAAGGATCACTCACCTTGCAGTTACACTTGCCGTGCTTTGCATCGTACTCTTAACACGTCAGCCACACCCCCGACCACGATGCTGGAATCGACCCCGACTCACTCGCGTTCTTGGCCTTGCAAACGCACTCAAACTTCGTCTTGAACCCGTTGTCCTCGAAGATAATGCTGATCTCCACATCGGCATTGTCGTGACACTCGCACGCCCCATTCTTGGAATCGCGGAACAGCCCCGATGGGCACTGGCACGTCTCGCCCGTTCCCGGGCCAGTGCCGTTGTTGCAGTTGCACGACGGGACCAGGACCGAGCTTGTCCTTGGTGACAGGTCGGACCTTGGGTCGATGGCCACCTGGGCCACTGCCGCGAGGGCCGGAATGATGAGGGCGAGCGACGATAGGAGAGTGAAGGCGCGCATGTCTAACAGTGTCGTCTAGAGTCTAGGTCGAGCGAGAAGAAGAGGGCTCTACAGAACGCTGACAGGTGGGAGTCAGGCCAACGAAGCAGACAAGAGAGAGGAAGAGAGAACGAAGTGATAAGAGGACCGAAAAGAGAAGTCTAGATGGGGGATGGGTGATTGAGAGAGGGGGTGGGTGGGAAGAAAAGATGAGAGGGGGCGCTGTTGGGTGAGTCAGAGGGGATCGAGCACGAGCCTCATCGGTTCATGTCCTCTGACATCCTGTTCCTTTGCTGATTGCCGCAGACGCTAGCCGCTTTTAGCTCTCCTCGCCCTGGTGTGTGTGGTGTATGTATAAAGAATGTCGTCGTCATTGTCAGATGCCGCCCGCTCATTGCCTATCGACCCTCTCCAGACATGGCGAGTCATCCATCCTTTCGGTGTCTCACCATGCCTTTGAACCTCTTCTCACGGCCAGACCCACGACTCGATCCCTATTCGGTTCGGGCACTGTAGGTGTGTGTGCGCACTGATTGGCTTCTCAGGGTCCGTGCGGGATTCATAGGTAGGCTGCATGCATGATCACTGTAATGACGCACCCCGTGCCCTCTTCCAAGCCTCTTCAAATGCGTTTCGAGTGGTCACACTCCACCTGAATCGTCCCGCCCAACCGCTGATCACCACGCCCCACCACCGAGACCAACTCGCCCTGGGTCCACCAGCACGCACACCGTACACGGCGATACCGATACCGATAACGACCACGCCGACGGCCACTGCGGTCCCCATTTTGTTCGTGGGGACGCGCAAGCGTGGGAGTCGGAACTTTGGGAAGAAGAAAGGTGACAATGCTTTGTCCTCGTCCTCGTCCTCGTCGTCTTCCGCTCCGCTCGATCCGGGCATGACAACGTCCTTGTCCACCATGTTGGCCAGCTGCAACAATCCCAAGATCGGACCAGAACCGACGACGACGGCCTCCGCATCGTACGTACGCACCACGCTGCCCGGACCCATGATCTCCGTCCCACGAATATCGCTTCCGTCCCAGGGGAACTGAGACATGAGCTTGTCGGTGAGCGCGAACAGCTCGCTCAATGGGATGGGGCCATATGGATTCGGCCCGTCAACTTGCATGTCTTGCAAGTCAATCGATACGTTGTCCTTTGACATCGATGCGGGCGGGGATGGGCGATCAGGTGTGTCGGGATAGAGCGGCGGTAAGCGAGCGAAGAGGGGATGTAACAGGCTGGGGTCATTTCGGACATCTGCACCGAACCGATTGACGAGTTTGAGCATCTGAGGCTTTTTGGCGATGAGGATCTGACACTTCAGCACCACAACGTACACACGAGAAGACACTCACGGCCACCGCCAGGTAGATGGCGGAGATGGGGTTGCGGGCGAGGACAAAGTCAAACAGCCGCTGTATGGGTTCCAGTGTGTCGACATCGTGCGAGAAGAGACAGAGGATCCAAGACAGAGCAAAGAAGGGTAGTGTCGGCACAGGTGAGATCTGGGATGAGAACTTGGCCAGGCGTGGATCGGCTTTGCGCAGTATGCGTTTGAGGATTCTAGCTTGTGAGACGGGTCTTGGTTGATCAGGGAGAAGCACCCACCGAAGCAAGCCCATCATGGGGACTAGACCGCTGCCCATGGCATCTCGGACCCTGCACAGGCTGACGATCTCGGCACAGCGTCTCAGTGTCCTCCACGCCTCTGTATCGCGGTCTCTGGGCTGTGCAGTCCCCTCCTCATCCTTCTCCGAGAGTTGCTTCTCTCCATTCGGATCACTTTCTTCCCGCTCGCCATCTGCGCTCGGCGCTCGTGATCTTTTCCTTGAAGCAGAGCGTGACTTGCCTCTGCGACGCGAGCCTGGCCGACTGCTCGCAGAAGGAGGAGGAACAAAGGTCAGATACAGGACAGACATGATGTCATGAAAGCCCTGTTCGTCAACTCCTACTCCCTGGCTGTCCCACAACAAATGTACTTGGAAGTAGCTCAGCGTCGGGTACTTTCTCAGAATTCCAACGATAAGGTCTTGCAGGTCGGCTTGCATCTCGTCCTTGTCCTCGGGAGGGATACCAGCAGGATACGAGACGAACGAGCGTTTGGTATCGAGCAAGACCTGCTGCTCGTCCTTATGCTCTGGCAACAGGCGGGGCTCGAGGTCGGCATCATCATCTGCAAAATATACTTCTGAGCGCAGCAGTACTGGCCTACGCTTCAGCTGTCCGCCTGGCCTGAGAGTGTTGGAGGGTTCACCAGACTCTACGTCGCATCTCTTCGCTCCCGAAGCCACCTGGGAGCGCCGAGATCTTTCGGAGCTGTGCCAGGTCGCCATCGTCCAGAGCCCTCTGCACGACTTTTTCTCGTCGCTTCATCCATGTAGGCGGCGTGCTGGGCCCTGCTTGTTTCTCGTCCATCTTGCTTGATCGCTGATGAGCGTGTCTCGCCACGACGACTGACGCGTGGAAGACATGAGGTTTGTCCGAGTGAGTCGGGCAGTGCCGATCATGACGTCCGTTCCAGTGACACGAGACTCGAGATTCCGGCACGCGGCTCACCGAAAAAAGTTGGCTTCTGACCTCTTTCTACTTTCTGCCATCTCGGACATCGTCACACGACCTCACACCTCTCAAGGCTCAGCGAATCGCAGCGAGCCACCATGAAGCCAATAGCAAGCTCTTCACAAGGCGGAATGCAGCAGGCATCTCTCAACCACACCCTCGTAGCAGGGGGGTCCAGCTCGGGATCGCCGCTCAACCCACACCTCTCTACATCGGAAGAAGAACAACACGCGCGCGCCCTGCTCGAGCTCTCCATCGCGCTGATCGAATCGGCACTCGACATACTCAGCACCGCCTCGAACCCCATCACCGACGCCCAGCTGACGCAGCCGTCCGAGCTCATGCCGGGTGGCACGATCGGCAAACATTTCCGGCACGTCATCGAGACGTTCCAGGCGTTCCTCTTGCCCCTCGTCGCCCGTCCGCCCGCCGTGGGCCATGCGGTCGTGATGAACTACGACGCGATCTTGCCGGCTTCTCGGAAACCCCTTGCGAGGAACGTCGGGGCGTGCCGCAGGGCGTTGGCGAAGATCCGGGATGATCTGAGGACGTGGGGTGAGAGGGCGGGAGAATCGGTGGCGGCTGAGAAGACGGGTGCGGCGGGCGTTTCGGGCGAGGTGGGCACCAAGGGTCTGGCCGGGGAGATGCGCAGGGACGTCAACCTGGTCGCGATCACGCCGACGAGGCAAGAGATGAGATCGAGCGTGGGCAGAGAGGTGAGGCGATTCCCTTTCTTGTGGATGATGAGCTCACACACCAGCTGTGGTTCTGCTCGTTGCATGCCATACATCATTTCTCCATGCTTCGGACTATTGCGGTACATGAAATGGGCCTCGACCTGCCCGTGGAATTTGGCACTGCCCCATCGACATTGCTGCAAGTCTTGCCCAGCTCTGTGTTTCTCGATTTGCTGACCACCAGATACCGAGGTAAAGATTGGAGACCGTCAAAAGAGTCTCGGCAATTCCAACGAGTCAAGAGCAAACTCTGACCAAGACTTCTCGTCATACATTGTACACATGTTGTTGCACACATTATCATCAGAAATATTGAGTCCGTACTACCACCTCATATGCTATCTGCCGCCTTCACGCACCACGGCATACACCTCTTTGCCGACTTTCCACCACGCGCCGTCCTCGCCTCCGACACAGAACTGCCCTGCATACTCGAGCTCGAGCGGGTGGAGGCGTTTGCCAACAACCACGCAGCTGTGCAGGGGACCGCCGAACTCTTCTTCTGGCAGCTCGGCAAGCTCTGCCAGCGTGCCCGAGATGATGCGTTGTGTAGGGGTCCCTACGCGCGAGAGAGACATGACAAGCGTCTCTTCTGGCTTGCACAGCGACCGCGATGGTCCGGCTTCGCCTCCCTCCTCTGTATCTTCGGGTTCTGTCGGATGGCGTTTTGACTCGGTCAGGAGCATTTGTTGGAAGGCAGTCTTGGGGTTCATGAACCGTGGCGGCTCGTAGATGAGCCGTCCTCTTCCCCATCAGCGCGGACAAGGCATATTGAATCGCAGCTCGTACCTGGCCATGTTCTCCTCGCTCTGCTCTCGGACTTTGATGTCCAGCAGGATCAAAGTATGCATGCCGACCTTGAGGTTCTCCTCCAGGCGGTCGTACCAGCTGTCCGGTGTCCATGTCTCGGTGTAGAAGACCATAGACAAAGTCTGGCCAAACGAGTACATCTGCAGACCTGTAGAACCGAGTGCAGTGAGGATCGAGGCGTTGTGGATGACCGATGTCGGTATGTTCAGCTCGCGAGCACGTAGCAAGAGATCCGAATGAGTCGTCGCTCTGTCCCTCAGCACCGTCCCTCATCTCAACAGTCCAGCAACAGGAAGCACCCTAGAGGATCGCCAACGACCAAGAAAGCAACGTCGACCTTGTCGGCATCTCGCATAATGTCATCCGACTCAAGCTCTACCATCTCACGCGTAGCAGTGATCACCTCGCGCCCGTAGAACGCTTCCTATCTTGTCAGCTCTAACCCTCAGATTCAGGCTCGGCAAGACATACCAGCTTCTCCTTCTCGATCATCAAGATCGAAGTGTACGACTCGAGGTAGACCCGCTCGCATCGCTTAACAGCCTCGAGGCCTTTGACTGTGATATCTTTCTCATCGCTGAGACCGAGGCCGATCACGTACAGCATCTTGCTGCTGATTGTCGCTTTTCTAGCTGAATTGTATACGAAAGAGTTGAACTTTTTGGACTGCTTCGGGTCATTCTCGGTGAGTTGGGACCGAGCTGGAGGTATTCGAGCACCGTGGGAAAGTGTGGCCCATTCTTATCAGCTGGTCTCGGGCGAGCCGGGATGCTGCTAAGCCGTAACATGGACGACGCGGCGCATGAGCTAAAGCTGGGCGGGCAGTCTTAAGCTGACTGCATATGCCTCGTTGCTAATGGACGTTAGTGAATGATCTGACTTGACTTGTCGCAAGCTCAGCCAAGATGGCAATCGCAGTCGATCCGCCAACAACAACGGAGCAAGATGAGCCCAAGACGTATGAGGCGATCATCAAATTCAACGTACATCGTGACGACCTCGGATATGACCCCGATATCCACTTGAACTACATCAAGGGTGCCGATTGGCCAAACGAAGCACACTCTGCACAGCTGCGCGATGTGCGCGCCGACTTGTCCAGCGGCGAGTCGGTCATGGAGCAAGTGCACCGACGCGGATGGGCTGTAACCAAGCACGAGTCGGCCTACGCCAGTAGGCTGGGGGAGGAGGGAGGACTCGCGAGTCAGAAGTACCTCAGAGAAACGACAGAGTGGGTGGGACTGCGTTGGATGGTTTTTGCTCATGAGTAGCCTCATGAAGAGCTTCCTAGGCTGCTCCAGGGTGATCATGTGGAACTCGACCGTCCGACATGGTATCATCAAACCTCTGATTGACGTGCCGCTTCAGCCGGGTCCAGAGGAAGATTTTGACCCAATGACGCGGATTCAGCCTCCGGCACCGGCAGCCCATGTCGACCAGGACGAGGCAAGTAGCCCCTTACCATCCTTCGCGGTTTGGTCAAAGAAAAATGACTGATAGACAGCCACAAGGCCGGAATGTGGTACGGATGTCTACGGGACAAGACCCCGCCTCGTTCAAGCGAAGTATGATCATCAACCTCTGGCGGCCTCTCAAAGGTGCGTCGCGCTCCTCCTCCTCGCCACGCGCCTGCAAGTCCACTGATCTCAGGCCCTGTGACGAACTACCCATTGTGCATGATCGACTTTTCCTCGTTCGATCTGGCGGACACGCATTCCGGCGCAACGCAGTACGGCACGTCTGTCCGCGTCTTTCATAATCCCAAGCAAGAGTGGTGTTACGTGCGCCACCAGATGCCTGACGAAGTGGTAGTTGTCAAGTGCTACGACTCGTGGCAGGGACAAGATGGCGGTGCGCTGTACGCCCCGCATGTCGCGGCGGACATTGACGATTCTATCCCTGGGATGGACAAGGTCCCGAGGGAGAGTGTCGAAGTGCGCTGTGTGGCCATTTGGGATTAGGCGAGGCAGGCGAAGGGAGAAAAGAGCTGGTTGTATACCTTTTTGGGACGTCGTTGTACGAGATCGACGATGCATCAAGCATGTCTGCAATAAATAAGCGGAGACAAAAGCTCAAAGTCAAATGTCCATTGATCGATTATACACTTCCGTGACTGTCTGATCAAGGGAGAAGGGATCTCTTCCGAGAGCAAGCAGTCTTGGTGGCGGTTTCGGAGGTGAAAGAGGCGCTGGAAGGCGCAATACCGACGAGAGCTGCGGCCGGTACGCTGGAGCTCGAAACGCGAGAAGCGGAAGCGGACATCATCATGCTTGAGCTGGCACCGCTGCTCGTTGGCATCGAGGCTGAGTCCGAGTCCATCATGTCCGAGCTGGAAGGAGTAGCGCTGGCTGTGCCCATGGAGTCCGAGCCAGCGGCGCTAGCTGATCCGGTAGGAGTCCCCGTCGCGGTAGCAATGGCGGTCGCAGTGGCTGTAGCTCCTCCCGACAGGATAGTCGTGCCTCCGTCCAGCGGCCCATCGGTATTCCCCATAGAAATAGACGTGGCCACTGCGATACCACTCAATGGTGCCGGGCTGTGAAGCTCAGCTCCTGTTAGATCCTTACTATCTCCCATTGTGACCTACTGAATGTTGTCCGCAATGACCTGGGCGTACTGCGGAGTAGGAGTCGGAGCGATCTGACTGGCCGTACCGTCCTGCACAGTGGGCGTACCTGACCCGACCCACTTGTACACGGTCAAAGTGGAATCCCCTCCGCAATAGCCTTTGCCCATGGTCATCCCGCCACAGTCGAGAGCACATTGACTGGCCGGGAGAGTATCCGACTCGGAGGCCCCGCCGTCGAGCTGATTATCGCACCAACATTCTTGAGCGTCAGCTTCCATTACTCAAAAGATTCAGGAACAGCTCACCCTTGGAATACTCCACGCCTGCCAGGGTGAAGCCCTTGCCCGCGCAATACTGCATGCACATCTTGGGCGTCATGGCGTCGTCCGTAAGGCTGTCCGCTTTGAGAGCACGGCCGGATACTTCGGCGATACATCCGATGCGTTCCCAGTCTTTGGGCACTACCCGTGAGCGACACTGGCAAAAGAAGCATTTAGTCAGAAGACGACGCACGGACGTATCCGACCGGTCTGAATTGGGCCGTCTCGGTGTAATTCGGGATAGGAGTGCCTGTGGTTGTCCCTATATCCATCAGTCATCTGTGGAAAATGACGACCTATGAGAGACGTACCTCCCCAGAGAGGGTTGTTCCTGCTGTCAGCATCAATCATACCAACTCCCCAGCCTACTCACCCCGGAAGAGCCGTCAGCGGACCGTTCTCCCCTATTTCCTCATCCACCATCAACTTTTCCGGAATACAGTTGGACCCATTCCCATTCTGGTTGGCGGCCTGCAGCGTTGGACAATCACTGATGATTCCAGAGACGGAGCACTGTGCGCCGTACTTCCATATCTCGGCCAGGGTGCCGACTGGCCAGCCGTTCGTAAAGTCGCCGTGCATGCCATAACCGACGTAGTCGCCCTGCGCAAAGACGCCTAGCGTAGAGTTAGAACCCGACCAGGCGTCAAGAGTCAGTGGCCACTCACGAGCCTGGTCCCGGTATTCATAGTGGTCCTTTGCAGCATCAGCACGCTATGTATCCTTCCATTCTAAAAGTGTGAAAGTCGGCTCACCTCGAAGAAAAACTCGAAGAACAGCTATGGAATTAGCTTGCTCAATGTCTCCTTCAGCATATAATCAAGGTGACTCACCGACATGAGACGGTAAGGGTGCGTATCTGGACACTTGCCGCCCCCGTCATACTGCCCTTCAGAGGGGTATGATACATGTGCCGATCCCTCCAACCAGGCATTCTTGCCGTCCCTCCACATCAGCCGCATTCCTGTCACACTGACGCTCAACTCACCAGCAGTTAGGGAAAAAGATCTCGGCTCGCAATCCGCCGGGACAAGATTGCGGCGGGAACTCTGTCCCTTCAGCTCCATTCTGACTCTCAACGCCATCCACAGACCGTGCGTCTCCGGGCCGTCCACACCGAGACAAGCGAATCGAGCGGCGTTACTTGCCAAACTCGAAGCGTTGTAAATCGTCGCATAGGGATTCCCAGCGACCGACCGAAACCCAGGGGGAAACTCGTAGACTAGATCGTCTACGCCATTACGTCTGGACAAGTAGTACCTGCTCCATTCAGCTTGAGTGTATCAAGGGATGGTAGAGCTGGGCCCACGTGTTGGCACCTTTGAACGGGACCAGCGTAAAGGTCCCATCCGTCTCGTGTCGATAGATCTGCGGGACCCAGTAGTTGGATTTGTCGATACTGACGGGCGCGGTGGTGCATTGTCCACTGCGCGAGTTTTCGTACGTGTATGTTGGCTGGAATGCCGACGAGCCGACTATGGCGTGTACTATGTCTCAGCGGGACTTCTGTCCGCCAGAAACTACAGCACACGAGAGAGAGAGGGGGGGGGGGGGGTAGAGAGGAGACGCACCGTGTCCCGAGACACCACCGGGTGAGACGATCGGGTCCATACGAGTTTGCAACAGTGGCGAATGACCAAGGATAAAGAACCTATCAGCGATCAGTGTTTCTCTCCTGTGATGACGTGAGACTGAACACTACGTACGGAAGATCCGTCGTGTCGGGGTCGTCTCTGCCCACGATGACAGGTGGCATCTCCGAGATGGGCGAGGCGAGCGCCAGCCTTGCCAAGGCAGAGAGCACGGACCATGTCGTGAACATGGGAAGACTCTGCACCATGACCATGGAGCTCCAGAATGCCGGGAACAAAGAGCGTGAAGTCAAAAGAACGAAGGGCTGCAAGTGTGCAGGGGGATATGGTTCAAAGTACAAGATCAAGAAGATCCATGGGCATACTCGTCCGGCGGACGAAGCCTTTTTATGCTCCATCCGCCAAGCGGAACTTATCGCGACTTGGCAAATATCATCTCTCCACCCTCAATCCCAACAATAAGCGCTGTCCAAGCGGCGATGGCATCAGGGTACCAAGGGGTCAAATGCCCACAGAACCAGGGGAAGGCATCAAAGGGGGTGAAATGGAGGGTAGGTCACTACCGCCACACGGCAGCTGGAATCGTCCTTCCCCTTCCTTAGGTGGGCCTTGGCGCACGGAGAGAAAGGGGCCGAGAGGTGGCGAGACTGATCAGGGGGTTCCGATCGGGATGAGCACAGCCCGCTCGTCCTCCAAGGGGCCTTTGCATCGCCATTGCCGAGATTGATTGCCGATCCGCGGAGAAACTTTGCAGGATGGAGCCGGAAGGCACTTTGGCATGCTTGGATGACCCCGTCTTGCCTTTGTGAGTCACTCCCTTCCTTCCTGCTCCACTTGACTGTCTTCGACCTCAATCCGAGTAAGCTGGCATATGCATGAAAGACCAAAATCAAAAGTTGTACTGGTAAGATAAGATGCGCTTCTATGCCCTGGCTGCCAGCGCCCAAGATGGCCTGAAAGCAATATACAAACAGATCTCTACATGACCGCCGTCTGCCTCTCCACTCTGCTCCTGGTCAAGCTGCTCACTTGTACCTGCAGGAACTCTGCCATCCCCTCCCGTGTCCTCGCAATACGCAACAACACCTCTGCCATCCTCTCGCTATCCTCAGCTGCGCCGTCGGCGAGACTCATACCGGCCATGCCTTGACTCAGACCGCGGTTCATGCCTCCTGGCCGGGCGGCAGACTTGACTGCAGCCTGGCATTTCTCCTTGAGCGCAGGCGTGGGCAGGTCGATGTACTGGCCAAGGGTGATGATATCCTTGTATGCCCCAGATTGAAGCTGCGCCAGGGGGACACCGTGCTCCGTGCCGTGCTCGGACGCATTGAAGAATGCTTTGAGCAGCTGAAGCCACTTGAACACCACGTCTGTTTCGGGCCCCGACAGCGGCTCGCGGTTGGACGGCCGGTCCGACAACGGCGGGACGAGCAGGGAAATGAGAATATCGATCTTGCGTCGCCAAAGGAGAAGCATGACCTTGAGTCTCGTCGGGGCGGTGAGCGTGACGGAAAATGTAGAGAACTGTTCAGTCAGCTATGGGTACCAGGCACAGACAGCTGACTTGCGTTGTCGTTGAGGTAGTCAAAGAGCGGTGCCAGACTGCCCTCGATATCTTCCGGTGTCAACACCGTCTTCTTCACTTTCTTGTCTTTCAATGGCCTCGTCAGAGCCCCGAGTGTCGCCAGACTCAGTTGGTTCTTCACAAACTCGGCCATTTTCTCGACAATCTCGCGCGTCATGTCATCCGCAGCCCGCTCAAGTGCTCGGTTCGCGACGCTGAGATGATAGGCGACGTCGTTCTTCTCGCCGCCTGCCATGGTGACGCGAAGGTGGACCATGCCTCGTCCAAGGGGAATGACGATATCCCGAGAAGGCGATGTCGTATATAGACGAGGGTCTAGCTTGAATGTGGATGTGCCGATCAAGTCGTGTTTGCCAACGAGTTGGCGATCGTACGCGGAGAGCTCGATGGTTTTGAAGGTACCGACCGAAGTCTCGAATGATTGCTCCCTGACCATCAGCTATCCGACCCAAGTGCCTCGGGCTAAACTGTCGAATACTCACCATCTGGGATCTTCCGCGCCGAGTATCGTTCGGCTCTTCAACAATCGCTCTCCATTGTCTTTGTCGACAACAACGACGAAAGCGTCGGGCGCCTTGTTGCCCCTCCCACTCATGTTCTCCCCCCGCATGACAGTAATGTTGAACACGCTGCGCGCAGCCACGGCGTTCATTTTCGGCTTTATGATCCTCGCACACTCCTCCGCCTCCATGGCAAAGTTCAGGTCGTCGAGCGATACCTGTGCCGCGCCCATATCGGTGAGCTTGACGCAAGCTACTGGCGGGATCATGAAGCCTTCTTGAGTTTTCTTCTTTTCCAAACTCCTCACGGCTTGCTGACCCTTCGCCAGCCAATTGCCAGCTTTGCCGCCCATGCCTCCCATCTTGTCTAGACGATTTTGGATTTCCTGTGTGGGCGTGCCGGATTTGGGAGTCATATCGGTCATGAATAGCGCCTGTACAGTCGACGCATACTGCGAGACAGCAATAGAACATGTCTTTGAGAGGTCGGTGAGGTAGACGGCTCGCTTATACTCGCCCAAAGGCAGGTCGTGAAGGATGACCTGGGCCGCAGCGCGCAGGAATTCGAACAGGTCGATGACGGATTGCGAATGCTTGTTCTCGCCTTCTGGCACCCACTGCTTGTCAGCTGGCTTCCCGCAGGGAGGCTGTTCAGCTCACACTATCCATACCAACGGCTCTTGACACCCAGTCGTGCACGTTGTTGTCCTCTGCGTCCCGCAGCCAGGCTTCAACATGTGGCTGGAAGAAGGCATCCAGCTCAAAGCCGTGCTCCTGGCCGGGACACAGATCCTCCCAGTGCGAAAGCAACCTGCCGGTGCTCTCGTACAGGGGGAACACATCGGACGCAGCGACTCTCGGGCGGTCTAGACCGGGCAGCTCTGCTAGGAAGAGCGGCAGCTGCTTGGACAAGATGATACCGGCCGGATTGAGTGCGGCTCCCAATCCATCTCGCCACACCTTTCGCACTGTCGACACTTCCTTGTCCATCCATTCTGCAATCTCCTCGAACGCGGCGACTTGAGCATCCTTGCCGCTCTCGCTGACATGGCCATTACCGTTGGGCTCACCCATGCCGCTCAAACCATAATGAGACATGGCCATCACGTATTCGCTGACTGCTTGCCCCTTGACCTCGTCGGACAGGTCTTGCAGGGCTTTGCTGGCAGGTGGACGGTCAAGGAGTTCTGGTGCCGCGCGAAGGATGGGAAGCACCGAGGGATTAGGCGGTGGCGGAGGGACCGAGGAGGTGGGAAAGATAGAGGAAACCGAGTCGGCCAAGAGAGCCATCAGGTCGCCATGTAGCTTGGTGATGATGGGCGGGAGGTCTTCTTTTGGGCCAATGTGAGGAGCAATGTCGCTCACTGCCTCGACGATCAAGTGCCCAAGCTCGACCTCTTCGCGGGTACCGATCGAGTTGCCCCATCGAGGCACGAGAGCCTCGAGCTCGCGCTCCTTGCCACGACGGCTCTCGATCCCCCAAATCTCCCGGCACCTTTCGATGAGATCTTTTGCTTGAGGCGTGTTGCCAGCTTCGTTCGCGCGAGAGTTGAGCCGGGCAAAGACCTGTCCTTTGCTGGGCGGCGTAAAGTATAGCTCGGCTGATGATGAGAACGAGAAGTCGATCGGGGAGCTGGGCATGGCGAGCTCTGGAAAGTCCCGAAGAAGACTCTGTAGAGCTTGGTGCAGGGCAATCTGCCTCGAGCGCTGCGACGGAGGCAGGGTCGATTGGCCAGTCATAGACAGGGCGGACATCTGTCGCTTGAGATCGGTCAAGTAGGACATCTCGAGAGACCCGCTCCTCTTGATGCTCGCGGCGTCCCTCTCGACAGTGCCCTTCTCCACGTCCCATACCAAGCCGACAGCCTCCA
Source organism: Tremella yokohamensis (assembly GCA_024343385.1). Taxonomy (NCBI): domain Eukaryota; kingdom Fungi; phylum Basidiomycota; class Tremellomycetes; order Tremellales; family Tremellaceae; genus Tremella; species Tremella yokohamensis. The sequence continues at coordinate 165,285 of BRDC01000018.1, read as the reverse complement.
CCATCTCGCCATGACCATCTTCGACCCATATCGGCGAGGGCTTTCGCTTGACTTCGTTGGCACTGATCCTCCTGGGTCCCAGTCCGCCCATCTCCGGGCTGCGCGCGCCCGGATCAGGCGAGACGGGAAGCATGTAGGTCTGGACTTCGGCACGAAGTCGGAAGAGCAGGTCCTTGTCCTTGTCTGTCTGGGTTCGCGCTAGGGGAGAGAACCAAGATGACCGAGGTAGCGAGTTGTACAGGAGGTTGAGGAAGTGCGACTGGTGTATATGGGCCGGAGACGTCGGCGGGACGCAGGACGAGAATGCGTCCAGCAAAGTCGGTATCTCTCGCAGGTTCATGCCCGAGCCTGTCTTGGTGCCCTTGGTGACGGTGCCCAGGAGGGACGAGACGGTGGCATGCCATGCTTGATCGCCGTTCTCTTCCGCCAGGGTGTTCCAGAACTCGATGAGGAACTCCTTTGGCAGCTTGCACACGTCGGGATCTGCTTTCCTCAGGCTGATGCCGAAAGACTTGCGCCGCCCTGGTGTGGTGGGTGTGGTCTGGCCAGAGCCGGGCTGCTGCGGGTCCGGAGTGCGCAGTGTCGGAGGCGGTGAAGAGAGGAACGCGGGCGGCGAGCCAAAGCCTGGTGAAGACGCGGATGGACTGTTGAGGCTGATGCCTGAGGAGCGTGGGGGCGGCGGGTGAGCGAGGTGGTGGTGAAGGAGGCTACTGGTCAGCCAACCAAGCTGAAGGTCGGGTGCTGAGGAGACTCACGCTACTCTCAGAGAGAACAGGTATCCCAGCTTGTCCAGATCATCCCTGCCAGTCGTGGTGGTCGTGCTCGCCGATGTCATGCGTCTTATGGGTACTCGGGGCGAGCCCAGTCCACCCGCCCCGCCCGACCCGCCCGCCGAGGATTTGGTCGAGGCGGTGGTCGACTGTGAATAGGAGCGAGTTGGGCCCATGGATGCTGGTATGGGAGGTACGGGTGGAATGGGCGAGTGAGAGCCTTGTCTGTACATTATGTAGGGCGGTGACTCTGTACACGTCCTACAAGTGACCAGATACCGGTCGTCGGGAGAATAGTCCGTGGCCCGTGGGAGCGTGCTAAAGGGCGGGGTAGGCTCGGCAATCTAATTTGGGGGCGGCGGGGGTGACGAGATTCCGACGAGTTGGGGGCGCGTGGGGGTTGCCGGTGACGAGGCGGTGTTTGGTGTTGTTGGTCGAGGTCGATGCGATGTGTACAGAGTAGAGACAGTTACAAGCTTGAGTGTGAGTATGAGAGAGGTGTATGGAGCTGCTGAAATGTTCAGGGGCTCGCGTCCAAAGCGAGAAAAGCAAGCTCTGCAGCTCTTGTCTCTCTACGAGAACGCGTCTGGACCTGATTTCCGGAAACGGCGTGATTCACCACGTGGAATCCCTCAGGCACTCTCATCCCCGAGAGGCACCGAGCACGGCCCTCACGCCTCAGCAACAATACTCTTACAGCTTACAGCATACAACAGGTGCATATATAACTCAACACCTACTCCCAGACAGCCACACATCGCACCTCGATGCTCTCACGAGGAAGAGGCGCTTCTCCGTCGATCCAGTCCTGCTCGCCCACATCGCCAGCAACGTGAGCGGAGAACAGGGCAGAGCCGTCTTTGCCCTGCTCAGAGTCGTAGCATTTGAGAAGGAGCACCTCGTCGGGCATCTGGTGGCGGATGTATCCCCACTGCTGCTTGGTCGAGTGGTGCATGTCGTATCCGACGCCGAATAGGTGGCCGTGCAGTGAGAGATCTTCCTTCTCGTTGATGGAGTCGAAGGAGCACGCAAAGAGAGGAGCATTTGTCACGGGACCTGCGGATCAGCAAAGGATCTCCGAAGCACCAGCCCTCTGTACTCACCATGTAGTGGCCGCCACAGGTTGACGATCATCACCCTCTTGACGTCGTCCGCCGACTTGTCCATCGCCTTGCTACAGAGCTCCTTGCCCCATTTCTAAACATCAGTCTCCGACCTCGAATCCACAGCCTGCCTGAGCTCACCGCATCCTGGTCGACATGGGCGACACCAGCAACAGGCTGGAGTCTCTCGGTGGGGATGAATCCCTTCTCGGGCCCCTTCTGCTTCTCGACATGCTTAAGCTGCACAGCCGCGTCGTTCTTCCTGCACACCGAATTCCAAGCAATGACCCGTGTACACCCGAGCCACTGGCGCATGATCCTTGATCGTCAGCATCTCTCCTGAACGACCATAGAGAAATATACTCACTCGGCTGTCTCATCCAAGTAGAGCTGAGTGCCCTCTTTGCTGGGCAGACCGTCGAGATGCTTGCTCTCGTGTCGCGCAACACCGTACCCGAGCTCTTTCAGCTGTTCAGTGGGCGATTGCTTGCCGTCGATCAGAGGCCGCAGGTCGCTGACGGCCACTCGGACAGACTCCTTGGGGCGTTCTTGAGGTGGCGGGTAGGCGAGGTAGATGTCCTCGGAGTGGTCGAGCGCCGAGGCGGGCAGGGTAAAGGTGATCAGAGCGGAGAGCGAGTCGGCGACGGCTGGCATCGTGGTGGCTTTGCTCTTCTTTTTTTTTTTTTGGCGGTGGTGTTACTATTGTCGTTGTATCGTGAGAAGTTCCCTCCTTTTGGTCAAACAGCCAGAGCGGCTCCCCTCGAGGATGATATGTGAACAGACCTCGATCAGAGACGCCGTCCGTTTCGGCGGGGGCGTCCGCCTCCTCAGCTGCTTGACGCCGCGAGGCCGCGCGTGAGAAGAGCCTCAGGTGACACTTTGGGTCTTCCGACAGATAAGCCAATGAGGACTCCCGGTCACACCGTATCTTCCATTCGACGTGTCCGCCCACATAGCCGCGTCTCGCTATTGCCATGGTCACTCGCCGTCTGCCCGCGAGCTGTCCCCGAATTGTTCAGAATAGACGCTGCTCAAGACGAGAAGACGAGCTGGGAAAGGATATCGGCCTCGTCCGTCTCAGGCACCAAGCCAAGAGACGACTTCCTGAGGTAGCACATGGACAGACCCCGCGTCTGTTCCCATCTCTTCCCATCTCTCTTCCCATGTCTTCGACGAGATGCTCTCCGCTCACCCGATGTTCATCTCACAAAGGTCGTGTCGAGAATCAGGGTGACAGCTTATCAGACTCTGGAGAGAAAGCAATTTGGGTGCTCCGGACAGGTCGGACGACCATTCGTCGGTCGACTGGCGAAGCCACCACCGCAGTCAAAGGCTTATCTTGTCACAGGCGCCAGACGGTCGATCGACAGGACACTCCCGGGCTGTATGCCCGCTCTGCTGGGAAGGCTCAGCATGCGGTTCCGATGCTTGGCAGAAAGCTCGGTAGGCTTGCCCACTTCTTATAATGCTCTCGTTTGACCGAGGAGCTCGAAACTGACCCCGCCCTTTAGTCCGTTACTGATCTCAAAATCATCAGGAGATTGTACATCCTCTTGTGGACACGATGGGCATCAAGTTTCGTCTGCCAAAGCTCGAAGTGGAGGGTGCGCCCGATCGCGAGAAGGCCTTGGAGAACAATGATCTGTTGCCGATCCCCCTGGAGAAGAGGTGAGAACTGATCGCTTGTTTCAAGCGCGACCGAGGCTGACGAGGTAGGACGTGGGGTTTCTGGACCTTCAACATTTTCTGGTTCTCCGCTGTCGGGTGAGCAACTTCACCAGATCGGGTGCAGCGGAACTGATGGGAAAGGACTGTAGCCAATTGGCTCGGTGGTGGAACGTTCTTGACAGTGAGTCCTCCCTCCGAAGACCAGATGGTTGGCTGACTTGACAGTACGGCCTGAGTCAGTTTTGCGGTTTCTCTGGGTCTGTGTCAAGCTACGGGACTGATCAGATCAGGTGTATGGGACGGCGTGTGTTGTCAGGTCTTTGGCTACTTCTTGATATCCATCTTCATGGTTCTCAACGGACGAGCCGGCGCAGTTTACCACGTCAGTCGGACCCCTCACACACCTCTGATCGTGCTGACCCAAATCAGATCTCCTATCCTGTTTACTGCCGATCATCATTTGGCGTCTTCGGCGCATGGTGGCCCGTCTTCAACCGAGCTCTCAGTGCCTGTGTGTGGAACGGTGTCAACACTGGTGAGCTGCCTGCTTCTTGTCGAAGAGCGTGAGCTGATGATTAGTCACCGGCGGTATGTCACTCCCCAAGCACATTTCCACCCGCTGACAGATCCAGGCCAATGTGTCGGCATCATGCTGCACGCCATCTTCCCCTCGTACGCGCGGATCCCCAACCACATGCCGGCCGCCTCGTCGCTCACCTCGGCCGACATGGTCGGGTTCTTCGTGTTCTGGTTCGTGACCGCCGCCCTGTGCTTCATCTCGATCCCCAAGTTCCCCATCCTCATTAAGATCAAGCTCGGCGCATACTTTCTCTCGTCCATCGGCATGCTCGCCATGGCCCTCAAGGCCGCCGGCGGCGTAGGCAACACATTAAGCACGCACTCCACAGTGCACGGAAGCACCAAGGCATGGCTGATTGTGCGCTTCACTCTGCTCGCCGCGGCGGGATGTTCGACGTTCGCGTCCAACGCGTCGGACTGGCAGCGGAATGCCACGCGGCCCAAAGATCCCATCGTCGGACAGGTCTTTGGTTTCCCCGCGTCCAACTTTATCACCACGACTCTTGGGATGATCGTCGCCGCGTCTTCCAAGGAGATCTACGGGACTGTCGTGTGGAACCCTCTCACGTACCTCGGCCAGATCCTCACCGACAACTACGATGCCACTCATCGTGCCGGTGCATTTTTCATCGCCCTTGGGTTCACCTACTCGGCCTTGTTCTCGTGCATCTTTGAGAATGTCCTGCCCGGTGGTAACGACATCAACTCGCTCTTGCCAAAGTACCTCACCATCAAGCGCGCCTTTGCCATTGTCATGGCTCTGACCATTGCGTGAGTAGTCGAATACACAGGGCCGGAATCCTGCTCACTCGAAATAGGATCAACCCTTGGTACCTCCTCGGCAGCGCGTCCATCTTCATCAGCTTCTTGTCGTCCTACCAGATCTTCCTCTTCTCCATCGCTGCCATCCTCATGGTGAGTCACCTTCGACCACTTCATTCGAGGGCCTAGCTGATGCGGCAGACCGACTACTACATCATCTCCAAGGGCCGTCTCGACCTCGCGTGGCTCTACACCGCTGACCGCTCCGGTCCGTACTGTAAGCCAACCCACCCATCTCATCTCTCAAGATGCATGCTGACCCGCCTCAGGGTACACGTACGGCTGCAACTGGCGCGCATTCGTCGCATACCTCGTCGGCGTCGGATGTAACTTTGCCGGCTTCCTCGACGCCATGGGCGCCATGAAGCTCGGAACGAAACTAGAGCGCTCGTTCTACTTTGCATTCATCACCACCGGCTTCGCAGCCGGTGGCACGTACTACCTCCTCAACCTCGCCTTCCCTCAGACGAGCTACCTCTTGAACAAGGGCACCAAATTCGAAGAGTGGAGCCAGGAGGAGGTGGAGATGTTCGCCGCGGGCAGCATTGGACCGAAGGAGATGCGCGAGAGGAGAGAGACCGGGTCCAACGTCGAGGACGTCGATGAGAAAAAGGATACCGATGGCGTCCACACTACCGTCCTCGAGGCGTAGTACCAAAACCAAAAATATCTATTGATACAGTCGGATCATTCATCCGGGGTGCGAGATATAGATGATTAGATCATTGTCGTAGAGATTCAGAGTAGTTGTAGATGTGGCGGAGCAGGGATGCATGCATGCGCAGCGTGACAGTAAGCCCACTCGCCACGGGACCGATCGGAAAGCCACAACGGCATGTCGGCCACAGGCACCCCTGAGGACATTGTACCCCGTTTCATCTCTCTTTGGCACTGTCACAACTGTACAAACATCTTCGACTCTGTCCATCTTCTCCTCGATCCCTTCAAGGTCCAAGGCGCAACGTGCGGGATGACTTGCCCCTGTTACTGACCATCCGCGGCTGAAACACGTCGACAAAGCATCCAGACTCCTTTCGACACTGACCCTCCGATTTCCGAGCCTTCGGCCCGTAGCCTTTGACATCTGGGCTGTAGGTCCGATCTGGGGTCGGGGGGACTTGCGGATCACAAGCATCTCATCGTACTGAAGCGGGTCTCGCCCCGGCCGGCCCAGCTGACGGTCCTTGCACCAGGAGAACAGTGATAAAAGGACGCAGGATGACACCTGCCATCTTGCTCATCTCCCCTCTTGTCCCTCCCCTTTCATCTCTCGCCCGCCCGCTCGATAGAGCTTGGCACTACCTGCTGGGTGCTGGGTACTGCTCACTGACTGGTCGTTGATCGACCCATCCCGCACGCTCTTTCATACTCACACTCCTTGGCCTTTTCTGTTCTTCCAAGCGGCGCGCTGCTCGTTGCTCGGTCAGCCTCGGTTTCCGCCTTTCACGGCGAGTCGACACTGGCCAAAATGCCGCGTCTTGAAACCGTCTTCTCACTCCTGGCTGTTCTTGTCCGTGTAGCAGTGGTGTCAGCCGACGCTGGCCCTCATGGCGTAGGAACTCTACCGTCAGTCATACCATCTGTACATCGTCCGTCGCTGAGTCGACAGCTTCATAGTCGTCTCTCATGCTGGACTACTCTCTGCTCGACTAGACCCCATCGTCTCCCCGGGCGAAGTCTCGAGTCATAGTGAGTCACAACATACAATGTGTACGGACTATGGGCTGACCGCGCAGCCCACCAGGTGGTCGGCGGCTCGTCCTTTGGCCCGACGTACGACTACGACACGACCCAAACCTCCAAGTCAGCTGCATTTACGCTCCGATGCACAGCTGACAAGCAGGTGTACCAGCGCCAATGTCGCCGTGGACTTTTCCAATTACTGGGCTCCACAGCTATATCGGAAAGCCGACAATGGCTCTTTGTCGCTCGTCAAGCTCACCTATGCCAACACGTACTACCTGTGAGCCACTCCAGCCACAAGTCACCGAGTGGCAGTGAGGCTGAGCGTAGTACCCGTGCTCAAGACGGGGAAGAGGTGACTCCCTTCCCGAAGGGATTCAAGATGATGGCGGGCGACGCGTCGCGCAGCACCTACAACGCCTCTGACCCGGCGCAAGTCGCCGTGAGCTACGCTTGTCTGGGTACGAACTCTGCCGAGACGCCCGGATTCCCCGAACAGAGTTGTCCGGATAATCTGCGCGCTCAAGTCTTCTTCCCCAACTGCTGGTGAGTCCTCCCCGGGACCTACAAAAGAGGAGAGGCTGACGTGTACGTAGGGACGGCACCAATACATGGCTACCAGGCTCAGCGCACGTCGCCTACCCGTCCACTGGCCCGCCAGACCAAGGCGGCCCCTGTCCCGCCACCCACCCAAAACGCATCACCTCCCTCTTCTTCGAATGGCACTACGAAGACGACTTCACCTACACCCCGGGGGCCCGCGTGCTCGCTACAGGCGACACGACGGGCTACTCGTTCCATGGAGATTTCGCCATGGGATGGCAGGACGGCGTGTTGGAGAGTGTGTATGCGGCTGGCGAGGCGTGTGCCGTGGAGTTTGACCTGAAGGATTGTCCGCCTTTGACGGACCATCTGAATCCTGATGGTGGGTCGTGTGTCGTGGACAAGGTCTGGGTGAACGAGGTCAGTAAATGTCCCAAATTGGACGAGGACACGGCTGAGGCGTCGTAGGATGTCACGGGGCCGTTTAGCAAGTTGCCCGGCGACAACCCTCTTTTCGGAGAGGGACAGAGCAAGCCTTCAACACCGGGATACGTCGAGACGACTAAGCTGCTCGGCACACCGTCGACGGACGATGGGGATGATACTGGCTCGTCCGCGTCCGGCTCGGTGGAGTCCAGTATCTCGACAGAGTCCAGCTCGACGCTGGCAAGTACCGCCACTTCTTCCAGCGCCACCTCATCCGTCGCTGCTACCTCGTCCCCCAGTATCACCTCTGCGAGCGTCACCACTTCCAGCCCCGCCGCGGGCGAGCTAGTAGTGGAGATCACTTCCTCGTCGACGTCTCAGGCCAGCCACACCTGTCACCGCAAACGAAGCCTAAGGTCTCGTCACCACTAAAACGTCCCCTTCCACTCCTCGTTGGACATTGCCGGACAATCCCATCCTCCCACACTCCCACCTTCTCAGTGCAGGCACTGAGCTTCTGGCCTGTTGATTATGATCGAATGCATATGTGACAAGTATGGACTATAGATACAGATGACATTGGTGGCTACATGATGGCCGACGCGAACTTTGCGCGTCGTGGTATTGTTCATGAGTATGGTGACAGGATACGTTGCGAGTGGCAAGGCGAGGCGAGGGTTATCCGTTCAGCCTACGAGCGAGAGCTTTCTTCTGCGCAAGTCGCTCCACTGCCTCGTCAGCGAGCCCCTCATGACATACTGGAGAGAATCAACTCACTGCCGCTCTGCTTCTGCCCGAACTGGGCGTACGGAGATGTCCCACCCGTCGAACCACGGCGCTTGTCCGTCCTACTCGACGAGAGCTTGGCCTCGAGGTACAGTTCACGCTGATATCAGCCCCCGTCGTGCGAACAATCTGGAGAAGAGCTCACAGTGTACAGGTACAACCCCCGTTGATACCTCCTGACATTATCCTCTCTGTCGTCGTCCAGATCCACGACGCCCACACTGGTCGCAGGCGTCGACTTGCCATCATCGCCGGTACCTGTCCCTGTGCCGGTCCCGCTACTGGGCGGCGACACGCCTCCAGCATCGCCATACGAGTCCAGGCTCTCGATGGATGTCGAGCTGGCCGAAGTGGTGGAGCCCGCAGACAGACCCGGCACGTCATCCTGACTCCCTGTTTGGGTCTGCTTTGGTTTTGCCTTCTGCGGGGGAGCAGCCTCGAGCGGCTGGCTCGCGGGGGAGAACACCTCGGCCCCCATTTGTCCGTCGAGCTGTCTGACTTGGGCGGCGGTGGTGGGTGGGTCGGTATGGATCGACATGGCTGCGAGGGTGGAAGGGAGGGAATGTAGTGGTGGCGGGGCGGGGGGCGGCATGTCGTCTGGTCGAGGGGTGAGATCGCCCTCTGCTTCTGGTCCGGTCACGCGAAGTCGAGGTGGCGCAGAAGAGGTGGGGGGTAGTGGTGGTGCTGATGGGGGGAGAGACGTGGAGGTGGACGCGACAGCCTGGTCTGGAGGGGATGTGGATATGGTTGATTGAAATTGAGGTTGAATATCTGTAGACGAGGCTGACGAGGCTGACGCAGCTGGTCGAGGGGGTATATAGGGCATGACAAGTCCTGTGTCAAATGACCAGTGAGTGGCCAGTGGGTGGGAGAGTCGCGAGACAGGGTAAGGCGAGAGCAGAGCGAGACCGATGGGATCCCTCCCCCTCCTTTGTCACTTGGGAATGACGAGTCCGGCTCAGGTGAGTTCAGGTTACTGGAACGATGGTAAAAAAGGTGTCGTGCGACTCTTTGCGATGGGATGGGATGACAAGGCAGAGGAGAGAGGACAGAGAGAAAGATCTGGATTTTGTCTGCACAATTGAGTCTTCTGGAATGTCAATGGCACGAGAGAGAGAGGGCGAAATGATCCCGGTCAGAGAGCGCAACACCAGAGCTTTCCAACATTAGAGTACAGTACGTGAGAAATGATTGATGGGTCGTTGGCAGCTGATGGGACCTGGGCCCTCTCCTCCCATTCCCAGGCCAGGGTACGAGTACGGTACAAAGGGGGGGCCTGGGCCGGAGGGCGTGATCATCATGACGCGCTTCAAAAGGACCCAAAGGCCAAAGGACCCAAAGGACAAAAGGACACTTACCGCCCGGCTAGTGCTGGCGCCACTCTCACACGACGTCATCTGTTTCCCTCGGTCGGACATGCTCGGAGGTGGCCCCGGAACCCTGGGCGCCGATCAAGGGCGGGGCAAAAGGGGAGGGAGACTCAGGGTCTCACCTCTAGCGAGTCTCGGCGTTGCGGCGCCTGCGGATCGTCCGTGGCGCTCGCTGCTGCTTCTTTCTTTCTTGGCTCGACCGTAGATGCATACAAGCAATGTATGAGTTGAAGAGTGTACAATGACATGATGGTCTAATGCAATGTCACCTGGATCTCTTACCAGAAGGCAACAGTACTCCCTCTGGAGTACCCTCGTCGCCCGACTCATACTCAAACTCCCCAGCGTCAGACTCGTCCTTGCCCTCTGTGCCTTCCTCCCAATCCCCCTGCCCACCCTTCACGTACCCCTTGTCTTCCCTCTTCGGTCGCTTCTTCAGCTTGGGCTTGCTAATCACTCCCGTAGCATCTTTGGCTTTGACGCGGCACACCTCGACGGGCACGCCAGCAGAAAGGAGCACATCGATCCAGACTTTTTGTGTCTCGCTCAGGTTGTCGCCGGGACCTTTGACCTCGATGAATCGGATGAGCTTTTCGTCCCACTTCCACACTCTAGATGCATCAGCTTTTTCTTCTGCAGACAATCCTGGACGCACATGAGATCAGGTACTCCAGACACGCGGTGCCGGTACTCCTCGCAGAGCATACGACAAATGCCTGCCATCGCCCGTCCACCCATACACTGCAAGATCTCCTCGAGGTCCTCCGGAGGGTACTCCCACGACACACCAACTGCCCAGGTTCCCCTGGCCCTTTCGCGCTGGTCCACTTCGCGCAGCATGTCCAGTGCCTCTGAGGTCTTGCACATCGCCCGCAATCTCGCCTCGATCAACGCTTCCCTGGCTGGCGCAAAAGTGTCTTCTCCCAGATCCAGAGGTGCCGTCTGGTAAGGCGTCTCGAAAGCGCCGTGCAGAGGGTGAAAGAGGACAGGCCACATGAGAAGGCCGAACAAAGTGGTCACGATCGAACCTTCCGAGTGAAACCCCTTGTAGCCTCGTTTCTCCCACCACTCCAAAACCCATCCTTCCACAGTCACCTCACCCTCTCTTCCGACCCATACCGATTTGCCAACCTGTTGTATCCCGCCTCGGGCTACAACGTCGTCCTCATCGCCCATGCCAAGACTCGCAGCACGCTCTCGGTCGCTGTCATTGCGTCGGAACTTGGGCTGACCAAGGTTGTCCGGCACGCGTGGTGCCGTAAGCTCGCGAGTCTCGCATTTCAACAACTCGGCGTAAGAAATATGTCGCTCGTCCGCCGGGAGGTCGAGCTTATTTTCCAATCGAGTCAGTCTGCGACTCAGAGCCGGGCGGTAGACTGCAGGATGAGCCTTCTTCGACGTTTTGCTTTTCACTCACTCAGGTGGGTGTCTTCGTCAAGGAGAGCATCTATGCAGACTTGCGTGGCATCTCTGCACTTGGCTTCAACTTCTTCCACGGAGCTCTTGAAGTGATTCATCAAAACCAGGGCGAGACGGTCGTACCAAGCTCTATTGATCAGCCCGCAATCTTTGTGCCCTGCACATACAACTGACCCTCGTTTCCCTCTTCGCCATCTGCGTTGCTTGAGTAGACCGCGAAGGACCATACACTCCGTCTCATACTCGTGCAATATCCCCAGAGCAGCCGCTCCTTTGTAGACGATGCGGGTGAGGACGTGTGCTAGTCATGAGCTTGTGGGGAACGACAATCAACCAGCGTACCTGTCATGAACCGGTCTCCCACCAGACCGCCTCTAGTCTTCGACGCATCCACTGCTTGCCCCTTGCTCCCCTCGACCAACTCCAGCCAGAGAGGCCACACTCCCTCCCAGATACGCTTGACGACCTTGGCGCCTTCCACTCGACTGAGCTGCTGAGATTTGTTCCACATGGCTTGATTGCTTCGCTGTTCTTGCCAATTGTCGCCCAGCGCATCGCCCACCACTGCCTCCCAATGCACCGCCCTCTCCCACGTCAAGAGCTCGTCTCGGTTATCCCAGATGATCGAGCGCGTAGGCGAGCCGTAGGAAGGGTAGCGCCGTTTGTGGGAGCTAACAAGAATCGATGGAAGCAAGAGGGATGATCCCGATGCCACTGGCGGGGTACGGGAGAAGATGAGATTGACCCGCGAAATCAAGGCGTGTAGCTCGGGGCTCAGCTGGATGGCATGATTCTTCAGGTAGGGTAACAGCTGCGCGAGAAGCAGGTCCTCCGAGGTCTTCGTCTTGGGTGACGTCGGCTTGGCGCCGGGCAAGGTCATCTGTACGGGTTTCTTCCTGACTTTTGTCGGAGTGAAACCAAGTACCGTCTGTTTGGTTGCTACGCCTCGTAAAGCCGATACGACCGCCTCCCTATTCCCCAGCATGTTGAGAGGGATCTTGCGACCTCTGGCGACTTTGCGCAAATCCTCGGCAGAGATACACGACATGATCTGGTCGAGGCTCATCTCGGTTTCGTCTTTTGCGAAAGCCGAAAGGGGAACAGCCGACTTTGGCAAAAGAGAGAAGTCTTCGTCATAGTTGCCTCTGGTCGGGCTCACCTGGAGCAAGGTCGAGGAGCTACCTGAAACAGATCGCGATGATCCCGGACGATTCGGAGGCGGCGTCGATATGGCCATGCCCTCGTCGTCGATCTCCACCCTGCCGACTTTCGCGGCCCACAAGCTCTCACGGATGGCCGCCGCAAGGTCGGGATCTGCCTGCTCTTCTTCTGCCGACAGCCCGGTTGGGATGTCGTCCCAAGGCTTGGACGGTCGCTTGCCCAGGATCTTGAGCGACTGGACTGGTTTAGGCGCCGGTCGAGGCGGTGATGGTGAAGGAGCAGGCTCGGCATCGATGATGCGCTGCGGAATCTGGAGAGGTCCTGAAAGCGCTTGCATGCCTCTTCTGACGCCTTCCTCTCCTAGCTCGGCTGAATACGCAAGCAGCAGAGACGAGTAAGGGTGAATTTTGCCCTGCCGTCGGAGGAGCAGGCGGGTGAGCAGGTAGTGCGGTTCATCTGGGATGAGCTGGACCTCGAGTAGCGATTCAGTGAAGACTCACACGGCAAGCTGAGGATAAATTGGAGCGCCCATATCTCCCTCTGCGTGAACAGGTAGCTCTCGCTCTTCAGGACAGTCGTGATCATCTCTGGCTTTTCAGCATCCAGGGGAACCGAGTGCGGGACCACTTGATGACTTACCGTCAAAGAGCTTGACATACATCGATATTCTGCCCGTGTCATCCTCATCATGGGCCTCCTTGCCCCTTCCCGGCGTCCCTTGCTGTGTTCCAGCATCGTTGTCACGCGGAGGTGTAGGGCTTGGGGTGATTGGGAAGGCCCCGGTCGAGTAGACGGGAGGTAGGGTGAAAGAGGGAGGGGGAGGGGAGGAATTCATCTTCGCGGTTGGAGAGCTGCTTGCATTTGGCTCAGGCGACCCGCCCACGTCGCGACGCCCTTATGCCTTGCTGGCCGTACGCTCCTTGCTGCTGTCAAAAGAAGGAAAGATACGTTGAGGAAGAGGTGACGCCACCTGCACGTGAAGATTGCCGGTACCGCGGTAAATGGGCCGGGGCCGACGCGTCGTGGCAAGCAAGATCCGGTTGACATGGACTTCTATGTACTCGGGCAAGCATGACGAGGGGAAAGTCAGGTTATATTCTCAAGTATGACACTCGGCGCTCTCATAACGTTCTGGAGGTGGTGCAGCAGGGGCTGCCTCCCTCTCAGCTCAGAGTGGGGACAAAGGACCAGGCTTCGAGCTTTCTTGCCACAGGTCTTCCTGGTCTCAGATTGCAAGTCGACCCTCTCTCTTGCGCTACATTGAGAGTATCACAATCGATTCAACCAGGAGCGACCCTTTTCAATGTCCAACCGAGAGCGACCCCTCACAACGTCTTTAGATGCACTTTCCTACCTCATTTTTGCAGCAAGCCTCCCGCAAAGCGTTACGGACATTCTACGACGCATGGCGCCTGCGGAAGGAGAGCCTGACGAAGCCCGCCTGGAATATGCCCTCTCTTTCGAGAGACATTTTGAGTGGACCGTTTTCGCCAACGTTATCCAAGTCACTAGGAGGACGGCTGGAAGACGGGCGAGGCATATACCCAGTACGTGGTTCGAATGTTACGACGACGCAGACACCATGCCATCCGATGTGGCGTTAAGCTGGCAGCAAGTGGACATCCTCACCGGTCGCGCTCCTCGAGTCCAAGTCGCTCATATGATGTGGAGAGTGTGGATCCACGAACTTGGAAGAATCCGGAGCGTCAGCGAAATACCTTCCACTATAGCCAGGATTCAAAGTCGGGTTTCGCGCTGTATCAACTTCACACGGAGACACCCACCCCCACCCAGCAACTCGAGGGATCACCGAGAAGAAGAGCGATCGACGGAATGATAGTGGTTGTTATGAAATGACTCCTTCTACACGTCACAGCAACGGGCCGCGTCGCAACGTCTGATCTCGCCAAGATGACCCATTTGAGCTAGGCCGGCCAATGCTATCGAGCACGTTGACGACTACACCATGAAAGTCTTGTTGCACGTCATCGACACCGTTCCCCAAGGTAAAGGCAGCAGAGCTCTGTGCCGAACAAACACTGGTAGAAATACAACACCACTTGTGATGAGACGCAAATCGAGCACAGCTGGATTCAGGTTTCCCTACTCAGTGCGGATGTTACAAGGGGTGCCCTCGCCAAAAATTGCATGTCATACGGGACCAGGAACTCCGTCGAGCAACAGGCATGGTCATCGCGGAAAGTGATGATCCAGTTCTGTTCACTCAGGACTTCGGTCGGCGAGTCCGGAACATGCTCTCAACGAAGCTCGACGATTACCTTCCAAAACCGGGATGAAACCGTCAGGATGCCCAGATGGATCTGCGGGAGAGCCGCCTTGAGTGGACACTCGTCCCTGTGGCGCACATGTTGTCCATATGCAGATATGCATGAGATTCGTAAAGCAGGTGCGGACGAGCGTGAAATCGAGCCGAGATCGGCTCGGCTCAGTGCTGTGTAAGTCGCGCCTGGGAGCCATATGGCACCATGGCATGCGCATCTTTGTCCTCGTCGCCCAGCGAGTCGAAGTCCTCCTTCCTCGAGCCTCCCTCGACAATCAGCGCGGCGCTCTTCTCTTCTCGGGGCTCGACCAGCAGGGGTACGACTCACCTCGATATACGCCTCTGTCTCCACGTTGACATGGATCTCGGTAGGCTGCACCTGCCCACGACTACGCATGCTAAACACATGAGGCTTGTGCGACTGCATGTCAGCTTTGCGCTCTACACCACAAATGATCCGGACTGACAGAGTATTCTCGCCCAGACTCCTTCACCGCGGAGAGATTGATCCGGGCGTTCAAGGAGAAAAGCAGGCTGACACCGTATGCCTTGCCCTCCAAAGCTGCCAGGAGACCTCCCAGCAACGAGCTAGGAGTGATGGCTAGCTGTCAGCTCCACCAATCACCCTTTTGGGGTGGAACGCACACCACTCGATCACATAGGCCAAGGCGAGGAGTGCCGGAGGGATTTGTGATTCGAAAGTCAAACGGACCCAGCGACCAATAGTGCGGTCGGTGTGGGCCCATCTGCAAATAAGCATCGAAATTCCCAAGTCCTACGCTGAGACACACCCCGTCTTGGATCTCATCAGCGCCCACAGAATAGACACGGTGATGATCAAGTCGGCCGCGGTGGCCGCAGCTGCCCAGACTATGTCTCAGCACCCAGCGGCAATCATTTCACGGGACAACGTACGAATGAGAACGGGGCCACTCTGCGTCGCACCCAAGAGACTCTTCTGGCGGCCAAAGACGATCTGCAATTCAGTGATGAGGCTGTTTCCTCGGCAATGGGACTCACCGTCGTTCCCAGGCCTCCGGCAGCCGCAGTCATGATGCAGCACTGTCCAGTCAGATCTCGACGGGAACTCGGAACTAAAAGAGAGCTGACCCAGATAGCGATCAAGAGGAGTTTCTTGCGGTTGTTCAGGACGAATGCGCGGTGTGCGAAAAACCCTTGAACTACACTGACAGTCAAGATATCGAAAGTCTATAACAGTCAGCGAGTCTGCGGGTGCCACTTGAAGCTCTCACAGGCATCATCATGAGCCATCGAACTTCAAGCCAGGGCCTGATGTATCAGCGTCTTTCCTTGAGATTTACGCGGTGCCGTCATTCACAGCCATTCGCCAAAGTGGGTACAGAAGAGGTATGCCTGGTTCGCGGCTGATTGTCTTCAGTCACGCGCGCACGGAGGAGTGCGAGTACTCACTATTGAAACAGCTGATGACAAAGTTCATGAACGCCACCCAACCAACTACGATCTTCACCCAACGTGCATCGTTAGGCTGATACCTGCCTGTTCAGCCACCCACTGCAGACGGTGTTGCGTCCCGCTCACTTGTAATACCGGTACACCTGCACGGACAATATCCCGCTAAGAGTAAGCTTTCACCCATGACATCCGCCGATCGGGACACTCACGCAAAGAAGAGGTCAATCACGAGCGACGCAAACTCGCACGCTGCTGTCAGACTCTGGCAAGCGAAGTGTCGCTGACTCTCGGCTCACCCAGCATGAATTGCTTGAGGTGAGCAATGTCACAACGAACATGGGGGAGCACGTACTGCGGAAGACGCGAAGAGCGCTTTGGCAGCCGCTTCATCGTAGCCGTCAATCTCGGTCACATAGCGTTTTGCCAGGACCGGCAGAACGTTCAATGCCCCAGCGGGCATCTTGTTGCTCCTTTGGGATGTGTACGGGTTGGTAAGAGGGACACACACACGTCAGAGGCGTACGACGTCCGGGGTGAGAGCTTCCCACGCAAAGACTTTTATACCCAGGCATGTAGGGTGGACAGCCATCGCAACCGAGATGTCGACCGAAACTTGCACATGCTCATCGACGTTCTACCTGTGCTAAAAATTTATGGACCTTGACGGTTGATGGATTGATGTCTGCACGGATCTCCTACTCCGAGAGGATATGTTATACCCTGCGAGACGATGCGCAGGAGGTAGTGCTCAGCCGCAGAAACCCGCATGTAAGCGAGTAGGGAAACGACCAGTTTCGGTCCATTCGCTGGATTCGAGGGGGCTCCTTTGGTCTCTGTGTCTGAACTAGACCCAGGCACTGGGCCTACCAGGAGGATGGAACATCACATTGCGTGTTGTTAGTACCCTCGGACGACTCGTCGGTCGCTCTCAACCACTCATTCTTCATGGACGGCCGCCCGGTCTATGGGCGACCAAGCGGCCGATACTGAGCGCCACCAGGATGCTCTATTGTACAAGCGTCCTTGCAAGAGATCTACGGCGGAATTTTTGTCATCTCAGCTATCGGATTTGGAACACGAAGGAGGGGATGGTGACAGTGGGGAGGGAAAGTGGCGGCGGTAGTACCGATCCAAGAATGTCTCCAAGATATCGGTCAGTCCGCCCCTCGTGTAGATGGCTCCCCACCATGCGAGTCGACGGTTTGCACGGGAGGATGAAGGAAACGGCCGACTCAAGATAGATCATGAGCGTGGAACGACGGATATGTCGGTGCGTCAAGGGAGGGCTTAGGGCCCTGGAGCTAATAGGAGACGAGGGCTTCTAACACTCCCAGATGATTGTGACCGTAATCGTGCCTCCTGTACCTGTTAGCCATTGCCCACGAGAAGACTTCAGCGAGGCTCAAGCACACTATAGAGGCGGCACTACGGCCTTGGCATTGAAACGGCTTGCTCAAGAGTCGCTCGCTCAGTACAAAGGATTGGTCAGCATTATGTAGACTGCCATGCAGCATATGGAGTGGAAATCAACTCTGTGAGACTCTGGCGAGATTCAACCAGCGCCGCAGTATCACGGCGCCAACATAAATGCTTTGGGCGGCCGTCTTCCTAGTCAGGTGCACTTACGATGCCTTCAAGAGACCAATGAACCCCATGCCCCAACTCAAAGACCCGTGCTGACCTCAAACGCGGCAGAGAAGTTTTGGGAGACAAAAGAAAGCGCACGAACTAGAGTGGCAAGTTTTTTTCGAATGTGAGTTTCGCCACGTTCATCTGCGCCACATCGTCCGTGCTACTGTTACGCGTACGAGAGCATCACTGTACAAACCCTTCACGACCGACTCCTTGAAGCGTTCACAAACGTTTTGGCTTGCACAGCATGATCTCTCCTTTCTTCTCGGACAAGAATGAGCGCTGTTGCTTCTACGAAAGCGCTCAATACAAGACGAACGATCGCCCACTCTCGTTGTTTGACTGTCAACCAAGCGACACTCGACAGTCAAGCTTCTGTAGAATTTACAACGCGCAACTCACAAGATCGACAAGGAACATCGACAATCCAAGGTCAGTGATCCAAGCTTCCTCGCAAACCCACAGTCCATCGCCAGCAATAAGAAGGCGAAGGCGAAATCTGTTCTACAAGCATGCCGACAACCCCAAGAGTCGACTTGACGGATGATCAAGGCTCGCTCCATGGGACCGCAATGACGACCGAGCCAGGGAGTACTGCTGCCCCAGAAGCCATTTCGCGCACTGCACTCACTGACTGTGACGAACCTATGCCAAACATCGAGCAGAATACGCGGTCGGCAGACCGACCCGCCTGGACCACAACCGATATCGAGTTTACGCTGGACAGTAAGTATGGCCAACAAAGCGCCATGCAGCGTGACACACTGATCGCCATGACCCAACTTTTTGGCAAGAACGGTGGGACACCTGATGTATTCACAACTGTCTGTGGTACACTCAAGGAATGGGGCCAACTAGCCAATCCAAACGTAGAGCTGGCAGTGTGGCAAACCGAGCTAGCCGCTCAGCTGTGTTGGCTATCGGCGGAAACAGGTTGCCACACATTCCTGCACGACAGCCAGAAACTGCTCACAAACAGCAAAGTCAGCAAGGATGAGTTGAGGGAGGGTAAAGCCGTTTGGATGTATGACAGTGGATTGGACAGGCAAAACCGACCCTGGACCTCAGCCAATATCAAGTTTATGCTGATCATGGAGTATGGTTTACAAAGCGCCACGCAGCGTGACACACTGATCAAGATGAGCCAACTTTTCCGCGAGAACGGCGGGACAGTTGAGGTATTCACAACTGTCTGTGGTAACCTCAAGGACTGGGGCCAACTAGACAATCCGAACACAGAGCTGGCAGTGTGGCAAAACGAGCTAGCCTCTCAGCTGTGTGACCTATCGGTGGAATGTTACCCTGCATTCCTGTACTACAGCAGGGAACTGCTCGTAAACAGCGAAGTCAGCGAGGACGAGTTGAGGGAGGGTAACGCCTTTTGGAGGCGTAACAGTAAAGTCATGCAAGATTCCAGTGCCGAAACTGCTCCCTCTGGCGATGGTCTGACGGGGTATTCAAGGCCGGTACGTCCACCCCGAGAGAATTCAAGGCTGGATGAATTTAGGATCAATCTGGATGGTCTTATCGGCAGGCGGGGCGGGTAGGACCTCCCACTGTTGTTGCATCCTACTCCCCATACTCATTCGTACTGTTATCTATGATTTTTCTCTGTAAGCTAGATAATGACATGCATGTGCACATTCTTTCTCTGAGGTAGTCACAGTTGTATCTCCGTGAGGAGGCAGACAGTAGATACGGCGAGCGGTCAGACTATCTCGACGGCATTACCGGTGAGCCTGGCCTGAGAGCCATAGTGCGTGTTCTGCAGCTCGTACTTGTCATCGATCGAGTCGTGCGCATCGTCCTTCTACCCAGCATCAGCTCGAACCTCCCACTTCTTTTTGCTTGAGACGCGGAGGGGAGAGCATACCTGGACATAGGTCTCGACCTGCACGTTGATCTCCGTGGGTCGTACGACGCCCGCAGTGTAAACCTGCGGGCGGTTCTTGACATCAACACGGTCAATCACAATCCGAAGCAACGAGGTAGCTCACATGCGTCGTCGTCTGCTCCGAGTCCATGGGCTGCATCTCCACGCGGGCGTTGAGGGAGTAGAGCAGGCCGCAAGTGTACGCCTTGGCCATGAGGGACTGGAAGAGCGCTCCGAGCAGGGACGAAGGGGTCTGGGACCATTCGATGCAGTACGCCAAGCCCAACAGAGTAGGCGGAATCTGAGAGAGATCAGCGATCACACAGAACATCGCGCAAGCAAAAGGCTCTGACCTGAGCTTCGAAACTGATACGGAGCCATTTCCCAATGACCTATTCATCAGCTTGGGCAGCCCATCATACGGAAGCTGGACAGACTTTGTCAGTGTGTGCCCATCTGACCCATCAGCAATGTGCGAAGGAAGCTTTGTCGAAACACGTACCCAGATTTGGAGCGGAGCAAGGCCCACATGATCGAAGCGGCAATGACGACGTCGGCGGCGGTGGCGCAGGCTGTCCAAGCTAGGGGGTCAGCTCGGCACCGAATGGACTTGCAGACCATCGAGCCTACTGATAAGGTAGGGGCCCTTCGTGTCAGCCTCCACACTCTTCACTGTGGCAGGTACGGATACGCACGCTCTTGTCCGCGCCAAGGAGGGATTGTTGGTGGCCTATGGTATGATCAGCATTGCTGACTCGCTGCGTGCGGCCGATACCGTACCAAAGATGACCTGCTCGTTAGCATGCTATGCAAATCAAGCAGGAACGCAGCTCATCGTGGTGCCTATCGCGCCTACGGCACTGCAAGTCAGAATGTCACTGCCTCTAGCTACTCGATACTTACGACGCAATCATGAGTGTCTGTAATCATCAGCATTCACCCACGGGGCCGTCGAGTAGAGACTAACAATGATGATGACCAGCAAGATGACGCTGTTCTTGTTGAGCAAGAAGGCTAGTAAACAGTAAGCACGTCGATACGAAACAACTCGAGAGAGCTGCTGCTTGCTCACCCCGGTAAGCAAAGAAACCTTGCACGACCGAGACAACCAAGACTGCTCGTCAGCCATCCAGCCAGCCAGAGGGAGCGACCACTGCCGGTGCTCACTATCGAAAGTCGGCATCTTCATGAGCCTAAAAGTCAGCCGAGCCACTCACGGATACCCAGACGCGACGAACCATTCTACCTCGAGCCAGGGCCTTTATATGAGTGACGCCTCTCATGTGATCGAGAATGCCACTCACAGCCATTCGCCAAAACGCCTGCAGAGGAGATACGAAATGTACACCCCTGCCCATCAGCCTTAGCAGCGCTCGCTGCTTTCGGGAAACTCGCAATAGTCTGCTTGTCAGTGTTGCAAGGCGCACGAATAAGAAGGAGAATTACAAGTCGTGATAGCAACGTTCCACGCGAACGTATAGCCAACAATGAGCTTGGTCCACCACTTGTCGGTCGGCTGGTATCTATTTCTCAGCCCCCGTTTGGCGAAGCAGGTGGTAGGAGCCGCACCGGAAGTACGAATAGACCTGCATGAGAAGCACGCCCCTGAGTCTCAGCGCAACACCAGGCGAAGAGTGATGAAGAACCCACATGAACAGCGTGTCGAGGACCAGCGAGGCAAATTGACATCCTGCTGCTCAGCTTTACTGCTACGACCTACAGCCAAGTGCAAGAGGCAACACGACTACTGACCCAACATGAATTGCTGTCCCTTCAGCGCTGTCTCCCTCCCTGCGATCTCCTGCAAAAATCAAGTGGGCCACTCACCGCATCGCTCGCAAATAGAGCCGTGGCCTGCGTCTCATTAAAGCCGCCAATCTCAGTAGGGTACCCCATCTTGCAGAGCGTCTGTCGTTGTCGTTATCGTTGTCGAGACTAAAGAGACGGCGTTGGGTCGGAAAGCAAAGTAAAGTCAAGCAGAGCCAAGGTAGACAGAGAGAGAAACCGAGTCGAATCCCTCTACAGTACACGTCGGTACCAAAAGACGTCAAGTAAAATGGGTCGCCGTCAAGGGAAATCGTCGTCAAGCAACGCCCTTCTATAGTCGCGAGCCCAATCCTGCTCGTTCGTCGCTAACAATTTTCACTCGACGTCCAAGAGGGAGTCGTCGCCGTCGCCATCCGCCTGAAGACCCCAGATCTCTCTTCGACCCAGATGGTCAGTCTATTCAGCACGAATAGCATGTGAAGCAGGCGGTCAGAGCTCTGTCAGACCCGGCATGTCAGGTGAGTCAAATCGGAGGGGTATGTACCTGGTAACAACCCAACCCTCTTGGATCCCTGGCCTAGCCAATGGCCCAACGGGGTCCAATGGCCATCCAAGGACCCCCTGAGACCGTCGAGACAGACTTACACGCCGGTCCCTGGCGTGCACCGCCCAGCATGACCCTCCAAAGGTCTCAAAGGCATCCCTGGTCAGTAGCGCACGGAGTGCGGGTGTCTCGGAGCGTTGTCACGTAAATACTCCGATACCCATTCGTCGTTGTTGCCAGCATCGGGTTGAGCGGCTTTCGAGGTGATGGATTAGGTGAGACCCTCTCGTCGTGAGTGACTAGCACGAGACCTAGAGCTGGCGACATCTGCCGACCGCAGTCGCACTCCGTAGTCCCATCACCGGCATCCTCGCTAGCGCAGGTCGACGCGGCGAACCTGACATCTGATCCGTCGGTCGGGATGGACTGGATGGCAGTGAGACAGTCAATAGCGACACCTTTCAGGTTTTTTGAGCGTTCTCAAGACCTCATTGTGCATCTCAACGGGCCAGTCCCAAGACATTCACCTCTATCCAGTCGAACCAGACTTCAACAGCAGTCGAGGCGAGGTACCCTATTCCAGAGTAGACCCCGAATTTCGTCAAGACTGAGGCCCATCAGCCCCTCCTTTCGATATTGCTGGATTTGACAGGTGCTCACCCTCGGCATCATATCTGAGACGTTCAGCCTGGCGTTGGGCCCTAGATCGGTTGGATCTGGCTTTGGGCTTGGCGGGGGCGCTAAGCGCGGCCGTATCGTTGACATGACTTGAGAGTGGCGTGACCTTGCCTGGTCGACCAGCCAAGTGACCGATACTGAGAGCCGAGTCTGTCGACGATGTGCTGGCTGACCGAGTGATCGGTGAGGGCACAGGTGAAGAGTCGCCCGACAGAGTCGTGAGATCTGCACGTTGCAAGTCGACAAAAGAGGGTATGGCATGGACCTCAATCGACGGCGAGCCGGCATAGTCGCTACAAGTTAGCCGCGAAGCCTTTCGAGGGTCCAGACATGGCTCACGTAGCGGCAGTATAATGCTTGCGCGTGGGCAAATCGACTGAAAACATCTGCGAGGTCGCTCGGAATGTCGGTGGGAGGATTTTCAGGAGGGTCGTCTTGACTATAAGACGCCACACAATGAGAGTTCCGATCCCTGCGTGTCAGCTGTGGTGCCCTTCAACATACACATCGACTCACCAAAGACCATACGGTAGACCACGATGAGAACAGCTACCCAAAACGGCTGGTCGAATATGGAGCGGGTGACGATACCCTCATACAGGTAGCCTTGCTTGAACGCCCACCAATGCCCGACAAAGACGCCGAGCATCACGGACAGCATGGCTATTGAGTCCTCGAAGCAAGGGCAGTCTTCGACCGGCTCGGGGTGGTAGTGGATGATGAACAAGGTGAGGGGGAAGAGCACACCGGGAACTGAAACATAAGCCGGGACACTCGCTACACGCGCCACTTACAGGTCCATGAGCCGGAGTGAAGCCAGGCTTCTGCGGGTTTCTCTATCACGATCCACCAGACCCAGCAAGCAACGCCGAGTAGACTGCCAGCCACGACGTCGGCTGAGAGTAAGCGCGTCCTCGAAATGTGAGAAGCGACCCACCTATCGAATGCATACCGGTGTAAAGTCTCCCGCCAACCACGCTGGTAGCGTAAACCATGAGCACTTCTCAGTCAGCGTGTCGGTTACTTCCACTGGAAATAAAATCTACATGTGTAGCCTACTCCCACGGTGAGATTTCCAAGCCAGGCTCGATCTTCCCAGAGCCACTGCGCTGCGAAAAGCGCCATACTGACCGAATTTGTCGAGTGAGACGAAAGGAAGCCTGCCAATGAGCTTGGTATCTCCGTAGGATCAAAGCTCGTACCATATTCGTTCGCATGTGTTGACATGGCTGTAATCAGCATCGTTTCTACCGTCCAGGCCCAAGCGACTCACACAGTCGTATGACAGGCGGGCTGAAAGGTCTCGGACAACAAACGAGATCTTTGAACACGGACGAAGTGTAGATACCCAGTCCAGTGACGTTGATCATCCTGCCCACCTATCAGCATTCCCCTCTGTCTCGCAATCGCGCGACCCACCCTCGGCCTTTGAGATGGAATCCGAAGAAGAAGAACATGGGTAAGAACGTAAGGAAGAATTCGTGCGCTGTACATCAGTCCTCGTCTCCTTCCCATCCTTCCCACACCTCTATCTCCCTTCTGTTGCTGCTTCGCTTCCGGGGAAGAAAGAAGAGGAGTACCCACTCCCAAACAAAGCCGTCCAATAAAAATACGCATCCCTCCCTTCACTCCGCACCCTCCTCTGCCACTTGCCCATAGCTTCACTCTCACTCTCCAACCTCCGAACCAACCACCTCCTCCACCGCGCGCGCCACAGCGGAAGGGCGCGGTCGTACACTTCATCAGGGAGTCGGCCGATCGTATCGCCCAGCTTGAGTGCCGCGCTCGGCGAGCTTTGATGGATCGCTTTGGTCGGTGGGATCTCTAGGTGTTGTGGTGGTTTTACCTTTGATGAGGTGGTGCGGGGCCGGAGAGAGGGGCCTGCTTCCCCCGAGCGTGTCTGGGGGGGCATAGCAGCGACGTCAATGGATGAGCAGCCGAGTGGGAGATGTAGTGCTCGCTAGGCTGCAGCGGTGGTGTATGAGGCAAAAGTCGATGTCGTTTATATGCTCGTCGACGTCGGAGAGACGCGGTCTATGCGGGCAGCTTGACCGTGTATCATCGCTCGCGGGGCTCCGCTTCACCCTCTTCATTAGGCTCGATGTTCCTTCTCCGGCAGATAGGCTCGCACACATCCCACCTCCACGCTACCTCGTCCATCTCCTCTCTTCAAGAACAAGACCCTATCCTCTATAGACACCATGTCCACCGCCTACGCCTCAGTCAAGGTGAGCTCCTATCTGAGCCGACGAATGTAGAGCTCACATGCAGGCGCTACACGCCTCGTACCCCGCATTCACCCCACCGGTGGGAAGCACCACCCTAGGCTACATCGCCTTCTTCTTCCTACTCGCCTTCTTCTCACTCTCTTTCCTGTTCACCACGTGAGTTTCCACCAGCCCTACTGCATAGTCTCAGTTCTCATCACACTCTCCTCCGAGACTGCCCAGACGTTGCAGGCGAGATGCAGAGTGGAGAATTGATCCCGCAGACTGCCCAAATCTCGCAATCCCCTGCCGGAACTCGGTACGGCGCTAGGTGCATCCATCTTGGCTGGTGTCGGGACAGTCGCTCTGTTCTGCACGCTAGGAGTGTACGTATAGCCAAGCACATCGTCTCTGGCGCCTTGACCAAAACTCGACAATCGGACTAGCTATGGTATCTGCCGAGCGACTACCGCTGCGCATCCCGTAGCATTCCATCTCACGACCTCACGACACGCAACGACCAACACCTGCTCCTTGATCTGCTCAGCGTAGACCGCCTTGATACGCTAGAATCATGCATACAGTGCAGGGTATCGTATCTACAGGTCTGTCGTGACCACGGGTCGCACTGTCGCTACACGTTCAAGAAACAAGATATACAGTCGTGACGCCTTTGCACATCCTTTGCGGCACTGCCGCCAACAAATGTCTCTCTATCCTTACACACCTTTCGTAGAATACGCACGTCTCTGGGCTTGTCGGAAGCTCATCGGTACTGGTAGTTTGGCGGCTGCGGCATCGAGTATCCGGGCTGCGCTTGGGGCAGTGCATAGCCGCCTGAAACGGGATCAGACATGAGTGACGCGCGGATTTGGGCGTCTGGGGATCAACTTGTTTGTCGCTTGCACATGCTGTGTCCCGCAACGATTGAGGACTCACAAGGGTCGGTATACGCCATCTCCATTGTCCGGCTGGTCTGGCCAGCACCGGCCTGTGCCTGATTGCCAGGCATGTCGCCGTCAAAAGCGCCATACGCGTCCATGCTTGGTCGGCTCATAGCAGGACCACCAGTGGGAGCTGGTTGGACGGGGTAATAGCTCTGTCTCTGCGGACGCTGCGCTTGAGGCCTGTCGTAGACTGCTTGCAAGTTGTCCTGCTCGTACTTGTCCTCATGCTCGCCGTCGTGATCGCGGTCGGTGTCAGGTTGTACTTGAGCGTAGGAGGCTGAACCTATTCCCGCACCTGGTCCGTAGGTCATGTTTGGCGAGGTGGGAGGGATGAAGCCGGGCTCTCGTCGGGATCTGCGGCGGTCCCGTCGGAACTCCAAGCCGGCCAGTACGAGAAGAGCGAGGAAGCAGCCGAATGAGAGCCTTTCTGTCAGCTCATTATCACCGAATAGCAAAAGCTCGCATACCAGTCGAAGATTGCAGACGCCTTCTTGGTTGTGCACCATTGTCCGAGACCTTTCTTGTAGCTGTCTCCGAGGCTGGCATGCGGATCGTTGTCCGAGTCCTTGCATCCCTTTGCTGTCCAGGCTAATCGTCAGCGGTCATATAATTTGCATTGCGCTTGTACTTGCCACTGATGGTCACGATGAGCGAGGCGATGATCATCAATAATGTGCCAAAGGCATGCAGGATGAGGGTTGAACGAGGTTCAGCGAGAAATTTGGCTGGGCGCTTCAACTTGTCCCATCTGGCGGTGAGCCGTAGTAGAGCATTGGAGAGGAAACGAACCTGTCGTAGACCAGTGGGGTGACCAGCAAGAAGGTAGACAGGAGGAATGACACAACCAGAAGGAAGATCGTGAATCCTGTGCCCCCGGCTGGCGATCAGTCCCAAGATCGATATCTGGTATGTGATCACTTACAGACTGAGAACCACTTGGCTTGGAAGGCGGCCACGCCTGCCATGGTGCATACCGCGAGGAATGTGAAGAAGAGCTGGGCTAGTGAGAGCCGCCTCTATACATCCAGATTTCACTCACACAACAGCAATGGAGGATGAGGCGTGATCGCGAGAGCGATGGCTAGCAAGTCAGCTCCTTTCGACGTAGCAAGCCGCTTGGCCGCTCACCTCCTCGAGACTTGGGCCATCCTGGAACGGGTCGCCTGTCTCTGTCCTCCGCAGGACATTGAGGTCCTTGTCAAACCTGAACGCCTTGCTCAGCTTGTTGCCTGCTGTCGAGGAGGACGGAAAGTGCATGTTGGAAGCGAACGACTTGAGCTTTTCCATCTTGGGCGACAGCGATGGCTAGAGCGATGGTCTATATCCTTCTAGCTTGTGTGACGATGGGCGGTGGAAAGGTGGTATGGAATGAAGAAGGCAGAAGGAAAGGCCAGGTGGCGAGTTGGATGAAAGCCGAGTCCGGTGGGCTTTGGCTTTTGTGGGTACCGGTGGCGGGTGAGTGAAAGGAGGTGGGGCTGAGCGCTGTATCGCTGTCGAGGTGGTAACTCAGAGCTGAGGGATGCTTTGCTGCTCGAGTGAACGATGAAGAGGAGTGCTGCGAAGAGTGCTCGATGGGTGACACAGCTGGGGACTGCGTCGGAGTATCCTATCCTAACGAGGGGCAGGGTTGAGTGATGATATGCGGTGCTCGAGCCACCCAAAAGTGTTTTGCCACCCACCCATCCAGAAAGCAAAGATAGGCGCGTCGCCAAAGAAGGTACCGGCGGTGAGCTCCGCCGGACAACGTGCGAGTCCACGGACGGGCGCGGATAGGGTCAGGCACTGACCCGTGAACCCACGACAAAACTTCCCGGGTCCCGGGGGCCGAGGTGTAATTCTGCCGAGAGGGATGGGGAAAGTTTTCTAATCTCTAATCTCGTGTTTGGTGTGCGGCGTGGGCGGGTAGGATGGATTAGTAATCCTTGATTACGTTTTTAACCGATGCCCGTGGGTCGAACCACTTTTTTTTCTGTTTGGCTCTGGCTGGCTGGCTGGGCTGGCTAGGCTGTTGGCTATCAGACCGAAGGCTTGGGTCGTGTCTGTCTCCGTCCATACCAACCTTCCAATCCTCTGCGTCGCAATTCCATCGATCAGTACACCTCGACATCGGACATCTCGATCAAGTCTCTCTCTTTCGTCTTGTAAATACCCTCTTTGCTTGTAAGGGGGTGGGAGGAGATCAATACACGAACAGTACAGGTGGACCAGTGAGACGCGACCCCCGGGGTGGTGAGTAGTCTCAAACACGTTGCATCTTGTCCATCACCTTCCTTTGCCCCACGCTACCCACCCTCCTCCGCTGCTAGGCCCGGCTGCTCCCGGAATGACCGGTCTCGAAAAAGTATCGAACGATGCTTTTGAGTCTATGCAACATCACCCGCGAATAACCGACGTGCAGAGCTGATCATCGTCCAGCAACATTCCCTTTCTCTGTGACATATACCACATCGCCAATACAGCACGATGGACTATCACGCCTCGCACACCATCCTCCGTCCCACATCGGTCGATCTCGCATCGATGCGAGCATGGGGTTTGGAAGGACTGAGCAAGACAAAATTCACATTCGACACGTACGTTCTTGCGGATTCACATCGTGCCATGGCTCGACCCGCTCACCTGCAGCAAAACCACCGCCGCCACCATCCTCACCGCCATCATCTCCCTCCTCATCCTCGAGCAGATCGTCTACCGCGCCAAAAAGGCCCATCTCCCAGGTGACAAATGGACCATCCCCATCATTGGCAAGTTTGCAGACTCGGTCAACCCGACATGGGCAAACTACATGGCTCAGTGGAAATCCGGACCCCTCTCGGCCGTCTCGGTCTTCAACATGTGAGCGCACAGCGCGCCGATCTGCTTTCTGGCTGTACTGATCACCCAGCTTCATTGTCATTGGCTCGTCCAACGAGATGTGCCGCAAAATCCTCAACTCGCCCACACACGCCGAGCCGTGTCTCGTCATGTCTGCCAAGAAGGTGTTGCTCAAGGAGAACTGGGTGTTCCAGCACGGCAAGGTGCACGCCGACTACCGCAAGGCCCTAAACGTGCTCTTCACCAAGAAGGCCTTGTCGTGAGTCTGCCTTCCAATCCCACTTTTCTACTCCGCTGATAGCCAGGATCTACCTTCCTATCCAAGAGCGCATCTATCGCGACTTTTTCAACAACTGGATGAATGACCCCAGCCCCGCCCAGTCGTACATGTGGAAGATGCGAGACCTCAACATGGAGACCTCGCTGTCCGTCTTTGTCGGCCCCTACTGCACCGAGTACGAGCGCAAGCAGATCAACGACAAGTACCTCTTCATCACCGTCGCACTTGAGCTCGTCAACTTCCCCTTTGCCTGGCCCGGTACCAAGGTCTACAACGCCGTCAAGGCCCGCAAATATGTCATGAAGATCCTGTCGCGTGCTTCTGCAGAGTCAAAGATCCGAATGGCCGACCCCAACGAGGAACCCCAGTGCCTTCTCGACCAGTGGACCCGTGCCATGATCACTTCCCGAGCAGGTGCGGGCGGTCTTGAGGATGCAGAACAGGCTCGTTTGCTCAGCCGAGAATACACCGACCACGAGATTGGCATGGTCATCCTCTCTTTCCTCTTCGCCAGCCAGGACGCCATGTCTTCCGCCATCGTCTACATGTTCCAGCTCACGGCCGACCACCCCGAAGTTCTCGCCAAGGTCCGAGAGGAGCAGTACCGCGTCCGAGGAAACGACCTGGACGCGCCTTTGACTCTGGACATGATCGACGACATGGTGTACACCCGCGCGGTCGTCAAGGAGGTCATGCGCTGCCGCCCTTCCGTCATCATGGTCCCGTACAAGACAACCAAGGCGTTCCAGATCACACCCGACTACACTGTGCCCAAGGGATCCATGCTCATCCCGGCGTTCTGGAACTCGCTGCACGATGAGACATGTTACCCCGAGCCAGACCTCTTCAAGCCTGAACGATGGCTTCCAAATGCCGACGGCAGCGCCCCGCTTGCAGACAGCAAGCCCCAAAACTACATTGTATGGGGCAGTGGACCGCACAAGGTGTGTTCAGCTGGGATGTATGTCGAACAGAGCTGATTTTTAGTGTATCGGCGGACAGTACGCGTCGATGCACCTTGCCGCCACACTCGGTACCGCCAGCGTGCTCATGAACTGGGAGCACGAGGTCACACCTGAATCGGAAGACATCATGGTCATCGCTGGGTGAGCAGGATTGTTTCGCTTGAGATTCAAGCTGACAGGCAGTATCTTCCCCAGGGACGGCTTGAAGCTCAAGTTCACCCCACGAGCACCAACAGCGTGAACAACTCGGGACTAATCTCACGAACAATACCAATCAACATTTTTTGGATCCTCCTGCTTGGCTGCGAGCCCATCTTGATACCCCTCCTGCTCGCTACCCTCTTTGTGCCCCTTTAATCACCGCCTCGATGGCCCAAACCAGAAGCAGCAGCAGCATAGACTAACGAGATGAAATGCATCATGTCGTTTCCACTCTTTTGCGTGGCCGTAGACATGCAATGTGAGAGTGTAGTGCATGACACCATAGAAGAGTGAGATTGCGATTGCCAACCACGACTGTTGGTAGCTATACTTGACGCCGGAGTGGAATCGATCAGGTCCCTTAGCTTTCTTTGCCGCTGGGTCCGTCCACCGGCGCTAAGTTAAATCAATTCCATCTCGTGTCCTTCCGACACATACTCTCTATACTTCGCTCGTGGTCGTCCGTCATTATTAGTCGGGCGGCGACATCGTCACACGCGTAGCAAGCCGACTGACACGCCGATTGAGTGCGGAGTAGTCATCATCGCTCTTGCAGGTTCCCCGGACGATCAGGCGAATCGACCGGCGACAAACTTCTTCGAGGGAGAGACAACGCGATTGCTCCTTCTCCTTCTTATTCGATATCGTCAGTCGCATCACACGGCCAGAGAGGATCGCTAGTAGTTGAAGAGAACAAGGGGTCGAGGCGAGCTGGAGAGTGGACACTGCGGACTCGAGGGTGCGACTGCGCTGCACGCGACGAGTATTTGAGATTGGAGATTGGAGATTAGCACGTCTGTGCGCCGCCTCGCGCTCTCGGAGGGCAGAGACCATACTTGTCAACAATCAAACTAGCAACAACAAGCAGCTCGGTCATCACCTCATCAACACGACCTACCACAGCTCCATCCGACTCGTGCACTTGCTGGCTCGCTCGCCGCTCGCATCCCGCTTCTCGCTGAGGAATGAACAATGTCGACCCCAGTGCTGGTCCTATAGTCCTGCCCCGCAACTCGTCCATCTCATCAATGGACTCGGCCGTCGCTCCCTCGTCAGCCTCGGCAGGCTCCACCCTGCCGCCCTCGTCGTTCTCATCGCATTCGCACGCAAGTACAAGCACCGCTGGCGACCGTACATCCGCCTCATCCATCCCGTCCACTTCGTCCCATTTGGTGCACGCCAAACAAGCCCGTACGCCCACTATAACAAACGCCACGATCTCTGATGCCTCGGGCGGCGATGGGTTCCTCGGTGAGGTGGCTCGGTGGGACAGAGATAAGCCTGGCTCTAGCAGCGGCATAGGGAGCGTCGGTGCAAGGACGAGCAGGCTGGTGTCGAATGGAGTTGGGAATGGACAGGCATACTCGGGCAAATGGGCCAGTCCGCCCCCGCCTGGTCCGCCCCGTGAGCATCCCCCTCCTCCCCTCCCCTCCTCAGCTGATCGCTTGGACTGACAAGCAGCATCCGAGCCCCCGCCCCTTCCGCCCGCTTCGCAGCATCCCTACGCGGCACCATTGGCCCCGCTCCCACGAACGACATTTGGTCGCCCCACAGGCCGTCTATCCCAGATCGCATCTTCCTCTTTGCGCAAACATCCCCTGCCTGCCAATCCGCCCCCTACGTCCGACCTCCCGCCGCTGCCCGACTCGGCTGCGGCTGCCCCGTCGCCACAGCGACAACCGAGCCTCGGCGAACCTGCGACGAGCGGTCGACCGCCTTTACATGCCAGATCGTCCTCCATGGCATCAGGGCATTCCCTCTCCTCCCCACCTGCCTCTCCGTCTTTAGGCTCTGCACCGACTATCTCTCCGCGTGGCACGTCGCTCTTTCCCAACCAGGCTGTGCCAGCTTCGGCCGTCGCTGATCTTGCCTCCCTCCCCTCAGGATCTGCTTCGACTTCTGCCGGACCATCAAGCGTTTCTAGCGCCACCACCAAGTCGGGTCGTACGCCGTCCAGGCAGTTACTGCAAAATGCCCTGGACCTCGCTCAACGAGCGGTCGAGCTGGATCGAAGTAACGATGTCCCTGGCGCTCTCGTCATGTACACCGACGCAGTCACAAAGCTCAAGAGCGTCATGGCGCGCGTCGGAGTCGAGCCAGGCAAGGAAGACCCGCGTCGGCGGGCAGGGGCCAAGTCGGAAGAAGAAGGCCGGACACTGCGCGGTATACACGATGCCTACGTTGCTCGCATACAGCTCTTATCGTCCATGGAACCAGAACCCACCGCCTCTACGTCCGCCCTCACACTCGACGCCCCATCTTCGTCATCCAACTCTACCCTCTCCGGTACTGCCTCGAGCGATGGGGGCGGTCCCTCTACATCTACAGCGACGCTTGTCCCTGATTATTCGCATTCGCCCAGATCCAACATCAGCGGCACGTCTGGCGAGAGGACGCCGAGGCCGTCATTGGATGAGACGGCCATTACGGGTATCGGCAACTTGATGATTTCCTCGGATACCAACCAGTCTTTCCGATCCGTCGACTCCTCGCCCGTGCGTCCGAGGCACCCGTTCGCAGCGTCTGCGATTGCGGCATCGTCGAGTCAAGGCCCAAGTCTCCTTCCTTCACCTGCCGTCGCTTCTCCGCGTATACCAAGCCTGGTGCGGTCGTCGCAGACTGACCAACCGGCTACGCCTGCTTCTGTGCCTGTTCTCGGTACCCCTGTGGACGAAACGACACCCAGAGAAACCTCCCGCCCTTCCAGTGGGTCCGCACAGCCAGCACCACCGCTGCTTGTTGAGCCGCCGCCACGGAAAACGAGTATCGGTCTCGGACACCCGTCACGTCCTGCCAGTCGTGATCTCATGAAACAGCGCAAGTTGTCAAAGTCTAGCTCTGGACTTGGGCTTGAGGATGAGGTGGACCTGTCAGGCATCGATGGCGTAGAGACCCTTGATCAGGCGTCCAATGGACATCCAGTCGGAGGTGCTCTGTTCAATGACCGTCCATTGCCTCCATTGCCTTCTCAGTCTCAGGCAGGTCCTGGCACACCGTCCAAGAGGATCAGTTCTAGGTTCTTGGTGAACAACTCGACTGCACTAGGCACCATCAGTCAGAGGCGCCAGTCGAGAAATGCCAGTGGATCACTGGGATCAGCCGCCGAGGTCGTAGCTGCCGTCCATGGCGACCTGCCGGCCGCGCCAGCTGGATCAGTCCGTGTTGCCCCAGCGCCCACTACGGCCTTTCCTGGCCAGCAACAGACAGCTCCTTTCATCCTGGACGCCTCACTCCTGCCTGCGCGACAACGATCGCGGTCGCAGCCGGGTCAACGCCGTCCACCTACCTACGACGAACCGCCAGAATTACCGCCACTGCCAAAGATCACTCACAAACCTTCCATGTCGTTCGCGTCGGTTTCGTCCCGCATCTCGTCCTCTTTTTCACATGCCAACTCGCTCGCCCCGCCCCTACCTGTCCACTCTCGGTCTTCCTCCCAAGCATCGCCGTCATCCTTGCCGCCCATGCCATCCTCCGCCGTGTCCGCCCGGTCGGGTCGATCAGGCGCTTCGGCCATGTCGGTCGGCTCGTTGCTCTCGCCTTTACCTGAGACGCAGCCGTCGGAAATTGCGCACAGGCCATTTCAGCTCTTACGCCTGCTTCATTCGTCGATGGACCCCGATGGTCCCGACGCCTACCTCACGGGCGCTATTCATATCTCGGCTGCCGTGTGGAAGCCGAGTGGATGGGGAAAAGGCGGTATGCGGGCGGCCGCACCGAAGATTCAAGGTCAAGATGTCAAAGTCCGATGCTTCGAGTCTCTTGTATTTCATCTCCAGGCTGTCAGGCAGGTTGGGCAGAACCTCCTGGATGCACCGCGAGAGCGGATACGCGGGAAAGCCATTGGGGTGGGTCGAGAACCGCGCGGTGGCGCAGATTATGTTCGCGGTGTTGCCGAGGAATTTGTGAGAGCCCTCGAGGGTCTCGAGGAGGAGATGGACGTGTGTCATAAGGCTCTCAGCAAGGCGGGCGTGGTTATGGGTCCTTGGAAGGGCAAGAAGGGCGGGGTGAGTTGATGCCTCTTGCGTCTGTCGCAAGCTGATGAGCAGACGTCGAGCGGGTGGGGCAAGCTTACTCGTTCGGTGGACAAGATGGCTTCTGGGTCTAATAAGCCGTCAGTCCAAAGCTTTGATCGCATGAAGGGACCGAGCTGATAAGGCAGACTCGACTCGCCGGACAAGTACGTCGACCTCCTTGCAGCCGTGTGCACGTCGTCGCAGATGATCAGTGAGCGAATCATTCTGAGAAGGTGGTATCATTTGCTGATGCTGACTTCAGACGACCACCTGCTCAACTTTACATCGTCTTGTACACCGGCGTATCATACCTTGCCCGAGAAGACATATCGGGCTCTCGAAGTGCGTTTGAACAAGGCCGCAGAGTTCTTTGGCGCGGTGATTGTACCGAGTATCCTGGACGACGCCAAGCAGTTCTTCGTGGGTCTCTTCCCTTGCACCTGGGATTCTTCTCGTAGTGCAGACATAGGCAGAGCTGACGGGCAGTTGAGATACCTCAGCAGTGGCGTGCGGTACCTCGAGGCGTGAAGCTTGATGTCCGCTAGGGTTTTCGGGGTGACTCGGGTTACAAGTAGTGGCCAGACGGTATGAGGCATGGAGTCACGCAGGCAGGGCCTGTGATGAGAGATAGGGAATGAAGGATTTGTTGTCTTGGGCAAGCAAGCAAGCAAGCACATGCTACCACGCATAAAAACATAACCGCTACCACACACACCTAGACGACCAAATCATATGATCATTTCATTCATGCTATGCTCTCTGAGTGTGGGCTGCCCAGCCCGTCCTTCATTTTAAGGCGAAGTGGCAGAGGATAACAAGGTGAAGAAGCTAGTACAAGGTGTGATAAGCGACTGTGGGCGC
Source organism: Tremella yokohamensis (assembly GCA_024343385.1). Classification (NCBI taxonomy): domain Eukaryota; kingdom Fungi; phylum Basidiomycota; class Tremellomycetes; order Tremellales; family Tremellaceae; genus Tremella; species Tremella yokohamensis. The sequence goes on along the minus strand of BRDC01000018.1, from coordinate 130,455 downwards.
ATATCGAGTGTGCAAGACGGTGGCTGATGGGTCGATACTAAAAGTCGTCCAAGCCTATATCAAGCATGATCTTTGCCGGCTGGCCTTTCTTTCCCGGGGTCACGACCGGTACGCTAACGAGCGGTTTGGGCGGTTCTTTCGGTGCCGGCGAGGCATTTGCCTTTCTACTCTCGTCAGCACTTCCTAACGAAACGTGGGCGCGCGCAGACTCACGTCCGTTCCCGCATGACCTGTTCCTGTTCCCTGCGCCTCTGACCCGCCGCTGCCTGAGCCGCCTTGGCGCGCTTCTTGTTGAACTCGTTGATCTTCTGAATCTTGAGGTCGTATTCGTCGCCCTCGTTCAGACCGTCGATGAGAGTGCCCGTATCGGGATCTCCTCCCAGCGTGATGATCTGCGCATTGAGCCGCTCGACTGTATCACGGTCGTTCCGCCTTTGCGCGAGGTTGCGCGAAGACATGAGATTCGTGATCTCCATCTGGGTCGTCGAGCGCTGCGATGCGGGATTGTGCGCCCGTCGAGCTTGGACTTGACGGTTGATCTCTTCCTACTCTATCAGCTTTGTTCGTCGGCGGGAAGCTGCCGCCTCACGTCTGTCATTGGTCGCTCGCGCAGTGTCTTGATTGCTTCATGCTTGCTCAACAGGTCGGATCGGCGTGGTGGCGAGACCCGATCCGCCTGGCAAGTCATGACGAATCTCGAAAATTCAGTCTAGGGGTCAGCTGAAGCACCTCTGTACGACCCATAGTAGCTGACCTCCTCAAAGTCGCCATTCGACACGTCGGCAATCCTGAACAATCGCTGCACCTTGCCGTACTGACACAGCAACGCGCGGTCTTCTCGAACGTCCCGGCCCTTGTATTCGATCTTGTACGACCCGTGCCCATGATCCTTCTGCAGTCCTGCCGAGGTCAGAATGTCGGGAGTCATCTCTGGTCCATTGACCCACCGAGCACCTTGTACACGCGGTACTTTGGTCTGCCCATCTCGTCCGCATCGCCAGACATGAGACGCACATAGGCGTTCTTGACCAGTTCTTCAAATCCGTCTTTGTACATCATGTCCACCATCTCATATCGGCTCAGTCTGGCCGAGTTGACCTCTTGTCGGTTCGCAGGAAGTCCATCCAGATCTGCGACCTTTTGTTTCGGTTCGCGTTCGCGTTTGGTGGGGTCGGGACTGCGCCGTGGAGGCGACGGGGAGTAGCGGAACGAGTCGCGATGCGATATCTCCCCCTCTTCAGAGTCGGATGCGTCGGAAGCAGAACCATGCCGTTCTCGCTCTGCAGCCTGACTCATCAGCTTGCTCCAACCTGTTGAAGGCGCCGATTCAGAGCTAGAAAGACGGATTTCGAGATAGAGAAAGACCTACCCGCTTGGCCGCTCTGGCCGTCGTTGCCTTTCTCCGGCTCTTGAGGTCTTTGATCGCCCTCGACGCCTCCTTCGACACGCTCGTATGTTTACGCCTCTTCCGACTCATCCCCTCATCCGAGCTCTCATCGTCGTCCCCACCAGCGGCCAGCCTGTAGATCGCGTCGAGCTGCTGGGCATCTTTGAGCTTTTGCATCTCTTCCAACCGCGAGGCGAGGATGTTTTCGCGCTCAATTTCCGGCATTCCTTCCAGCCTGACCCTCAGCTCGGACATAGTGTGAGTGATCGCGCAGTCCTCACTGATCCCTGTCATCCTCGTCGATATACTTCCCTTCGAGCGGATACGGATTACTGCTTCCTGGCTTGGCGGACCTAACTTTGGACGAAGAAGCAACAGGCTCGTCGCCCTCTTCCGACTCAAGGTCCATGTCCATGTCCTGCTCCTCGTCATCAGAGTCATCGATGCTTGTTTGTCAGCTGCGACTTCGCTGGACGAGCTTCGGCAGCTGAGACTGACTAGGCTTGCGACTTTGTCTTGCGCTTCTTGGAACTTTTCCGCGGGTCATCCTCCGCCAATCCCAACAGCTCGCTCTCAAAGTCGGACATTGTGTGCGTTCGCTAACAGTACAGGTCTATACAAGACTTTGATGGATGCCCCCGCGAGTATCGAGAGGGAAGAAAGGAAGAAAGCAACTGTCTAGGAGAGGATAGAGAACAGGTTCGCTGAACGAGGAAAGGGTTCAGTTGAACAGCCTCCTCTTCCGCCGGAGCCGAAAACACGTGGCCGCACGTCCTTTGTCTCGGAGATCCACAAGCAACGCTGTGAGCCTGTTTTGTGAGCCTGAGTTTCTCATCAACGCCTCGGCAGCTGCGCAAAAATGCTGCTGAGCTGGCTGCAGGGGCTCGTACTGGGCCTCTTGGCCTTATTCGGAAGCGTCACTGCCCTATCTCACGAGGTCGAGCAGCACGTCTCGGATTTTATGGCGAGCTCCGCGACTGATGGACGACATACGAACAATTGGGCGGTACTGGTGTGCTCGTCGAGATATTGGTTCAACTACAGAGTAAGCTCACCCTTTTCATCTACTTGTAGCTGCAATCGTGAATCTGGAACTGAAGCAATAGCACATGGCCAACACTCTCGCACTTTACCGGACCCTCAAACGACTCGGCATGCCAGATTCCAATATCATCCTAATGCTCGCAGACGACGTCGCATGCAACGCACGAAATTCCATGCCGGCAGCTGTCTATGCCAATTCGGGACGTCAGGTAGACCTCTACGGTGATTCTATCGAGGTCGACTATAGGGGATATGAAGTCACTGTAGAAAGCTTTCTGCGGCTCTTGACGGGTAAGTCACATGTCTCTATTCTGAAAGAGATGGTCACCTTACGCTATAGGTCGGCATGAGCCACACGTACCCCCATCGAAGCGACTCCTATCCGACGCTTCGAGCAACGTATTCCTGTACATGACCGGTCACGGAGGCGACGAGTTCCTCAAGTTCCAAGACAACGAGGAGATATCGGCGTACGACGTGGCGGATGCCGTTGAGCAGATGTGGGAGAAGAGGAGGTACAACAAGATGTTCTTCGTCATCGACACCTGCGAGGCGGTCACCATGTACAGCAAACTCTACTCGCCAAACGTCATTTCGACAGGCAGCTCCCAACTTGGGCAATCGTCATATTCTGTGTGTTGCCCGATTCTCAGTCATAACAACAAGGGTCCCTGGCTGACGCGTAGCACCACAATGATTGGGACCTAGGCGTGGCGGTCATCGACTCGTATACGCACGAGGTGCTTCAGTACCTCGAAACCCTCAACAAGACGTCCAGAGATACACTGCAGGATTATTTCAATATTTACGATCCCATCAAGATGAAATCTCATCCGGGGATATCGACCGAGCTGTGTCCTACGTCCCCCGCAGACATCCTCGTCACCGACTTCTTGGGTGGCGTGGCAAGCGTGGAGGTGACACCGGCATCTGCACGACTTCCGAGCAGCCTGGCGAGACTACCGAGATTCGTCTCTGATTCGAAGCTCCAAAAGCACTCGATAGGAGAAGCGAGGCAGAAAGGTGCTTTGAGGCCGATCGGGCAGGTCAAGGGGTACAGCAACCCCCTGATGCCGCGACAAGGGAACACCATTGAAGACGTCAAAACGGTCGGCATGGTGGTGGCCTTGGGCCTTATGTGTTGGTACATCACCAGAACCGACCCATCAACCCAGAAGATCAAACAGGTTTAGGGGATCATTAGATCTTAGATTTTGTTGTTGTATGCACCATACTGCCTCCGCCTGATGCGCGAGAAGGTTCATACGGCGCAATACTCGATGATAGTCTCGTGTCGTCTGGATGCTTCTGCACAATGCTCGACAACCGATGCATGATGACAGCGCCGCTCTCGCCGAGCTCAGTGCCGGCGGAAAGCTGAGCAGCGATGAGATGCATGAGAACCTTGGGTAATCACCTTCCCAAAAAGGAAATTTATGGCTCCGGGGCTCCGCCACCAAGGACCTCCCGCCGGTCCATCTCTGTCATCGCTCTCGCCATATAAATCAGCGTTCTCAACGCTCGCAGAGCTTGGTCATCTATCCTCGGCCTCTCGCCGCTCACAGACCACCTCGAAAGACCCACTGAAAGGTATATATACCCCGCTTGAAGCTCTCAACTGCCTCCTCATCGTCTTTTCCAAGACTACGCTTCACCATTCCGCGCCGACTGCTGGCTTTTAGCCTGACAATCGCTGTCATTGCCATCATAACGTCTCTCATAGCTTCCCGACTACCTCCCCCCCGTATCTCTGCCATATCTAACATCTTGCCAGTCCAACTCGCCGCTCTCCGCCCCCGACCTTCGGCCATCTCGACTACCGCCCCCTTCGTCTCCTCCGCTCGACTAGCAGAGCAAGCCGCCTCTTCCAGTACCCGACAAGGACGACAGTCCTCGAACATGCAGTTCAAATACCGCCCATCCGAAGAGCGCGGTGGCGCCGACCACGGGTGGCTCAAGACGTTCCACACGTTCTCCTTTGCGACATACTACGAGTCCGAGTACGAGCACTTTGGCCCGCTAAGAGTCATCAACGAAGACCGTGTAGCCCCGCGACAAGGCTTCCCCACTCACCCGCACCGAGAGTTTGAGATATACTCGTACATAATCAGCGGCGAGCTCAGCCACAAAGACTCGATGGGCAACGTCGAGACGATGCGTCGGGGCGACGTCCAGATGACCTCGGGCGGCACGGGTATCGCCCATTCCGAGTACAACGATCATCAGTCTGAACAGGTCCATTTCTTGCAGATCTGGGCGTTGCCTTCCCAGAGAGGGCTCAAGCCGCGATATTTCACCCGCCACTTTACCGACGAGCAGAAGCAGGATAAGCTGGCGCATGTCGTTGCTCCTCTCGGGTACCCCGGCGTGACCGACGAGCGCGAGACGTGCGACCCGACCCCGGCCCCGGTGAGTCATCTCTCCTCAGGATAGGACCGAGCTGACAGTTAGATCCACTCCCCACTTCATTTCTTCACATCGCTGCTGTCACCCAGCAAGTCCGTGAGCCATCAACTCCTTCCCCGCCTGGAAGCCTCCCCGAGCAAAGACAAGCAGAAGCTCGTCTACGTTCAGCTCGTCCAGTCGAGCGGGTACAATACCCGAGCGGCTAAGAAAGACGGCTCAACAGCCCTCATCAAAGTAACGGGAGGCGGGCAGGAGGCCACCTTGGGTGAAGGAGATGGCGTCTTCATCACTGCCGGCAAGGAGGGAGACGAGCTCAAGCTCGAGAATGTAGGCGGTAAAGTTGGCGAAGTCATCCTGTTCGATATGGACGCGTAGATGAGGAGTCTTGATGACGTATCGTAGTAGTAGCAGTCCGTGATCCCGCTGTAGATGCTGTCGTTTTCAATGCAGCTATCGCTTCGCTTGCCAAGAGGCCCGTGCACAAAGGGCATTGAGCACGGACCGATCAAAGCAGTGTCTTCCGCCCATTGCAATGCCAAGACCAACAACATCGGAAGACGAGCCGTCGCGCATCGAGTGACTCGCGACGCACCTCTTTCCGATATACTCACGGCAGATCCACGATGGGCTTTGAGCAGGAGAGACGGTCTATCATTTCCGCCGTGTATTTTCGGACGAAATCACGGCACGCTCGAGGCTCCAGCTTTGGTTCCCCGGAAAGTCGTGCTTCTAGCGCAGGCCGGGACCGCCGGCTGCCCAGGCAGATGTTCATGAGGGCGGGGATCCCAAGCACGGAAGGGAATCCTGTCGGTCGGATGCCTATGCTGGACGATGGAACGATCGGAAGAATGAGTCGCCACTCACCGGTGGCCACCCGTGGTAGCTATAGCAGCTTATCTCGGAACGGCTTATCGTCCCTGGGCTTTGGTTTCTACTCTCTCTTCCGATGCCCCCGCTTGACCACCCGCTTTCTTCCAATCATCGGCCGTCCTCAGCCAGGAGAGCTCGGATGCTGATACTCATCGCTCAGCGCTCGGATGGGGTTCCGAGTACGATCTACCTTGGAGTTTGAGACAGCGAGTCGACACCCGGAGAAAATTGAGTCGGCGTTGGGCAGGAGGGGCAGTCGACTCCTCCGATAGGCTCGTTCGATCGCTTGGTGGTATCGCCCCTTTGGCAGCGGATGCTATTTGACGGTGTGGTGGGCAAGCCCGCCTGTTGTGGATAGGAATTGGGCGTGTCGCCGCTGTCAATTGCGCTAGTAGACGAGGGGCGGCGCCATGCGCCCAGCCAGCCCGCTTTCCAATGTGTTCAGGTTTTCCGACCGACTGGGTGTTCTTCGGAATGAGGGCTGCTTATCGTTTGTCGGGAACCGGACTGGCGAGGTCATCGCTCGATACATATACCGAAGGTCCGATGCTGACTGGGCCACCTCTGACCCCATCTTTGACCTCTCATACCGTACACTAATCTTTCTCGAGAACAGAAGCTGCGGAGCACTAGACACGATGAGCGACATCGAGTACAAGAAGGAGCACGAGGGCACGTCGACCAACGCCTACCCTGTGGGCGAGGTGCCCGAACCGACACTCGTCCATGCGGGCGATGACGAGTTTGGTGAGTCTCCCGAAGGCGGAACTACGCCTGTGAGGCATGGAAGGCTGACCCAGCAGAGGTGTTCAAGCACGTCGAGGGCGGTGTTGACTACCGCACGGTCGGCTGGATGCGCGCTGCCGTCATTTTCCTCAAGGTCATCTTTGCGACCGGTGTGCTGTCGATCCCCTCGGCCATGGTCTCGCTCGGCGCTGTCGGCGGTGCGCTCAACGTCATTGGCTGGGGTGTGATCAACACCTGTGAGCGTTTTCGAGTGCGGGGTGCAAAGAGGCGAAGCTGATGCCTAGACACCGCGATGGTGCTCGGTCGATTTCGTAACCGTCACGCTGGCTGCCACACCGTTGCCGACATGGCCAGTGAGTCAGCTGTTTCGGATGGGGAAGCAGAGAAGCTGACAATGTAAAGACTATGTCGGCGGCCCGATCTTCCGCGAGTTTGTCGGTGTCATGTACCTCGTCGCATACGTCCTCTGTGCCGGCTCTGGTATCCTCGGCGTGTCCATCGGCATCAACGCGCTGTCGGACCATGCGGCCTGCACTGTCGTTTGGTCGTTCATCGCCACTGTCGCCGTGGCCGTCGGCGCCTCGTTCCCTAAATTCCACCAGATCGGCTGGCTCACATGGGCAGTGAGTGTTCCTACGAGCGGCTCTTGGGCACTAAGCTGACTGTTTTAGGGCTTCCTGTCCATCTTCACTGCCGTCTTCATCGTTGTCATTGCCGTCACCACTCTCGACCGCCCCTACGCCGCGCCCGCTGGCGTGACAGAGTACGGTTACTACGCCATCCCGCCCATGGCCGCCACCTTCGCCACTGGCGTCACCTCCAGTGTGACCATCTTTGTGTCTTCCGCCGGCACATCCGCCTTCATTCCCGTCATCTCGGAGATGCGCCGCCCGCAAGACTTCACCAAGGCCCTCTTGACCTGCATGATCTTCGTCACCATCTGCTACCTCACGTGCGTTCCCCTTCTGCGACGCCCACGCGCAGCGCTGACCGCTTAGCTTCTCGCTCGTCGTGTACCGCTGGTGCGGACAATACGTCGCCTCGCCCTCGCTCGGCTCTGCCGGACCTGTCATTGAGAAAGTCGCCTACGGCATCGGTCTGGTCGGCCTCATCGTCTCGGGCGTCATCTACCTGCACGTCGGCGCCAAGTACCTCTTTGTGCGCATCCTGCGCGACTCGAAGCACCTCCAGCAGAAGACCATGGTCCACTGGGTCACCTGGCTCTCGTGCACTTTCGGTCTCTCGTCGCTGTCGTTCATCCTCGCCGAGGCCATCCCCATCTTCAACTACCTCGTCGTGAGTCCTTTACTGTGTTGATCCAGAATGTGATAGCAGTGCTGAGGGGACCAGGCTCTCGTCGGATCCATCTGCTTCGCCCCGCTCGCCCTCATGCTCCCTGCGATTTTCTTCTTGTACGACTCGCACAAGACCCACATGCGCGGCAACGCCCTCCAGAAGTTCGAGTGGGGCTGCAACGTCATCCTCCTCGGTCTTGGCGCCTTCTTCACCGTCGCGGGTACCTACGGCACCGTCCTCTCCATCAAGGACGCCTACGCCGATGGCCAGATCGGTGGCGCCTTCAGCTGTGCCAACAACGCGGCCTGAGCCAGCCATCCTCCCCGTAATATCATATACAGTAGATTATTTGTCTGGCCGACGCCGAGCCACGTTGTTTAGAGCGGCCACGAAAGGGTTATACGGTAATTGTCTAGATGCATGGTGCTGCACACCCCTCCTCTAGGTCGGTTGGACCACTAAATACATACACTCCACTCGAGTGACGTTCGTGTTCAGGTCAGCCTTTGCGGTCCGGGCTGCATTACCCCTATCATCTCAGCATTCCGCCTACAGGATCTGCCGCGCAGGACCTACTCAGGTGATCCTTGGTGATCTCGGAAATACTGTTGACTCCCGCGCAATTCATGAGAATATCAAAATCCGCCAAGAGAGACTTCATGACGTGCCTCACGCCAGCTTCGCCCGCAATGGACATGCCGAAGACTGGTTCATCAGCGTGGTTTGAGTGTTTGCAAGCAGACTCGCTGTACAGTCTTCCGACGCTGACGGCTTTGGCACCGAGCGCAAGCGCTTTGAAGATATCCGCAGCAGTCCTGATGCCCGAGTCGAACAGTATCGTGCCCTTGTCTCCTATCGCCTCGACGACCTCTTCTAGCATGTCCAAGCTGCCGACCGCACCGTCCACCTGCCTTCCCGCATGGTTGCTCACTACTACACCATCGCATCCACACTCCATCGCTTTGATGGCGTCTTCGGTGCACTGAATGCCTTTGACGAGGAACGGCCTTCCGCCAGAAATGGTCTTCCAGCGTTTGATGACAGCTGGTAGCGATTCCCATGTGAACGCTTTACCTGGGATTTAGACTCTGCCTAGACCTAGGAAGCTGATGAGACTGACCGTGCCACACTTGGTCAATCCACAACTCTCCAATGCTAGGCATATCTTCTGGTCGTTCCGGATCGAGACCGCGTTCTTCGAGCCTCTTCCGGAAGACCGGGTCGCTGAGGCCGATCTCGGCGCCGATGCCGCGATAGAAGGCATAGTTGGAGTTGGCAATGTCGTGGTGTCGCCAGGCGAGCTGCCACGTATCGAGCGTCATGACGCTGCAAGTATGAGCAGAGTCATTCCCGGTTGAGCTGGTTCCGAGCATGACAGCTCACCAAACATCAAAGCCGCTGGCCCACGCTCGCTTCAGAAGACTTTCCTCCAACTCCTCGTCGTGTGGCCTGTATAGCTGCTGATCAACCCACGTCATGCTCGCCCGTCGAGTACACCAACCTGGAAAAACCGAGGCCCATCACCGCATGCCCGTCCTACATCTTCGAGGGAGGAAGAGCCGGCCGTCGAGAGCATGTATGGTAAGTTGAGCTCGCCAGCGACCTTGGCAGCGTTGATCTCCCCGAGGGGATGGTAGATCTATGTACCCATCAGCCCTCAAACTGTCGAGCCGTCCTGGCACAGACTTACCTTGTTGATCCCGATGGGAGCAAAGCAGATCGGCGCGGCGATCTTGTGTCCGAACAGCTCGGTCGTCGTGTCTCTAGCAGTTGTATCGCGCAACATGCGTGGGACGATACGATATCGATAGAACGCTGATATAAGCTGTGAGCTTTACTCAGCTCTCGCTCACCTTCTCGATTCGCATCGTGTGTCCATGATACTCCCGCATTGCATGATGCGTACAGCCAACCACCTTTGCTCAATGTTTCTTTGGCCTTCTTCTCCAGTTCGTCAGGGTGGGTGTCGAAATCTGGGTGCGACCCGGATTGCGAGAGCTTGAACAGCTCTTTTTGGTATGCGGCAAAGTTGTGCGTTCGCTCGGGCTGGATCTCGAGGTTCATCTTGCGACTCTATAGCTGTAGTTCTGTTGCGAGTGCTCGACTAGAGAAGTGCAATCCAATGGTTGACATATATGCTGACCGTTGATGCCCAGGTGGACTTGCCGGGTATTCGTTCGGCCGACGTCATCATCCCCCCGAGCATTCGCCGCGAGGTCTTATCGATGCCGTCCAAGGAGGTGGAGTTGAGAGCGCCTGCGCGCTCCCATGCATACTATGTCCAAGGTCTGTCCCTGTCTGGTCTCCTCCTGATGCGATGCAGCGTCCGACCCGTTCAAGCGACTCGTAGCGTCCACCGGCATACGAGGTTTCTTGCCGCCGGCACAAAGATAGCACCGATAGCGGGGCTCCGAGTCGAACACGAGTAACCTTGTCGTGGTGTGCGCGCAAAGAGGTTGTATCGTCATCATTACTCATGTCTGACATCTGACACAGCTGACCCTTGAACAAGATATGTCAGTAGAACCGAAGGACTACGTGACCCCCACAAAAGCCCAACAGGCCGCCCCTCGTCCTGCGGCCATACAGCGGCATCCTTCTTCAACTAGGACACGCCTGGTAGCCAGCCTGGCGGGCATCCTGCTTGTCGTGCTGTATCTGTACACGTATCAAGGCCGGCTGATCGGCCAACGACCTCTGTGGCTCTCAACTCACGACCCTGCTCCAGGGAGATGGATACATGTTCCAGCCTTGCCTCGTATCGTCCCGATACCGCGCACCTTCACGACCGGCTCCCAGACATTGTGTCTCTCAGACGACTTCTCAATTCGCGCTCCACGCAGTGCGCCGAAAGACCTTCGAGAAGCAATCGCTAGGACTGAGGGAAGAGTCAAAAAGACGACACATACGTATCTGTCCACGGCCGGCGGGGCTGAATTCGTCAATGCGGACAAGCCATGCGAGGCTTTCATCTCGCAACTCGTCCTCACTCTCGGGGACAATTTCAAGGGAAGGTCAATCTTCGAAGACGCCACAAGCTCCTTGGAGCACCGCATCGCTCTCGAATCATATACTCTGAATGTGCCCGTCGAAGGGCCCGCTGTTCTCGAGGCAAATTCGTCGTTGGGCTTGTTCCGCGGTCTGACGACATTTGAGCAGTTGTTCTACGCAACACCGCCAGGTCCTCTCAAGACATCCTCGGTAGACAAACATGATCGTCGGAAGGTTTATACGCCTTTTGCCCCCTACGAGATTCACGACAAGCCTGCGTTCCCATGGCGCGGCGTGCTGCTTGATACTTCGCGGCACTTCTTTCCTCCTGAAGCAATACTGAAAGTCAGCCACTCCTTGCGGCACGATTCGCAACGTAGCTGAACTCCAGATGCTGGAAACGATGGCCCTGGTAAAGGTGAGCCACTTCTTTGACTTAAATTACCTGAAAGCTCTCTGCTCATCCATATCAGTTGAATGTCTTCCAGTGGTCAGTGAACTGAGACACCCAAACTTTTCAAGCTGAGCTAGAGGCATATTACCGATGCAGACTCTTGGCCACTCGATCTGGCCGCTTTCCCGGAGCTAGCAGCCCAAGGATCCTACTCCCCTCGCGAGACATACGACGAAGCTACGGTCCGCCACATCATACAATACGCCGGCGAGGTCGGTCGGCGGCCCGTACAATACAGGGGACGGTGCTGATGCATCGCAGAGGGGAATAGACGTCGCACTCGAGATCGACACGCCAGGACATACATCGTCAATCGCCGGGTCTCATCCGGACAAGATTGCGTGCTTCGAAGCGAGTCCTTGGGGTTCCCATGCCAACCAGCCTCCGGCGGGACAACTACGCTTCGCCGACCCGGCAGTGGCGAGCTGGACAGCAGGTCTACTGGACAGTGTTGCGGACCTGTCAGCGAGTCCATATGTCGGTACAGGCGGCGACGAGGTCAATGTGAATTGCATGGTTGGTTGTTGGGAGTCGTGGTGCAGAGTCGAGCTGATAGTCGGACGTCCGACAAGGCGACACAGGAAATGTTGCAGTCGCGAGATCTGACGCTCGACCAGGCGCTAGATATGTTCACCGGGACCACACACTCGGCTATCAGAGCGAAAGGCAAGACCCCGCTCGTTTGGCAGGAGATGGTCAGCTTTCCACATCAAGGCCAGAAATAATAGCTGACCACGAGGCGCTCGATCATGGTCCGATGCCGTCGCTGACAAATGACACGATCGTCAATGTATGGGTCAAAGCGGCCGACGCGGTAAGAGTGCTCCAAAAGGGATACAGAATCGTGCATGCCGCAGGGGATTACTTGTACCTCGTAAGCGCATCGACTCCATCAATCCCGGTGCAGAGTTGACTCGTGAGGACTGCGGTCAAGGCGGCTGGATAGGTAAAGAAGGCGGTGGCAACTCATGGTGCGACCCCTTCAAATCCTGGCAGAGGATACACTCGTGAACCATCTCACACCGAGTCTCCCGCCCGACTGATTGTTAGGTTTAACCCCTTTGCAGATGTGCCCGCTTCTCAGCGACATTTGGTGCTTGGTGGACAGACGAGCCTGTGGGCCGAACAGACCGACGAGCAGAATCTCGAAAGTGTCATGTGGCCACGGGCAGCCGCTGCTGCCGAGGTGTTCTGGACCGGTGGACCATTTCCCCGACGTACGTCCGCTCCCACCCTCTTCGTTGATTTGTCTGACGGTGCTTCAGGCAGTGTGGAAGCTTTCCCTCGAATGCACGATGTTCGATATCGTATGGTTGACAGGGGTGTACGTGCGAGTCCTCTGCAGCCGCACTGGTGTGCCCTTCGTTCAGGAGCGTGCGACGAGAGATCATAGACGACATTTGTCTAAAAACAAGGAAGCAAATGCCATTCCCATGTACTGTAGCCACATGTATCATGCTCTATGGTATCTCCTGTATCTATGTGTATACCTACAAACCCTGCATTGTGCCGCTCCCTTCTGCCCCTACGACAATCTCACCCTGTCGAAGCACCCTCCACCCGACCCTCTGTTTGTCCATGACGAGACAAGCACCCTTCTCGACCCACTCCCAGGACTCGTCCACCTCAGCCCCCGCATGTCCATTGCTCGCGTCACCATTGACGATTGCAGCCTGGGCTCCCGGTGCGGGCCCACGAACAACAGCGATACTTTGTCTCGCTGGGAGATCCCTGATGGCGGCCTCTAGCCATTCTCGAATAGGAGTCGCGATCCAGCGCTCTTTCGACCTTGTGCGGGAGAAGAAAGGGCCTGAAAACCAGCCGAGATGACCACCGGATCCTGTTATAGCTGCGAATACATGTGAAGAAGCTTGGAACTCGTCGATAGGCAGTACGGCTAAAGTCAGCTCTTCTCCACGAGCCTGGTGGTGAGGGAGAGCTCACCGCCGTCGATGATCGGATCGTCGAATGCGTTGATCGACAATAGCGGCCTGGACTCAGCCTACAGCTTACAGTATGGAAAGCCGAGGGAAGCTTACCGCTTGACGCCGTGGAGCAGCTTCTTCGGACACGCCCAGTCATAGTACTCGTCGGCATCTCTGAACGGCCACATGCCTTCCGCTCTCGGCCCGCCAATCTTACACACCATCACGTCGTCCACCCCTTTGAGCGTCACGCCCCGCTTCTTCCTGAGCACCTTCAGCTGATCTAACCACTCTTCGTTCTCGACCTTCTTCCACGCCGGGCGGTACTGCTCATAATTACCGAAAAACAGCCGGAGGAGGTTCTGCGCCATAGCAGTCGAGTACACGTGCCGCGTGATAAAATGATTCTCCAGCTTGATAGACATGGCCGCCAAGTCCCACGGACAACCGAGGACAACCCCGCTCGAGAGGAAACATCGACCGGCCGATTCGCCCATATATCGCGCGAGCACCGAGGCGCCCAACGAGAAACCCACGCCGTGCAGCGGTGCGTCGGGGTACGTGTAGCGCAGGTAGTGTAATGCGGTTGATAGGTCGACGGTCGTTCCTGCCGAGTAGAGCTGGGAGGAGGTGACTGGTACGCCGGCGCAGCCGCGAAAGTTGACCACTACGCCTCGCACGCCGAGGCCGCCTTCGTGGCCAGGTTTGATTATTCGTGAGAGGACATTACGGACGTACGATTCGTGCGAGCCGCCCGTGAGGCCGTGACAGATGACCACGATGGGTGTGGAGTCGGGGAGGTCGGTATGGGTTGGAGGAGTGAAATCGAGGCCTCTGGTACTGTCAGCTTTGAGGCACTCCGGTACAGAACAGTCAACTTGCAATGTCCCGCCGTCCGGTACGCGGAGATACGTCCTGACATACTCGACCTTATCGACCCTTGTGAAGTCGCCCATGACAGAATATATCGTCTGCAGATGACCACTTCCCATGAGCTCTCTCAGCCCTCCAGCTGAACGGCTGAAATGCTCACTTGGGCAACCACCAGGAGGGCGTGAAAGTCCCTTGCAAACTAGGCACATTCCTATCTACCCATCTCCCCATATCCTCTTTCTCCCCTTCGGCATCGTCGGATTCAGGAGCGATGAGAGCAGGGTTGCGCGGTCGGATACGCACGATCTGCCGAGGATAGTGCGCGAGACCGACCATGCCAAGTAAGGCGAACAGCACTTGGTGTGGGAAGAAGATGATAGATTCGAGCTGCGTCATAGGGGTGTACCATCTTTTGATCTTCATATCGGGTGGCTTGGCCCCGTGGCCATTGCCGTTGGCCTCAGAAGACATCCTCAAGGGTTATAAGAGGGAGGGAGGTGGACAAAGGGGCTGATCATCCCTCTTCGCACCAGGGGAAGAAGAAGATCAGCTGCAAAGCTGCTTTGAGCGGCTGCGGTGTCCTGCTGAGCGCTTCGAGCTCTTTGGTTGTCGGCCCTCGGCGTTGAGGCCAGAGCTCGTAAGGTCTGGCACTCTTGAACAGCTCTGTCGTAGTGTAGGCAATGAGGACGAGCAAAGAAGAGAGAAAAATGATGAATTGTCCACGCAACTTCTCTGGCTACTCGTAGTCATGACGACGACGCTCCGGTTTTCTCGGACCGTCTATCGTACTCGTACATGTACATCTTGTGTCTTGCTGCTACTTGCTACGAACCCGTCGAGACGAGGGCAGCGACACAGCTACAAGCGGTCTATGGTCCACCTCTCTCACTTGCCCATCCGCTACGTCCTCAGAGGCAACACTGACATATGCCGGCGGGGCCGTGGCGCCCGACTGCCTGCGCCCAACCTGGCCTTGCTGAAGGTGGGGCATCCCGACCGGCGGCTGACGAGTCTGACCAACACCGTTGCCGATCATACTGACCACACTGATCGGCTCGCTGAAAGGATCAACACGCTCTTCCTCCAACCACACATCATCCGCCAGGTCCAACCTCTCCCTCGGATCCTCTGGATCCCACCCGCCACGAGCCGTCTGAGGCATATCGACCACCACTCTCAGAGGGGTCTTCCACGCTGCCCGCCGACCGGTCCCTGTTTGGCGGGCGAATCGGTCCACCATCTCCCGCAGGACGTTGTACCACGGTACGACCATCGTGAGCGAGGCCAGGCTGAGGACGGCGATGATTATTTGTCGCCAGCACCATAGGCCTATTGGGTAAGAGGAGAAGTCGTCTGCGATCCAGCGTGGACATGCGAATGGGCCGGCGAGGAAGGCGCCGAGGGCAAGGCCGATACATGCTGCTGTTCAGCATCTTCACTTCTGACACTCAAGAAGTGAAGGACATACTGGCACTGAGTATCGCTTGGACGATGATGTAGATCGCCTCGAATCGAGCGGTGAGGAGCCGATCAAGCAGGTGAATCCCTCTGGAAGAGCATCCGATGACACCTTGCAATACGACATATATGCACAGCAACCCGGCCGAGATGCCGATCATCACAAGCAAGGCCAATTCGAGCTGCCAAACAAGGTCGTGAGGGGCGTACCGCTTGCCCATGGCGAGGATAAACGGCAGTCGAGCCACGGTGGAGACAAAGTGAGCGACCTGTCATAAGATTCTTAGCTGCTTGTGCGAACCGGGGGTGCTCACAAGGATCTGGGTGCGCCTCGACTTGGCAGCTATGGATTGTTCGGCCGGCGTGGATGGTACAGGGGTACCATGAGATGGATGGTGGTGGGTCACGTCGCGGTGGTGGTGATGATGATGAAACGGGGGTTGGTTCATACTTGCCATGGCCGCGCCGTCCATCTTACCCTTTCTCGCTGCGAGACTTTGCAAGTGATATGAGGGAAGAGAAGTATGGTAGTCGATGTTGGTACCGATGCCAAGACCCAGGTGACACCGCTCGGTGGTATCACAGCAACTGGGGGCGTCCGTGTCGGCGTCGTTGTTGATGTCAGTATCGAGGTACACACCGCCTTGATTACATCCTTTGGCCCCGTCAGGCCCCGTCAGACAAAGCGATGCAGATACATCAATGCATCAAGGTCCCGACGAGCCAACACCACAAACAACCTCGAGCTCGAGCTGCGTCTTGTCCCGTTCAGACTCCCCTTTGGGCGGGACAGGCGGAGGCGGAGGCGGCGATGAAGGCGAAGGATCCATCCCCAGGGACTCCGGGGCATGACCTTCGTTACTATCCTTGGTCCTCTGTCTCCCAATGTCCCTCTGAGCAGTCTGAGCCCCGGTCCGCTCAGCCGACCGTTCGGCTGCGGCGGCTGGATGAGGCGGCGGTCGTTCGCTTGAAGGCTCATATGCCGGCGGTGCGTCCCCCTGTCCAGCGTACAACTCCCTACGCGCACTGGACCAAATCTCCCTCATAGGACCGATCGAGGGGTCGCCAGAAAACGCGGTCGATACGGGCGTCTCGAACGGCTCGACCCTCTCCCTCTGACCTTCCTCCTCGACGCCATACGCAGCAGTCAAGTCGACCCGCTCGACACTCCCTCCGTCCTGTTCCACCCCGATCGTCCCCGCGCGAAGCAGCACCAGCCGCGGTACCGGCGTCCGATTGATATCCTCTGTAGTGTTGCCCAGCTGTGCAGCAAGCACGGTGAGACGCCCGAGGTGGAGATTCCACCAGACGAGAGCAGACGAGAGCGGCGAGGTTGAAGAGAGACAAGACGAGGCTGATGATACGGTCCCAGCATAAGAGGTTGCCTCCGTTGCCCAAGGTGAACTCGGTGAGGCAGTTATCGGGTCCGGCGAAGAACCCGCCAAGCGAAGCGATGAGCGATACTACACCTCAGCATCCTCTAATGAGATCTGCGCGGCATGCAGGTGCTCACTTAACCACGCCACGCCCTGTGCGTAGATGTACCACCTCTCCACCCGGACGGTCGCCCACGCCTTCTTGCTTCTCTTGAAAGCCAATACCAGCGCCGCAGGGACGTAGATGAGCGCCGCGGCGAGCGCCACGACGTGCACGACCAGCAGGACCATCCCCCATGCCCACTTGCCGTCCCACGACTGGACCTCGAGCGCCAGGCCGAGAGCTGCTAATAGACCACAGTCGATCATGTGGAATGCCTAGTTGTCAGCCAGCCCGCATCCCAGAGCATCGGGGCAGGGACGCACCATCAACCATTGTCGACCTCTGCGAGATGACCTTTCGCGTCTCTGTCGTTGATTGAGCTGGATCCGGGCGGGTTTGTTCCACATCCTGCCCAGACTTGTTGTCTGCGGCACGTCCTAGGGAGATGAAGGTACGAGTGAGGACGAAGCAGCCTCATCAGCGAGCGAGCATCAGCCGATGTTACAACCGATGCACCTTCTCATTACTATGTCGGGTAGGGGGCGCCCCCAGACTCCACCTGTTTTAGCCAGCGACGATCTAGCCGTTTCAGCAGAAAGGGGGTCGGTATCGTGATCCAGCTGACCAAAGTCTCGGCAACCCGGCCAGCACTTGCAAAGGTTGCAAGAAAGGGGTACTAGTGTCGCCTACATAGCGCTAAGCTGCACAGGCAGCACAGGAAGACGGAGAGGGAGCATCGCACAAAGACAGGAGAGGTCCCGGTGCCTGCGATAGTGAAAGAGGTTTTAGCTCGACTGGAGTCAGATAGAGTAGGGCTTGTGGAATTCCGACACCGCCTCCCTGTACTCCGTCTGTCCCTCTTTTCTCGTTCTTCCTCTCCTCCGAGGTAGGTAGAGGATCTGCTTGGCACTGCGTCAGTCGAGCATGCAGTGCGTGCCGTGATCACTTGGCCTCTGACTCACGGGGTATCTCGTCGGCGATGCAGAGTCTGCAACGGAGGGAGGGTGGTGTGGAGGGTACAGCCTCCGAGCAGCTTAGCATATCACAGGCGGAGCATGCGAGACAGAGTGACAAGTGACAAGTGACAAGTGACAAAGGCAGTACGACGCCGCTCCGCGCTCCGAGTCGCTCATACTGACTAACCCCTCATTCAACGACGTATAAAGCCAAGCCGATCCGCCCCTCGACCTCTCACCATCACTCAACCTCAACACCTCTCCTCCCGAAGAAGTACCTCTACAAACCTACATCCCTACCTCTCACCACACATTCACTCCCGAGCTACCCTCCCCACCACGATGCTCTACACAACAAGCATCGGGCTCCGCTACGCCCTCTTCACGATCCACGCCGTGCTCATCATAACCTCGGCACTCGTAACCCAGCTCCTCCAGCCCGACATCATCGGCCTCTGCATGTTTCCCCTCTCAGCGTTCATGTGGCTCATCTACGCCCCGCCAGCCTTGGTATTCACCGCCAAGCGACGCTCGGTCAACTGGACGTGCGCAGGGGCAGAAGTGGCCTATTTGGTATTACAAATGGCCGACACGCTGGGTGAGCTCCACTTTACCAAGATGCCAAGCCAAACCGACGCTAACTCTCAGGCCTCTGTATCACCTACTCGATCTTCTACGCCATCTACGAGGTCGACCGCCTCGAGTACCGTAATGGAGTCTGGGACTTTTACATCGCGTCCATCACCCTCACCGCCATCCACTTTGTCATGCTCACCGCCTGGATGATCTGGGACATCTGCCTCGTTTATCGACACGCCGGACGCACGAGCATGACCGTCACACAGGCGTTCAACAACGTGAGCGTGTACGAGTTGTACGATGGCGCACCGGCCGTACCTCAGAAGCTTGCCGATACGTACCCGATGAGCGAGGTGTGATGACTTGCTGGCAGGAGAAGCCAAGACGAACAATAGGCCAAGTATAATGGTAGTCGTCAGTCAGCAAAAAAGTGGATCAGCATAACCTCGTTTCATGTATTTGACCGATGAATCATGGTCGTATGCGACTTGACCGTGGCATGAAAGTGTCATGAGAACAGAATACGAAATCTACATCTCACGGTCTCTCAAGTCGCGTACCTGCTGATCAGCACTCACCCCTCCACAGACGACTACCACTCACTTCCTCGTCCACTCTCGTGCTGTCGCCTCATACCTCGGACGGTCAGTCTTGTAGGTGTGTGCGATCTCGGGCACGAGCGGGTCATCGGGGTTGGGGTCGGTGAGCATCGAGCAGATGGATAGAAGCACTAAAGGTCAGCCATCTTGCAAGAAATTGCACTGCCTCGTGACTCACCCTTCGAGATGGTCAATGCCGGCGACCATTGGTCCCTGAGGATGTCGAGACAGATGGATCCGTTGGCGTTGATGTTCGGGTGGTAGATCTTAGTGGTGAACGAGACCTTGGGAGGTTTGAACGGGTAGTCGGTGGGGAAGGTGAGGGAGCTGATGAGTCAGCGGATTTCGGAGGGTTCGGGGTGCGTCGACGGGGTGGTAGATGATGGCGGCGATACTCACAGGAAGAAGACACCTCCAGAGTAAGGTGAATCACTCTGCCAAGTCAGCATCCCGCCTACGTTACACAACGCGGTCGAGTATCCATTGTTCCGTCTTCCAGGCACAACGTCCGCCGCCTACGAGCATCCAACAAGCCGCACAAGGGAGGAGTTCACAAGGGAGGAATGGAGAGATGAACGCACAGGTCCCATGATCGTCGCCTGCCATTGGAAGAGGTTGTCGCCGATGGGTCCGGCCGAGCATGACGATGGGGGGTCTCGTCCGAGATCGATGAGTTCCTGGGGTCCGTCAGCGTCGGAAGCTCTCGCGATGATGCGACGCATCGCATCGCATAGCGATGCATGATGCAGAGGAGAGACGAGACTCACTTTGTTGATGCGCTTTAGAGCCATATTGCGAGTCTAAGTAGCTGCTTCCTGTCTGGGTTTCTGCAAATTGGTCAGCGGTCACAAGACGACAAGACGGGCGGTGGCAAGAAGAGAAGAGAAGCGAGATGACCGAGGGGAGGATGTGATAAGCCTCTACCAGGCGAGTTGATACTCGTCCGGGATGCTCTCGACAGTGCGGGGAAGGAGAGAGGGTGGACGTACAGCTGTGAGTGAAGGCAATGTGCACTTGGATGAGAGATGAAATGATAAAGTACAATGTCGAGGTAAAGGTCGTGCTCGTCGTCGCTTGCAGGGGTGCCCCGGGCCTGACCTACCACTGACCACGCACCAGCCAGGCCCCCGCCAGCCAGGAAGATAACGCCGGGTAATACCGCTCAAGTGGCGGATTCCTTTCTAGCACCGTCTATCCGTGCTTCCCTGGCGAGGATGCTCGTCTCTCTTCACTTCATGCCATCCATACGCCTCGTGAATAGCACGGGCAGCCTCGATTCGTGGAAGCGGCTCTCGCTGTACACGCCACAAGCAAGAGCATGCACGAGAAACCAGCGAGAATCTTCCTAGACTCGGCGGTGTGGCAGTGTGGCACACCTTTGTCGTTGCTTAAGGGGTCTGCGCATGCATGGCTATGCAAGAGGAGGTATGTAAAAGCGAAGAATGTCCAGAGATCAAGCCAACACTACTTTTTATATGGCAATGACCGAAGTGCCCAGCGACGTGAGGGTCATGAACCAGTTCCCACCGCACATTTCAGCCGTGTTGCCCGAGCAAGCAAAGTTGCAGTTGGACGAGTCGACAGCCTTGAGCGAGGCCGAGTTGGCGAGACCATTACCGCAGAAGCCTGTTTATCAGCATCACGCATACTATCTCAATGCACTGAAGATGCTCACAC
Organism: Tremella yokohamensis; assembly: GCA_024343385.1. Classification (NCBI taxonomy): domain Eukaryota; kingdom Fungi; phylum Basidiomycota; class Tremellomycetes; order Tremellales; family Tremellaceae; genus Tremella; species Tremella yokohamensis. The sequence goes on along the minus strand of BRDC01000018.1, from coordinate 109,714 downwards.
TGCGAAGAGTACTCTGTGGCCGAGTACGAGTACCCAAGAGTCTGGCACTGCAGCGCACAACCGATGTTGGTCATTGAGCCCGACTTGAACAGGGAGGTCGCCTCGTATGTCAAAGCCCGAGCGCCGTTCGCCTCGGCGTAGCAGCCCTTGGTGGTCCAACCAGTAGGCAAGCTCACAGTGGCGACCGGCACAGTGGGCGAGATGTACACCATGAGACCGTTAGGCCCGCCGCACTTGTCGGTCGCGTCGCCCGCACAAGGCATGTAACACTGGTCCGAGACGAGCGAGAGCGAGGCGCCGCCGACGAGCTGCGAGCCGCAGTAACATTCGTCGGCGTACTCCGTGCCGGCGTATTGGAATCCACGGGCCGAGCAGTAGGCGGTACATTTGCTGGTGGTCATGGCCGGGTCGGTGAACGACGCGCCGCGCAGGGCACGGTTGGCTACTTCTTGGATGCAAGCAGTCTTGACGAAGCCGTTGGAGACGACGTTGGAGTAAGCGTAGTTGGCGTTCGAGTACATCTGCAGCGCGTAGTATCCGCCACACGACTGGGTGCCGTCACCCGAGCAAGGCATGCCGCAGTTGGTCGACGTCGAGGTGAACGACGCTCCGTTGACGAGCGAAGAGCCGCAGTAACACTCGCGTCCGTACTCGACACCGCCGTACTGGAATCCGCCGTCCGCGCAGAAGTTCAAGCAGTTGGCAACGGTCATGTTGTCCGAAGCGTACGACGCGCCAGTCAGCGCACGGCCGGAAGCCTCGTTGATGCACGAGGCAGTGGCGATCGCCCAGCCGGACGGGAGCGTGATGGCAGTCGGGTTGGCTGTGAGGTCGAACGTCAGGCCAGCGGCATTGGCCTTGGTCGACACGAACAGGCTCATTGCGTAGTATCCACCACAGATCTCCTTCGAGTTGCCAGCGCATGGCATCGCGCAGGTGGCGGGGAGCGAGAGCGAGGCACCGTTGGACAGGTAGTTGCCGCAGAAGCACTGGGAGCCGTACTCGAGACCGGCGAGCGGGAAGCCTCCGGCATCGCAGTAGGCCAAGCACGACTCGATCGTGTTGGTGCTCACGTCCTGTTCGGCGGCGAGCAGAGCGCGACCACTGACACCGTCCTGGATGCACGCGGTAGAGGCGCGGGCCCAGCCGGTCGGGAGGGCGGCAGCCGACGATGTGCTGGAGGACGATGTGCTGGTCGAGGTCTTGGTAGTGGACGTGGTGGTCGGTGCAGTCGTCGTGGTGCTAGTGGTGGTGGAGCTGGTGGTGGTGCTGCTGGTAGTAGTACTAGCCTTGGTGGTCGTGGTGGACGAAGACGAGGATGAAGTGGTGGACGACGTGGTCGACGAGGACGAGGAAGAAGACGAAGACGAAGAGGACGAAGAAGAGGTCTTGCTCGCAGACGACGACGTCGAAGAGGACGATGACGAAGAAGAAGACGACGAAGAAGTCTTGCTGGCCGAAGCACTAGACGAAGTCGAAGACGAGCAGACACCGCTGGAATTAGGGGCCGATCCATCCGCGCAGGGTGCTACACAAGCTGTTCCGTCCGAGCTGATGACCTGCTGGCTGTTGTAGCAATAACAAGCTGTGCCATTCCAGCCCGCATTTGTGGGGCAACGAAGCACACAAGCCGAGCCATCGGCGGAGATGACATAGTTGGTGCTGTCGTAACAGTAACACTCCGTGCCGTCCCAGCCGGCATTGGTGGGACAGCGTGCTACACACGAGGTGCCGTCGGATGAAAGCTTGTAGCTCGAGTCGTAGCACACGCAAGCGGTACCGTTCCACCCGGCCGTCGAGGGGCAGCTTGTCGATGCGGCAGCGGCCGACGAGGTGGTGGAGGACGCCTTGCTAGAGCTGGAGCTGGAGCTAGAGCTGGAGCTGGAGCTAGAGCTGGAGCTGGAGCTTGAGCTTGAGCTAGACGACGATGCAGCTTTGCTCGAGCTGGAGCTGGACGAGCTGGAAGAGCTCGACGAGCTGGACGAAGAAGAAGAGGAAGACGAAGACGAAGAGGCCTTGCTGGTCGAGGTAGAAGTCGGAGTCGCCGTGGCAGTCGGGCTGGCCGAAGCTGACGAGGTGCTCGACGACGACGATGACTTGCTGGCAGACGAAGAGGTGGAAGAGGCCGACGAGGAACTCGCCTTGGACGAAGACGAGGACGAAGACGAAGACGAAGATGACGAGCTAGACTTGGACGAGGAAGTGGACGACGAGGCGAGCGATCCGGTATCCCACGGGTTCTCGGTGTTCGAGCCGCCGTAGGACGAGATCGAAGCAGCGGGGTTCGGGCTCTGTGTGCCAAAGTAGTAGACATACGCCGAAAGGTCCGACCACGAGTTGACACCGGGGGCGACGTTCAGGCCGAAGCTGAAGGTCAGCCCTGTGTCCAAAGTGTCATTTCATGATGGGAGAGGCTCACTTGTAGTAGTACCACTCCTTGACATACGCAAGGGTATGTCCCTGCCAGCCATAGCCGATCCAGGTGTCCCAGTTGAACGAGGTGAACTTGATCCACGGGTCCGTCTGACCAGAGTACCACCCAGACGCCGAGGTCGTGCGCTTCTCCAGCGCAGCGTCCTGTGCAGCACCGGCGTTACCGGCGGCGCCAGGGGCGGGGGCGGCAGAGGTGCCGAGGACATAGAGGAAAGAAACGAGTGTGAGGGTGGTCAGCGCTTTGACCATTGTGCCGGTTCAGCGTCGAGCTGCAAGCGGTAAGAGAAGCAAGAGGAAGGTAGGAGCGACCCGGCGGGTCGAGGTGGGTCGATTGTAGAGGTGTGTTGGGAAGAAGGGGGAAAGAGGTCGGCGGGTCCGTCAAGGATCGATCAAATAGCAATACCGAGCGGGTCTTGATGCAAAAGGGGACCCTCGCCCACCGGATGGACCTACCTATATAACCTCGTCGTGGTGAGCAGGTGGGGCGCACATCCAGATCCCGCCAGGCATGAGGGGCCTGTCATTCCAGGCCGCCCACACCCAGTCGACCATGTCATCTACCCAGCGCCGCCTTTGGAAATCCGGCGCCACGACGACGACGATCAGACAGAGTATCAGAACCTCGACCCTGAGCCTCGAACACCACCTCTCGCATCCTCAAGGTTTTTGCTAAACATCAGCCGCCCGGTTCGGTCAGGACAAGATGACGACGACGACGTCCATCCCTTCGACCATCAGGGAGTGTGGTCGAGAGAAACAAGCTTGTGAGCGCCCAACTGGCCGATCAGGTATCAGGCGCAGGCTGTCGCACATGCTTCCACCGAGTCGGTCGGATGGCCGGCGGTTCGGATGGCGTGTTCAGTCAGGAATCAGGAGATCGCCCACTGGAATGATTAGGTGCCATTGCGTCTCAGCCATCCCATCGTGGTCCATTGCCAAGTGAGACCTATCCGGTGGACCAGGTCAAGTCCAAGGAACGATCGTCACTCTCCTGCCTATCCCCCGGGGAGACAGGGAGATCTGTGTCGAGTCCGAGGCGTAAGAGCTCTGACGTGGGCCGGGGCAGTCACCCAAACGATCTCTGTCGAGTGAGACAGCACCTTGGCAAATACGCCAAGGGCCAAAACAAAGAAACAAAGCCATTTGATCTTTCGAGATGATATATTCCCAGATGCGGTCGTGTTTTGTGATTCCGTGCCTGATATTCGTCCGGACCATGTGACCCTGACGATCAATTTCATGTTTGTCCGATTCTACCGGTCAGTCACCACGAGCCCTGGGGCCATGGTGGCATTGGATTGCTCGTTTCGTCCATCCATTAGACCAGGTAGCCTCTGTAGCGCCCACTTGGTGCCCAACAAAGGGGAAAATAGAGCGGGAGTATACATGGTGCTGCTTGGGATGTCTCGGTGACTCGGCCTAGTCATCTGCCCACACGTTCTTGGCCCACAAGCATGCAAGCCTATCACCATGCTCCCATCGAGCGGCCGAGTTCGAGCAAGCCGACCAAGCTCAAGGCTTTAAACATCGTCCGAAATGCGTCGGCCAAAGTGGCCGACAGAGACGTGCTAGTCGCTCGTGACTGTTCCAGGCATCGTCCCGAGTCGTAGTCTCCACAGGTCACATCGGCTCTCCGTCGAGATCCTCCTCTATCGGCTCGCCGTCCAAATCTCCCTCTTCCTCCAGTGGCTCCGCATCGAGGTCCTCCATTGGCTCGCCGTCCACATCCTCCTCGTCCATGTCCATCGGCTCCCCGTCCACGTCTTCCTCTGCCGGGTGATCGTCCGGATGTCCGATAGGTGCGATCGGCTTGAACGACGACTTGAAGCCCCCTGAGGAGAACTTTCCGGCTTCCGACTTGCTCTCGTCCTTCTCTGACATAGCGTCGGGCTCGGCGCTCGGCGTGACATCATCATGGTCGTTTGACGACCCGTCTAACTGCGTTCGGCCATCCAGCAACGACCGCAAAGTTTCATTAGTCTCGTGTCCAAACGTCATCCTGATATCAGCTAACACGGCCAAGACATCACTAATCTCACCATCTGTCCCAGATATCAAGCACCGCGAAGACTTGTTGCCTGAAGACATCCGCACTGATTCGGCTCGTATACGCCTTGAGACTCTGATAGACTGTATGTAGATGCGCAAACACCGGTGGAAGGCGCTGTTCAATGGCCAGACGGTACTTCCACACGTTGGGGAGGGGTGTACCCTGCGATGATGTCAGCCATGGGGCAACGGCAGAAGCAGACTACACACCGAGTTGTGCAAGATGTCCGATACCAGATGCAGTCTTGCCAACTTGCGCGGGACGGGCGTTCCATCCAATCTCAAACTCTGACAGACAATCTCGGCCACCTCGTCTGCAGCTTCTGCGTGATTGATGGCAAACTCCATCGCCCTGGCTATCTCGACCCTCCTTCCACTCATCGCCCGCAGCATAGACTCGAGTCGCCGCCGAGCGAGCTTGCCGAGCTTGCTCTTCCCAACCCGCTCCTTCTCAGACTCTTCGGCCGAGTCAGACGAGTACATCTCTGCAAGACCCTCGTCGATAAAGTCGTCAGGTGGCGGGGTCGGAAACCGGTAGCGAGAGGACAGAAAGGACTGGTAGACATGATGCTCGGGCAATCTCTTATCTGACAGAAAGGCGAACCTGGGGTTGCCCCTCTCGTTGTTGCGCAGCGTGTCCTCGAACCCTCGGCCCTTGTCTCGCACCTTGTCCGCGACGGTCCTGAGGAACTTTTGGGTATCCGTGTCGACTTTTGCAGTCCATTTTTCTTGCGCGACTGATCTTCTTGGCGGGGGTGACTGGGACGAGGAGGACGAGTAAGATGAATACGAGTCGGATCGTCTTCGCTGTTTCCGCCTCGAGGGCGGACCACGTTCTGGCGAGAAGGACCGCGATCGATTCCTTTCTCTATCTCTGGCCCTGCTTATGCGGGGTGAAAGAGACCTCTTGATACGGCCTGAGGTGATGTCTTCAGTGGTTAGCAGACAAAGCAGTATCTGCCAGCAGATCTCACCGTATAGAGCCTTTGCAGGACGTTCGACTGAATTCCCCCATGTCACTTTCAGTGTATTCCCTGCCCATTCGAGGTCATTAAGGTGTTTGATAGCCCTTTCGGCGTCTCGGCGGTTCATGTAGGAAACAAAGCCTGTCAAAACACCTCTTCGGGCAAACTGAAAGCCGTATTCGTCACCTCCACGGGCTAAGAGTTAGCTCAAGCTGTCGCTCATGGGCAAAGCCTTACGCCACATGATCTTGACCGTCGCTACTGGCCCATGCTCGGCGAAGAACAGTCCGAGCTTATCCTCGGTGACATTGGCGGGGAGGTTGGTCTGAGATCAGTCCTGGATGTCGAACGACTCTTGACGAATGCGAAAACACACGATGAACAGATTGGTAGACTTCACGTTAGCGTCAATTCTTCGTAGCGCATAGACCTGCACCCACCTCCAAGGGAACCGCCGGTTTGCCACCTTTCTCATTCTCCCATGCTGTAGCTGGTCAGCTACTCCTGTCTTTCAAGAACAAGTAGCCGACAAACCTGCCATCGCGGCGACTGACGAGCCCTCCACTGCCATCAGTCAGATATGCCCGAGTCTCACACATCAGGGAAGCTCACGTTGAGCCGAACGACCAAAACGCTGCTCTCGAACTGCCTCGTTTCTGGTGTATCAGACCCGTCCCAGCTGAAGTCTACCCGAACATCTCACCTCTTGATCTCCTCTAAGAAGTCATCCATCTTGCGCTTGCCTTTCGGCTTCGGCTTGCTTTCTTCCGGCGGGGGAGAGGGAAACGTCGGTCTAGGCTATCACATTAGCTTGACCTCCGCGACTTGAAAACGGAAGCTGACCCTGCCATACATCGCCGCAGGTCCTCTGGGTATATTAGACTCCGCCTTGGGTCCAGTAGGTACAGGCGGCCTGCTCTGCGCCTGTTCAGGCGGAGCACCTTCTCATCAGCCTCTTCTGAAGTCTGGCAATTGCAAGCAGACGTACCGCCAGCTCTGACAAAGCCTCCGCCGGGGACGAAACGACCGCGAGAAGACATTGGACCACTAGGACGGGCAAAATCCGCCTCGAACTCCGCCATGACCCGCTTCTGCTCCCTGGCAGTCAGAATACTGGGCGGGAGAACAAAGAAAGTGACACGCACTCCTCTTCATCCCTCTTACGCTTCTCCTCTGCTTCGCGCTCGAGATCTTTCTTGGTCTTCTTCGTGTTTCCCACCGCGAACGTCTTGCTCTTGAGCGCATTGAGCTCGAGGCGTTTCTGCAATCAGCCTCGCATATATACACGCCGAGCATAAATGTACTTTGGCTGAGATGGGGGCGGACTCGTCGTCAGAGTCGTCCCCTCGGAACTTGGACAGATCGAGCTTCGGCGCCATCTCGCCCCACGCCTAATGTTAAGGCCTGTCCTCTGCCCTATGCTTGAGCTGGACCAGTTGTTGTTCAATAATGCACCAGGACGTCGAAATGGTCATTCTCGCTATACCAGAGCCGCTCTTCGCCGGTGGAGGCGGAGATCTCCACATGTCCGTCTTGCCACCCACCGTTGACGCCTGACGAGATTCACTCTGTAAAGCCATATTCACCTCACATTCGTGCTTGAGCAAGTCAGAACAGCTAGACAGACACGATGGACGACGAGGCGATCCTCGATGCGAAAGTCGCCATCCGTTCGCGGTTCGAGAGTCAGTCCGCGATAGACGATGCCAAAGCTCGGCGAGAACAGCAATGGAAAGAGGCGTACGACCGGTGAGCGTCAGCTTGCTTGCCAGCTGAACGCACAGGAAAGAGTGGAAACTGACCTGCAGGATCGGTCAGGCGCCGCCAGAGAGAGAAGAAGAGCAGGTGCACGATGGTCGGACCCTATACGAGGTGAGTTGTCTAAGAAATTATAGGTGATTGCCAGGCTTAGTTCGCAGAAAGTCAAAGCTGCCGAAGATGCCAAGACGGCCGAATGGGACGAAAAGATGAAATTGTCCAACCAGTATCGCGGCATCAACGAAGAGGAGTTCTTGTTTCTCCAAGAAAGAGAGAATGAGCGGAAAGATAGGGAGGCCAAGGTGAGGGAGGAGGAACAGAGGGAGTTGGCTTCGTATAGAGAGTGAGTCTTGGTCGACTACGATGACTTGCCTAGGACTGGAAATTTGGGTGCCCGGCTCACACGTCAGAGCCCTGGCAGCAAAGAACGCAGCTCTCGACATCCAGCCCGACGAACCCAAACCATCCTCCTCATCCAGCTCCCCAGCACCCTCGCCTGCACCCCGCTTCCCGCCAAAGGCAATCAAGAAGGATATGAAGAGTCTCATGAAGGGTGTGGTGGTGAAGAAGAAGCCGAAAGCCGAGCCCGCAGGTAAAGGCCAGACTGTCTCTGCCTTGTCTGCGCCTGTCCCGCGGCCGACAACGCCAGCAACAGACCCGAGAGGAGCCGGGGAGAAGGAGGAACCCTTGCCTGGTATTTCGGTGGTTGGAGCCATTTCTCCGCCTTTGTCTGGCGTGAAGAGACAGGCAGAAGTAGAAGGCGCAGACGACAGACCAGACTCGTCTGCCACAGAAGGCAAGAGGCAGAAAACGGACACTGTAGCCAGTGAATGAGATGAGCAGACAGATCACGATCAATCATGTTTCGGGCACATATGACACACTTGCATGTATAAACATGTATTTCTCGCGCTCTGACATTTTGGCGATCGTATCTCCCTACATCTGCTCCTCGTGCAAATCTGCCGACTAGTTTCCTGGCACCCGACTAGGCTCAACGGACCAGATTCCATCCGCATAGTCCTGCACCGAACGGTCAGAACTAAAGTCGCCCATTGCAAACGCCGTGAGGATGGATTTCTTGGTCCACTCGTCGGGATCATGGTGCCACAAGTCATCCACGAGCTTCTGCGCCTCGAGATAGCTGCCAAAGTCATTGCTGACCAGGTAGTAGTCGTGCTCATACACCTGGATCATCAGCTCCTTGACCTACACACTGGTCGACACGTACGGTCTTGAGGAGAGGCTCGTAGATGTGACCATCGCCGAATGTGCCCTGCTCAATGGCTTTGAAGACTTCGGCGAGCTAGGCATGAGCTCATACACACCGACAACCACCAGTACTTACCTCGGGCGATCGCTGCTCAAGCGGCAAGGGGTTGTACGAGTTGTTGAAGCGGACTTGAGCGACATCGTCATTGAGATGACCAAACATGAAGCACTGGTCCTCCCCGGCGTCTTCGGCAATCTCGCTGACCATGAGCTCGGAAGGGTTCTCACGGCTAAGACGTACACGTTTGCACCGTCGACGGTACCCAAAAGAAGAGCGCCATTGAGGGCCAACTTCATGTTGCTCTGTCATGTTAGCTTCTCCTTGCCGAAGTGAAGTGGAGCTCACGGTACCCGAAGCCTCGGTACCCGCAGTCGACACTTGGACACTCAAGTCGGCAGCAGGAACAAGCACTTCGGCGATCGAAACGCTGTAGTCCGGGATGAAGCAGATGCGAAGAAGGTCGCCAATGTCTGGGTCGTTGTTGACGGTTTTGCCCACGTTGACAATGAGTCGAATCACGAGCTTGGCAATGTAGTAACCTGGAGCTGCTTTGCCAGCAAAGATCATAGTCCATGGCTGCATGTTCTTGCGCTCTTCCGGGGTCGCCCGTTTGATCTTGAGGTATCGATGAATCATCGAGAAGATGGTGATAGTCTGACGCTTGTACTCGTGCAGACGCTTGATCTGGCACGCGAAGATCGAGTTGACATTGACTGCAATGCCCAGCTCGGACTCCAAGACATCGGCCAGCTGATCATCAGCTTGCATTCATCCGCACGAAGCTAGCTGACTCGACGCTTGTTGTCCTGCTTGATAGCACGGAATGCCCTGCGGAACTCTTTGTTGTCGCCCATGGGCAACAGGTTCTTGAGCAACTTGAGGTCAAGCAGCCATTGCTCGCTTCCCAAGGTGTGAGTGATGAGCGCCGCGAGCTCGGGGTTGCACTGCAGCAGCCATCTGAGGATGAGAGCAGCCTAACAAACCGCATGAGAACGTACCGTCGAGGCGTAATACCGTTGGTTACATTCGTGAAGAAGTCGCGACCCTTGAACTCGACAAAGTCACGGAAGATAGTCGCTTGCAGGAGCTGACTGTGGAGCTCGGCGACACCGTTGACCTTGAACGAGCCGACGATCGCCAAATGGGCCATACGGACATACTTCGGCGAGCCCTCCTGGATGATGGACATGCGCTGGATGCGGTCCATGTCGTTGGGCCACCGCTTGGCGACTTGGCCGAGGAAGTCGTAGTTGATCTTGTAGATGATCTGGAGGTGTCGAGGGAGCAAGGTCTCAAACAGACTGAGCTCCCAACGCTCGAGAGCTTCCGGCAACACAGTGTGGTTGGTGTACGCGAAAACCTTGGTAGTGATCTTCCACGCCTGCTCGTAGGAAACGTCCTCCTCATCGATCAAGATGCGCATGAGCTCAGGAATGGCCAGAGTGGGGTGAGTGTCGTTCACTGCGACGATCAGACAGGCTTCGCATTTCTCCTGAGTACTGACTTTGCACGCAGACATAGTCGGGAAGCTGGCTCCAAGGCAGTTCAAGCTTGATGTAGCGTCTGAGGATATCCTGCAGAGATGCGGATGTCCACTAAGACCGTCAGCTACGCTCCTAAGTTGTTACTTTAGAAGCTCACGAGGTACTGTTGCTGCAATCGAAGCAACTTGCCCTGGTACATGTTATCGTTAGGGTACAGCACTCGTGTCTGTATGGGTCAGACCAGCTTTAGAAAGGCGGAGAGGCCTTACGATGTTCTCAACGCTGCTACTCGCCGACACACTAGCGTCGTAGTTACCAGCTGCATCATCAGCATGGATCTTGTAAGCAAAAGGTGACTCACCGTTGAAGGAGTTTAGGTCAAACCCAGAGATGGGAGTTGCCTTCCACAACCTGATGTTCGCGCAGTTCTTGGTCGCGAAACCGGGAATTGGCGTGTCGTATGCAACGGCCATGCACTCCATACCTCCTGTCCAGTGCGCTTTGTCAGAGTTAGGGATTGATTCGACATGACCGAAGAATCGAATGGGGTATGAGACATCCAGTCGGGCAATCTCCCAAGGCTACACGTCAGACGATACTCACGAGGCAACGATGCACTCACGTTCTCTCTGTCAAGCCACGGGTCAGGAGCCTCAAGCTGCTCGCCCGAGCTCGAGATGAGCTGCTTGAAGATACCGTAGTTGTCTGATAGTCAGCTACTAATAGCGAAGCAGAACACGAAAGCTCACATCGCAAGCCATAGCCCCATCCTGGGAGACACAGTGTAGCCATACTGTCAATCTGGATGTGAGCTGAGGCTGGCGCTGTGCCTTTCCAAAGCTCACATAGCAAGCCGCGAGACGGCCGAGACCACCGTTACCTAGACCGGCATCTCGCTCTTGGTCTAGCAAGTCTTCAAAGTTCTGTTCATCAGGGTACACCTAGCTGCACGAGAAACGCGACATACAAAGCCTAGCTTCCTGGTGGCATCTTCGTAGGTGTTACGCATGCCAAGGTTGAGGACAGCATTGTCGAGAGATCGTCCAATGAGCCACTCGATCGAGAGGTAGTAGATTCTCTTGGGCGCCTTGACGGTGTGAAAGCTGACTTGGTTAGCTCGGGCTGACTGATCAGGGAAGAAGTCAGCAGCTCACCCCGTAGTCTCGTTCCATCGTTGCAGGAGCTGGTCTCGCACGGAAAGAGCGGTGGCTTGGTATGCGGCAAGCTGAGGATTAGCGTCTTGGCGTGCACGTGCACGTGCATGGGTAATTGGCTCACATCGTCAAGGTTGAACGCTTGCCTCGCGAGCGAGGTGGTGACGTGTCGGACCACGGTGTTCGCAACGCCTTGCACGTCATCCGGATCGAGCTTTTCCTTCTCGAGGGCAATCTTCCAGGTTTCCTCGTCGCCGATAGGCCACTCATCTTCCATAGTCACTCCCGGCTGGGCGGGGAAGTACGAGCCTGAGCATGAGCCACGATTCTATGGGGAACCATGCTCTTGGCAGAATGAAATCAGGGAGCGGGAAGAACAAATCGCGACTGATCCAAACCAGGCTGTGAGGAGGGGAGCCCAGACATCACTACTCACCGGTCAAGCTCCGTTTGTGCGAGGGACGCTCTTTCCTCGGCGTGACGATTGGCACACCGATGCGGCTCGTGTCGACATTGTGGGTCGGACCGATACTGCCATTCTGTCCTGCAGAGATGGACGACCTCCTGGACAGACTCTGAGGCTGGTGCAGCGAAGGGGACCGGGACCCCGAGCGCGAGCGCGAGCGTGAAGCTGTGATGTCATCTCTGGTGTCCGATACGCGGATCGGCGTCGGGACCTACTGGATGGCAGCTTGGCGACATTGTCGCGAGTGAGCGAGGCCATCTCGACTCTCTAGTCTCTTGTCGACTGCCTCTAGATGGATACAGAGACAGATGCAAGAGTGATGAGAGGATGCGTGGACGTGGATGTGGATGGATGGAATGGGTGTGGGAACGCAAAGCGCGGGGAACGATACCCTCGGGCCCGCGTCTTCGGCTATTCACACTCCGAGCATTCATCCGGGGCCTTGCATCTGCCACCTACGAGCAGCTACAGCTGGACAAGAGGTCACGTCGATGAGAGTATATGCACGTCTATAAGAGCTGGCTCATGTGTTGCTGTCACGCTACGATGCCTGGCCAGCAGCTAAAATCTCCTCGACCCTCTTCACTTTGCTGTTATTCCCTCCGCCCTTGATCTCCTTGTCCGTCCTCGTGCCAATCCGAATGTCGGTCTGGCATTAGCCCACGCTACCTGGCGCGTTGAGCCCAAAGACATACAGCTATACGTGGGGTGCCCATGGCATGAACGGCAGCATGACACTCCCCAATGACCCGCATCACATCTTCCCATGGTCCCTCGAGGTTGGTGCCATAGCCGTGCATTTTGTACTCGAGACCACTCTTCTCCAGTACTCGTTGGCACTCTGCTATTTGGGGACCGACTGATGGTGTTGGGAGGCCCATTGGAATGAGGCAGACTGATGTCAGCTTGAGCGGACTGAGCTTCATCCGGCCGGACCGTCTCCTGTATCCTGCTCATAGTCGGATACGAGAGCGACTGCAAGCAGTCTGTCGACTCACAGTCTGCCACAGCATAGAGCTTTCCAGTACTCGATGTCTCGCTCGCCATGCTTCGAGGTTTCCAAGTTACAAGTACTTGATGTCTGCCTGGGCAGCCTGGAATGAGACTGGACTGAGGTCCGTCCTCACTCGTCCACGTGGCCCACGTTTTCAGGCACGATGACACGGCTGATCCCGATCTTTTAGAGGACACGTCAGGGTATAGTATCAAAAGGGGGCTTTTCGACTTGGCTGCTTGTTTGACTTTTTTGGATCTGATTAGCATTAATTTTCTAACCACACCCTCCCCTATTCTCAGCATAGCTTCGACGACCTTCTTCCCCTGCATATCAACGATCATGTCTGGCATGTGAGCATACGAACAGACGCCTTCAACAACGCGCCATGCGATCCGACGCTTTTCAGAACGACTTTGCATGCATAAATCGACGGTAGAACCCAATAGGTCCGATCATCCACCCATCATCATCACCACCGGGCCCCAGTTACAAACCCTGAACACGAGCGAGCTTCTCTGCCCACCGAACGCGACCTTTGGGCCTTCCATTCTTCTATCCAATATCCATTTAGACCTTTTCCCCCTCGAGGCGGTGGCGGTGTAGGCTGGGCGACGTGTGGAAATGAACCGACTCATCCGGACTCGAAGTCAGCACTTTGTCGGTTCGCCCCGGAAGACAGCTTCGCCCCTCAAGCCTCGGTACTCCATTACCACTGCGGGGCGACACGGTAAACGGAGACGGGTGGGGTCGTCGGCTCTCGCCGCGCGACCCATCAATGCTATCGACTCCGAAGATGAGGACACGCCGACCAGCGACTCGTCGTCCGAGGCGGAGAGCTCGACCACCAGGCGACAACATGCCATGCCTCTTAGCTCCGAGGTCGGGTCGCAGCTGATCAACCGGCCCGGAAGGGCACTGCGAAGGAGTAGAGAACGCGTCAATGTGAAGGGCAAGGGCAAATCGAGGGCAGTGGACGTGTTTGAGCTCGAAGAGGTGGACGAAGCTAGTCCTCGCAAGAGAAAGAGAGGAGAGGAGACCTGGTCCGACACTTCGAGCTGGGTGGAGATGGACGAGGACGAGACGGAGCCAGAGTATATTGCAGATAGTGAGCATTTCCGGAGGTGGATGGCAAGAGCTGACCTGGTAGGCGATCAGCACTTGCTGAGAGATGCGCCTGCATATGCTTTACTGCGGCTACGCAAGGCCGAGCTGATTCGCCTGTGGAAGGTTGCTGGAATGTGGGAGCTTGGGGATGATTGGGATACGGTCTCAACCGGCGACGAAGATGCGGATGGCGGCATGGGCAAGAAGGAGCTCGTTGATGGTTTGATTGCGGCAGTAAGCTTGACATCAGGGTGTTCAGACTCGTGCTCATCTAGCAGCGAGCCACCTCTAGCCAACGGCATTCCCCAGGCCCGTCTCCCCGAAAAGCGGCCCTTGAAGCTGCTTTCGAAATCAAGCGTCTCAGTGGGACGACCAGCTCGGTGCCTGTCTCTCCGCCTTCATCCTCATCGTCCAACTCGGGTACAAGGAGTCGCATTGACACCGACGCGACGCCTCGTGCTGTGGCGCGAACCCGGTCCCGTGTGCGCGGCGATCCTTCACTACTACGTTCAGTGACACGAAGACAAGTCGGTGGGAAAGAGAAACGCTTGCGAAGGACCTATGCGAGAGGCAAGAGCATGGGAGGGGCCGAGGCCCGCAAAGCCAGATTTGGGGATGATGTCAAAAGCCCGGCAAACGGTCTTCTGCGTCACAACAGGCGGTCTTCCACCAATTCTTCTGCATACACGACAACTGATTCGGACCCTCACGAAACGACCATCCGTCAAACGCCTCGGCGAATTCGCAGACCCTCTCAGCCTCGTGGGTATACACCTGCCCGACGACTCGAGGCGGCAAAAGCGCGTACATCCGGCAGTGTATCTGCAGATGAGGAGACCGTGGACGGCGAGATCGAAGAGACAGACGAAGAGGTCGACCCAACTCCTCTCATTCAGCGACTCCGACCTCGGACTCGCAGCTCACTTATTGTGCCTGTCCACGACGAGACCGAAGGAGATGCTGAGGACGAGGGTGATGACGATGCCAGCCCCGGTCCTAGCAGTCGCACGAGGGCAAGAGATCGAACAAACTCGGACGCCTCGATGCTGAGCATGGGCGAGTCTCGGACATTACCCGCTCGCGCAGCCCGAACCAAAGCCAAGGGCGCTCTGAAGGATGTCGAGAGCGACGATGACGGCATGGACCTGGACTCTACGGCGAATGGCGATATCGTCGATGAACCAGAAGAAGTCGACGAGGATGAGGCTAGACCACCGTCGGGACATCTGACCCGTGCTCAGGCTAGGGCGAGCAGACCGACTTCGACAGATAACAAAAGCCCACCAAAACGCCACACGCGACGAAACTCGAAGATGTCGCCCATCGTCATTGACGACTCGTCCAGCGATGAAAGCAGCTTGACCGCCTTGCCAAACGGCTCCGCCGATGAGGAAGAAGCCGTGCGGACAACACGCTCTGGCAAGGCCTTTGGTGTCATGCAGACGCGGAGGAAACGTCTGAGGCAAGAGGCTATCGACGATCCCGACATGGAGGTGGAAGACGAGGAAGAAGATGAGGAAGATGAGGACGAGGACGATGATTCGTTTGAGGCAGACTTTGACCTTTCCGAAGCGACCGTCACATCTTTGACTCGACTACTTCGAGATGAGCTCGTACAGATGTGCGAGGCGCGAGGCATTGAGGTCGGCGGTACCAAGCCTCAGCTCGCCAGAGCGCTACTCGAATGGCGTGACGAGCAGCAGATGGCGGAAACCAAGTCGACCACATCTTCCCAGGCGACTGCCAAACCCTCTCCACCACCCACTGGCAAGATCATCCATGCCATCGGCAGCAATGTGCATGTGTCTGGCAAGACCACTCCTGTCCTTCTTCGTGATCATGTCCACGCCGCCGATCCCGCCACCCCGCCTCCATCAGACGAGTCGAAACGTGCCAACGAAGCCGAGTTAAACCTGGACCTGGCCGAACTGGGCCTGGAAGACTCGATGATCAAGCCTGAACAGCTCGTCAAACTCGAGAAGATCGGTAGCGGAGGTTTCAAGGATGTTTACGTGGGCAAATACCGCGGACGCAAAGTGGCCGTCTCCGAGTTCCGCGAACACTTGAGCGAAATGGACATTCGCGAGCTCAAGCTCCTCGCCGAGTTCTCCCATCCCAACATTGTGCGTTTCAGGGGTATCTGCATCCCCGACGACAACGGCTCGGTCCCATGCATGCTCGTGTCCGAGCTGTGCGAGAACGGCGATCTCTTCGATTACATCCGCAACGTGCCCACGCCGTCCCTCAAGCGGTTGCTCGGTCTCATGCTCGATATCGCTCGTGGGCTCGAGTACCTGCACACCCGCAAGCCGTCGATCATTCATCGCGACTGCAAGTCGTCGAACATTCTCATCAACCGCGCGGGTCAGGCCAAGGTGGGCGACTTTGGCCTGGCGCGCGTCAAGCGCAGCACGCGGAGTATGATCAAGTCGCTTGTCGGGACGGTCAACTGGCAGGCGCCCGAGCTGTGGCACCCGGCGCCGCGATACGACTACAAGGTTGACGTGTTCAGCGCGGCCATGGTGTACTGGGAGATGATGTCCGGCTGGATAGGCGAGAAGAAGTATCCCTGGGAAGGACACAACGAACATTACATCTACGATGCGGTCGGTGCCAAGCAGCGCCGTCCGAGCATCGCCGGTCTGCGCAAGCACTGGGGCGTCGAGCCGGTCAACCTCATGGAGCGCATGTGGCACCAAGACCCGGCGGAGCGTCCGACCATGACGGACGTCGTGGCTGATCTCGAGGCTCTGCTGCAAGAGTGCTAGCTCTGCGACCCACTGCACCCTTCCCTACTCTACCATAACGAGCAACGTTGTCATAGCATTTCATTCCATTTCCATTTCCATTTCCATTCTCAGTGTCTGTATCCGTCGACCTGCTTCGACTGCATGCCATGCCATAGTTTTGTGTACCGCTACCGTTACCGTTATCACACACCCCGATGCTGTCACCGAGCACGAGAACATGCATATTCTGCATTGACAACTCCCCGGACTGGGGCTCAGTGGGTTGGCCTTCTGTCCGAGCATGGGTTTTTCGGTTTCAAACCGAAGGGCGAGGATGTTCAAACGCGTCGAAGGAATGCCGCGATTTCCGGGGCTTGTGTCAAGTCAGAAGGCCAGGCATTCTGCTTGACAGGCAGCTGTGATTTCAGCGACAGTCGTATGCATATCTGCATGCATGTCTGCAGACAAGGTCTTTGCTAGCTGCCTCTGATCTCTGAACGATGGCCTCGGCGACGGGATCAAAATTTCCCGTCTATCCCCCTAAAAGTCTTGGTCCATCTTTGGTCCATCCAGTCGGCATACGCTACTCTACTCTACCTCTACAAGTTATCCTTTGTCCTCCCACCGCCTCGAAGAGCCCATCTAGCCTCGCCTTCGACACTGCCTAGCTCGTCACTTGCTACTCGCTAGCTCGCTCGCGTCGCCTCTCGCGCCTTCGTCTCGACCTTCGGTCTGCGCTTCTCCAGCTTCGCTTCTCGCCTCCCCCTCCCCCTCCTCGCTCTCTGCACTTTCCTTCCCTCTGCATCTCATCAATCCAGAGAGCTATTTGGTATACCACCACCAGCACGACACACGGTGATTCGGCAGCATGTCCGCCCCCGCTCCGCAGGGCATCCAGGTGCCCGCCTCCAAAGTCCACGTACCGTTCAAGACGGAGCTCTTGAATGCCATGAGCAGCGAGCGGTTCTCTCAGCGCGCGCCGCACCTCGTTGGGATACTCGCCACTCCTAAAGAGGACGCTAGGACATATGCAGAGGTGAGTCAGCGAGCCGCCCTCCGCACAATCAGTCCCTCTTTATGCCGGAGGTCCTCTGCTCGTCTGACGCGAGGAGCGGTGAGGGTCTGGGCTGATTGCAGTTCACCAAGAAGGCGTGTGAGCAGATTGGCATCAACTTTGAGCTGCGCCTGGTGGGCGAGGCGCGTAAAGGCATGGATGGGGAGGGTGTGGGTATCGACGTCGAAGAGGCTATCCTCGAGGTGAGCCCTCAGACATCGATGGATGTGAGGGGGAAGGCTGATTTGATTATAGGCCAACGACGATACCGACGTGGATGGTATCATGGTCTACTACCCCATCTACGGTGGCCGACAGGTCAGCTGTCCGCTGATCGTGGAAGGAGGGTAGCTGACGAGTAGGACCAGTACCTCCAGTCCGTCGTCAGCCCGCTTAAGGACGTCGAAGGGTTGAACCATCAATTCCTCTTCAACCTCTACCACAAGTAAGCCGCACACTCGTTCCACCTGGTAATCTCGCTGACGCTCGCTCGCAGCATCCGCTTCATCTCCCCTCTCACCTTGCGCCCAATCCCCGCCTCGCACCTCCCACAACCGCTCCTCAAGCCAGGCCAAGAGGCCCCTCCGCCCCCCGGGACAGTCAAGTCTATCCTCCCGTGCACCCCATTGGCCATCGTCAAGGTGCTCGAGCATCTGGGGGTGTACAACCGCATGCTCGAATACGGTGATCGTGCCAGGGGAAAGGTGATCACCGTCATCAACAGGAGCGAGGTGGTGGGAAGGCCGTTGGCCGCGTTGTTGGCGAACGACGGGGCGAGGGTCCTGAGTGTGGACATTGACTGTGCGTATCCTGTGAGAGGACAATATGGACAGAGCATTGACAGACTAGCCATCGTGGAATTTTCCAAACGCCCCTCGGCACCAGGCAGCTCGCCCAGCACCGAGACCGCCCCAGCGGCCGCTGACGCCACACTCAGTTCGAGCAAGTACAACCCGCACCACGTCGTATCGCCCACCACGTTCTCCCTACAACAAGCGCTGAGCATATCCGACGTCGTCATCTCCGCCGTACCGTCCCAGTCGTACAAGGTCCCGACCGCGCAGTTGAAAGACGGCTGTGTATGTGTCAACGTGGCTGGCGAGAAGAACTTTGAGAGCGACGTCCGGGATCGCGCGGGCATCTATGTGCCCAGTGTGGGCGTCATGACGATTGCCATGCTGCAGCGCAACCTGCTGAGATTGTGCGACTATCAGCTCGCGGCCAAAGAGGCCAAAGTCATGTAAGCCCTTTTCGGGGTATGTATATAGATGTTCGATTATATGTTGCATCTGTCCATCGTTAGCCTCACATGCAACACGTCAGTGCTGTCGTCAGTACAACTGTCCCAGTGAAGCCGCCATCATCATTTGCATTATCTCTCTGCACATCACACTCTGCGGATATACTAGGTTGAAGGTAAGAGGGGAGGTAGGGAGGTTTGGAGGAGAGGGGAGATCGTTCTTCGTCGCTTCGTGTAAGTTTCTCAATCGTCGGACATGATCATCATCGGAAGAAAGCGAACGCGCGTGAACGTGTTGACACCCCTTAGAGAGTCTTCTCGTGCTCAAAGCTCGAGGGGGCGGTCGTGCCGGCCGAGTTGAAGCCGTCCTTCTGGAACGGGTTGGTGCCGGCGACAGGCGAGGTCGAGTTGGCGCGGGCCTTGACGTTGCCAAAGACCGGTCGGACGACGTTGTAGTAGAGGACCTCGGCGCCACGGGTGGCAGGGAGCATGACTAAGAGTCAGTCAAAAATGAACGCAAACTAAGTTACTCCGAGACTTACGGTAAATGATGAAGAGAGTCTTGAAGACGTAGTACATCGGGACCCAGTAGAGAATAGCGCGGACACCCATCGACTCGACGAGGTTGAGCAAGCCAAAGACGACCTGATATCAGCTTTGTAGTCTCAAAGTCTCCTTTCGACCCACCCAGTAGGTCAACCATTGCTTGTCATCGTTGGTGCCGGGCGACTCGATGGCCTGGATGGACAGGTAGGCAGGGAGGAACCAGCCGATCATGTTGGACACGGGCTGGGCGAGGCCGAACATGTTGAAGAAGATGAGGGTGACAGCGCTGGAAGATCGTCAGCGCGGCTGACCTAATCGGCACAGATAGCTAGAGACTCACGAGCCACCGAGAGCGAGAACGCCATAGGCCTTGGGGATCTTGGTGCGGGTCTCGAGGTCCCTGAGCATGGGGTACTTGTTGAGCTGCGAGTCAGCACATTTATAGTGTCGTGGCGGCCACGTCACACGACAGCAAGTTCTGTCGTCGTGTTGGCGGGAGATAAGCGACTCACCTCCGCATCGAGGGCGCTGACCTGACCCGATACAAACTTGTTGGCTTGCTGGGTGTAGGGGTGGTTGAGGAAGTTTTGCTTGATCTGCTGAGACTGGGCC
This sequence comes from Tremella yokohamensis, assembly GCA_024343385.1. Taxonomy (NCBI): domain Eukaryota; kingdom Fungi; phylum Basidiomycota; class Tremellomycetes; order Tremellales; family Tremellaceae; genus Tremella; species Tremella yokohamensis. The sequence continues at coordinate 89,850 of BRDC01000018.1, read as the reverse complement.
GACATCTGCGAGGGGGGATTGTGTCAGCGTTTGCTCATCCGCGTGTTGGGAGATTCGGGGGGGTTGTGTTGCCGCAAGCGGGCTGTTGATGACGCGGGGAGATAAGAAGGCGCTGCTCACTGTGTCAAGGTTGTTGTTGGGTGGGTGGGTGGGTGAGCTGTGCTGCTGTGTTGGATGAGTTGTTGAATACGAGATGATTCCAAAGAGGATCAAAGTCGAGAGTGACAATCAAGAATGAGGGAAGGGGAGGCTATGACGACGACCACGACGTGGTGGGAAAAAGGGGGCAGAGGGCATGAGCCGCAGCTCCCGTTTCGCCCTATGACGTTAGAGACCGATACAATTAGCCACTCGCACAGCCAAGGCTATAATCCCGCAATCGCCGTCACTCATCTCCAACCCTCTCGGGAGATAGGCGTGCCAGACCCTCTTTGGCCGCAGTTAGCGCACGCGGCATTGGACGCCAAGGGGGGTGGAAAGAGTCGCGTCGATTCCTGCAAAGTCTATTCATTCGTACTCAATTCGTCTTCAAGCAACCCGTGTATACCAGAGCCTCCCCCAACCGCTCCTGTCCATCTGTCCATCTCAATCTGTGGCAACGCGTGTATCATTTCATTCGAGTTACAATACGATCGTCGCCGACATCACCGAACGTCACTTGTGTGACCCTCCCCCCTCCTTCCGCTCGGCTGCGGTCGTGGTATATAGACCCGGACTCCCGACTGTCCATCCGTACACTTGGGTAATATAGGCCTACCACCTCGACTCCCGACCCTCACGCACGCATGCTCGACTCGCCCCGCCTGAACCGCTCGCCCAAGATTGCTCAAAATGCAGGACAGCATCTCTCGGTGGTCGGCGGACCGAGCAAAGGGCGTCGGTCGGGATTGCGAAGCAGAGGTACACAGCTCTTGTTCTTGAGGTTTGGTTGGGTGGTGCTGGTCATCTGGTATGAGGTGAGCTACACAGTGCACGAATACAGCCCCAGCTGACATCCCAGGTTGGCGAAGTGAGCTGCCTTCCCGCACATGAGCCAACCCCAGCGGCTTGACTAACCCCACAGTTCTTCTCTTCCCTGTCTTCGTGTCGATTTCCGGACGCGCAGCTATTACGTTTGCCTGGAACCGAGTCGCCTACCCACGTTGTCCTGCTTGCCGACCCGCATGTGCCGCATCCCAAGCTGTCATACCCACCAGAATCTCGGCCATGGGTCAACTTTCTGCGACAGGGCATGGACGAGCTTTTCATGCGCAAGAGCTGGAACGTGGTGATGCGTTTAGGACGGGTGGATGTGGTGGTGGTACTGGGAGACATGCTGGACTGGGGCCGAGGGGTCATGTCCGAGCAAGAGTGAGTGTTCTCTCAATCTCCGAGTAGAAGAAACCAGGCTCATAGAAGATACGACGATTATGTCGCGTTGTTCAGATCTATTTTCCGCCTCCCTCCCTCTGTGCCGATGTTCTACGTGCCGGGCAACCACGACCTACCACTAGGACCGAATCGTCTCTTCTCCCCTCATGCCAGGGATAGATACGCACGACATTTCTCCCCGCCTAATGCCATTTTACCTATCGCCAACCACAGCTTGATCTTGCTGGATGCTGTGGGCCTGGTAGAAGAGGACTATAGGCGATACGCTGCGGAGATGCAGTTCGGAGAATGGGATGGGGTGGAAGGCGGAGTCATCGAGTTTGTTAAAGCCCTTGGCGAAGGTACGTTTGATCTATCTTGCCCCTCAGTATGACTAAATTCGCAGAGGACCACCTCGGCCCGACCATCCTCATATCCCATATCCCCCTTGCCCGTCCAGAAGCCCACTCGTGCGGGCCTTTACGTGAACGAGGCCGCATCCTCAAGGGCGCTGGCCCAGGCTATCAGAATCTGCTCGGCAGCGAGACATCCCGATTCCTGCTCGACCAGATCAAGCCGTCAGTCGTATTTTCAGGAGACGATCACGACTATTGCGAATATACCCATCAGCGAGGAATCAGAGAAGTGACGGTCAAGTCGTTCTCTTCGTCTATGGGCATTCGGCGGCCGGGCTTCCAGCTGCTCTCCTTGATACCGCCTCCGACCACACATTTCTCGGAATTGACGAAACCTGTTACACATGCGGATCGTCCTTGTTTCTTGCCCGATCAGCTGGGAGTGTACAACCGCGTCTACCTCCCGCTCGCCCTTGCCACCATCCTCTACCTCCTCATCACCAATATCCGCACAGCATGGCAGATGTCGAATGGTCTAGGCTTGACACATCTCTACGGCGACCTCAAATCACGCTTCAGCCCAAATCTTCAATCGACCGAGCAGATGCCACAAGCAGCTGTCACAGCTCGCCGGCTTGCCGACCGGCCTGTCCCTCTCACCCTGCCGAGTCGGAAATCCAGCCAGCAGCTACATGGTAATGCTCAGATGCAACCTCGATCCGCTCGATTACCGTCGTTCGGCATGTCTCTTGACACGCCTCCCAGCCGACACTCTTCACGGTCTGCGCCGGTCTCGCCGACAATGACTCCGAGAGTGTCTTTTGACGAGAAAACGGCGTCTGCGTGGGGAAACTCGAACGGTGTCATCACCGAGGATGAGGAGTCTCACTATGCGCCCTCGACGAACGGCGGCAACGACTCGCCAAGTCTCTCTCGGCGATCGTCATATATCTACATGCACTCTGGAAAAGATCACGCAGCACCGTTGACATCCGAGCCGAACTCGTACTTTCTGCCTATACCGAGTCAAGAACGGCAGATCGGGCTGGGTCTTTCGTCGCCGAGCCTCGGACCTGGCTTCGCAGCTCAACAGTCGACACAACACTCCATCCGCCGTGTATCTTCTGCCATCTCGATGACACCTACGAGCTCGAACGGGAGTTACCTTCCGACACAGGGTTTTCAGGGATACCACCAGCCTGGCGGTCTAGGCATTTCCAACGGAGGACCGTCAGGAGCACCCGTACCACCTGCCAACCCACGTCGAGTGACGATGCCACGCATGATGTCTACATCGGATTGGTCTGCCGCCGCCAAGGCGAAGGACAAGACGGTGCTGGGGTTGATGGTAGACAGCATCCCTCTGCCTGGTCAAGGTTCTGGACCGAAGCGTGGTGGCGTGATGCGGCTTGTGAGGGGTATGTGGGGATTTGCAGGCTGGCTGTGGCGAGCACGGAACGGCGTGGTGGGCAAGAGCTGGCGCGAGACGTGGGCGGTGGCGTGGCCGGCAGGAGTGGTGTGGGTGCTTGTGAATGCGCTGTTCTTTGTGAGCTAGGTGGGGCGTTGGAGGGTGGAGTATCAGAGATATCTTGGTTGTTTGATGTATGCATGGTACGTCCTACAAACATGTGACCTGTGACCTGGGCGAGAGCAGAGAATGGAGATAGATGTCGAGAGTAGGGGGAGGCTAGCCGCGCTTGAATCCGCCTCCTTGGCCGGATTGGATACTGTTGTCAGCCGTGTTCCAAATGTTGTCCAGGGACGAGTCTCTCTGTGGCTGTTGCTGCAGCTCTGACAGAGCCTCGCGCCTCGCTGCGCTCGGCGGCACTCACCCAAGTTTCTTCCTCTCGTAAAACGCATCCACCCTACTCGCGCCCATATTGATAATCTTCGGACACCCATCTCTGTCCTTCTCGAGCCTCGTGCATTCCGTACAGTAGTACGCGTCAGATATGGCGGGACTGCCGCAGATGATACATTTGGACGAGGTGGCGCCGAACGAGCATTCGTCGCAGATCCGCACGAGGGTCATTGGGCGGACGTACGAGTCGCAGATGGGGCTGGGGTGTGAGCATTCGCCCTTCTTCCCTCTGAGCCTATCCTCCTCCCAATCTCCCTACCTCCCTAGCTCCCTATCTCCCTAGCTCCTTACGTGCTCTCACTCTGCTGGATGTCCGATATACCTCGCTCGGTGCAGAGTTAGGAAGATGGGATGATTGCAGGAGGGGAAGAGAACTCACCATTTCCCATCACATTTCTCGCACATGCGCCCAATAGCGATCCCCGGCTGGCGTCGACACATGAGCAAATCTGGGTGATGCTTGGACTAGAAGGACAGTCAGCTACTCCTCTCCTCGCCCCTGGGGCAGACCATCAACTCACCATCTTGCTGTTTTTTCGTGGTTGTTGTGAATGTCGAGATGTAACAGCTGAATAACCCTCGAGTCCTCTCAACTTGTCTCTGGTCTCGCTCGGCGGCGAATCGTAAGTTTACGTAAACACCTCCTTTGTCGGCAACGTAGCCGTACCCCACTTCGCCAGAACGTAGAACGTGCGAGAGATGTCGACACTACCTTCTACCTTCTTACCGTGACATCGCCACGCAGCAGCTGCATCAGACGTGTAGACGAGATGGCTACGACTGTTACCACGTCGCGCTGGGCCAACAGAGCCTTGGACAGGGTATGGTTCTGGTTCTGCGTGGTGGGTCTTACTGAACCATTCGAGGAGCGCAGCTGATTCGCTAGATCCATATCGTATGTCCTCCCCCCCCCCTGCTCTAGTACGAACACCCACATTGTGATGATCCACCTAATCAGTTGTTCCTTCCGAATCAAGGCTATTCATTCCAGCCAAGCGGACAAACTTCTGCTCAGATCTGACCCCCTTATACCCCCTGCAATCCAACATCAGCTAGAGCTCCAGCTCCACACCAGCTCGAGGGCTAACTATCGGCCGCAGCTGACGACCAGCCAATCTCCCTCATATTCGACGTGTCATGTCTCTACCCCACCTGGATACTCGCTCGCACACCCGTCCCAGGTATCATCACCAACTACATCACCACGACGCGCGATCCTATCATGCAAGGGGCAGTATTTGGCCCCGAGGGCGATTGGGGATGGTTGAGGACGCTCATACTGCTCGAAGGGGCATTTCAAGTGCCTTGTTTCGCCCTTGGAGCTCTGGGTCTGTGGCATGGTGAGCGACCAATCCCCCTCTTCTCCTCTTTCACCGTGTTGGACGTTGCTGATATACAGACGACCCCCGTGTATGGCGTGAGTCCCTCTTTCCAACGTTGAGTCTATCGCACCTCGATACTGACCCCAGCGTTGCTCCTCGCGTACGGCGCGTCCGCAGCGACGTCCATGTTCCCCGTCACACACGCCGTCTTCACGTACCCCACCAAACCCCCACTCAGCACCTCCGAGCTGGCCGTCATCATGGGCACGTACGGCCCGTGGCTCGTCATTCCCCTCGGGATGGCCACTCACATGGCCACTCGGATCCTGGCCGTTCTCAAGCGAGACCAAGTCGCCCAACAGGGCAAGAAAGCCATCTAGCCATCTCTCCGTATCAATGTACCACTTTTGTATCTGAACTCCGAAAATGAACATGAATATGAAGATGAACACATCTTGTCAATCACAGCTTTGGTCGTGCAGACATAGCATCATATCACCGCAATAACTATTTACCGACTACCAACCAGACCGTGCGGGTGCGTGCAAAACGTGCGAGTGGATGAGAATGCGTGGGGTGGGCCGAGTGCCGGATGTATATACACGTCGAGCCTAGAGGTGGTATGTAGATGTCAATGCCGGGTACCCGAAAGCGGGCAGGGTACAAGCGATCCCGAAAGATCCAAACGGGTTGTCAACATGGCCGAGGCGAAATGTATAAGGGGTCGAGTAAGGTAGTCTATGGTAGGGCAGTCGAGCGGGAGAAGGGCTTATTGTATCTTGACAATCTCCATCCCGGCACTGGTATGCCGGTGCCCATTCTCCCTGCCCTCCTCACACAGCTCGATCGAGTGTACCCATTTATCCTTGAGCGCCTCGTCGATACCCCATCGCGTTTTGGGATCCGGGTCGAGCATGTGCTTGATGACATTTCGGCATTCGCGAGGAACGAGATTGTTCAACGGCGCAGGGGTACCGGCGGGCGGTGCGGGCGCACCGGCCTGTTGTTGCGCGGCGGCTTGACCGTCTTTTGTCGGGTATTGCTGGAGGTAGGTCGCAAACGTCTGGTCGGACGCTTTGGCCACTCTCCATGGCAGCTCCTGGAATTGCATGCAATAGAACACGATGGCCGCCGCCCAAACATCGACAAGACGAGCGTCGTACTCTGAGAATGGGGTCAGCTTGGCCCTCAGAGACTTGTACAGCGTGACGCGCGGGGCAGGCTTGGTAGGCTTGTGACGGAGCTTGAAGCGGGAAACAGGCTTGGATCTGGACTTGGGCTTGAGAAATGACCGAGGCTCACCCTTGTGGTCAAAGAGCTCGGGTGCGATATACGGTTCAGAGCCACACAGACCCTTGGACATGTGCGTCTTCTTCTCCCAACACATGCGGAAGACATCAGAGACACCAAAGTCGGTGATCTGCGATCAGCCTGGGAACCGACAGAAGAACAGCTAAGACTCACCTTGACATGACCCCGACCGTCGAGAAGCAGATTCTCCGGCTTGATATCTCGATGGGCGACACCCATCGAGTGAAGATATTGAATACCCATCAGGATCTGCTTGAACGAACACTCGACCTCGCCGCTGCTCATGCCGCCTTTCTTGATGGCCGCATATAGGTCGCCACCAGGACAGTACTCCATGACCTCGCACCAATGCTGGGACTCGTCTTGCACCAGGTCCACAGTCTCCACAACGTTGATGTGGTGCAGGGTGGACGAGATGCAGAATTCCGATGTGAGCTTCTTGACGTAGTCCTTCTCGGTCTCGTTCTTCCTGCGCTTTCGGAACTCCTTGACAGCGTAGAGCTTCTCTTCTCTTCTGTCCCATTTGTGCGCGAGACGGACAACAGCCGTGGCGCCTTTGCCGATGGCAGCCTTGTCGCAGATGCCGTACTTCTTCAGCAGAGACGCGGTGGAGGCGTTGTCGCCGCCATAGTCGGAGCCTTTGGTCGAGCCACGATCCGAGCCCTTGGCGGATCCAGACGCCCGGCGGTTGAGTTTCGGGCGGTCATCTCCTCCAAGACCGATCAAGTCCTTGAGAGTGAACTTGTTACCGGAAGCGGCGACGACTTCTTCCTTCTTGCCAATCGCCACCGGCTGCCCGCCGACGGTTGCCACAACCTTTTTCGGGTCGACGGGAGGCATGACGGGTCGCTGGACATCACCGGCAACGCTCTTATTCGACTTGTTCGACAATCTGCGCTGCAAACCGCCGGACGGAACGTGCACATCGCTTCGAGCATCGATTGGCGGCTGCGCATGAGGGTCGGCCGAGTCCTGAATCTTCTTCTGGAATGACGGCGTGCGTGACGGAGCGCGCGAGCTGGCTCGGGAATGATCTGAATCCGAGTATCCAGCCGGAGGCGTATTGGGAGTCAAGGGAGGTGACGAGGTGTGATCTCTGCTGGGCGCGTTGGGGCTGACAGTGCGTGGACTACGCGTACCCGCCGGGTGCGGGGCGTGGAAGGCCGAGCCGTTGTCGTTCCTGGGGATCTCAAGCTGTGGCTTCTCCCCCCGCTCCTTCTTGTGCTCCTTGTCTTTGCCCTCGTGGTGGAACATCTTGGAAAAGAAGGACTTCTTCTCCCCAAGAGCGCCAAGCATATTCGGTTTGCTGGCCGAGGGGGTGCGGGCAGGTCGAGTCTGCAAGTGATGCTCTTCCTTGGCATCTCGCACCGAAGCGTGCGAGTTGTTGCGAGACATCTGGGCCGAGGCGGTAACAGAAGGCACATGCAACGAAGGATTGGCGATGCCCGCCAACGGGCGGACGTTGGGGAATGGGAAGGCCTGATCTGATACTGACTTGGCACCGATGAATGTCCCGTTCTGCGCTGGGGAATAGCTGGAATGGGCGGTGGCGCCAGCAGAAGAAGGAGCGACTTCGTTCAGCGAGACGGAATCTGGCTGAAGACCGGTCGGCCCGCCAGCGGCGAGGGGCGAGTGATGGTGGACGGCATGACCGTTGGCGGCGTTTTGTAGATGCTCGACGGCCTTGACCTGAGGAGGAGAGGCGGGTTCTGGCTCTGATTCGGGAGTGACGGTGGGGTGCGAGGGCGTGAGAGCGGGTGTGGAGATGTGGGCGGCAGCGGCGGTCATGCCCTGCCCGGCGACAGCGTCTGGGACACTTTTGATCGCCGCCGCGTCACCAGTCCAGGGATGATCATTTAGTGCGAGTTTCTGAGTGTGAGCTAGGTCCCGATTGATGGGCAAAAATGCGATACCAACCTGCTTGAGATCCGCCGCTATCAACGGGTCATCGAGCGCCTCGGGCGTCTCTACGCCCACTCCACCGGCCACAGGAGACATGATAGGAGGTTTTCGGGTGGTGAAGTGATAGGAGAAGGGATGGATGGAGGGAAGAGTCGACTCTGCGAAACGGAAGACACGGGAGGTGAGTGCTATTTACAAGCGCAAGCGCCGGTCTTAGAATCTATCCGCCATGATCAACGGCGAGAGTGACGAGGTAGAGGTGTTGGAAACTCGCGAGCTACGCAGAGTGATGCTGAGAGAGCGGTTGTCCGCCGAGCGGGTCTCGATGGTAGAAAGGAAAGGAGGGTGGCGAGGATGGTCGGATCAACGGAACGAGTGGTGCGAGACTAGCGCTCGGCGTTGATCAAACGTGCGTCGACGACGACTCTAGGCTGATCGATGACGCTGTCTCTGTGCTGCTTGGCGTAGGGGTGTCGACAACACCGGAGATGGCGTCTGCGAATGAGAATGCTGAGAAAGCCAAGATGTTGTGTGGGTGCAGATGGATGGGTGCGCGGTGGGTGAAAGGGGGTGGAGTGAAAGTGGCGACGAGGGTGATGCTGGGTTACGTCTAGCTTGTGAGTCAGCGACGATGACAGCGACGACGCTCGGCAGCCGGGGGTGTGCGTCGATGCGATCACGAGAGCGTGCTCGATGACCACATGCACGGGTGGGACCCGTACCGTGGACAGGGGTTCGGATGGGTAGGGGACGAAAAACGAAAGGCCCGCCAGGAAGGGGAGACTCACAGGTGACAAATCCTCAACAATGGGCGTCTTCCAGGCGATCGTCCTATGCTCCAGGTACTGCAGAAGCGCGTCGAAGGATCTTGGGGTCGTTGTGCTCGACTACGAGTGGTTCGACGTCGACGTGAGGTGTTTGGGGGTCGAAACTGGTGGTTTGTATGTGATTTGTAAAGCCTCGTGAAAAGCGGGTCCGTCGGTAGGCAGGCTTCTGCAAACTGACCCGGGGGCCGTCGCGCCTTTGCCGCCTGTCGTGTCGACGTGCACTGACGGTGGCGACGGTGTCGAACTGTGCGGGCTGTGGGAGGGATGTACGGTAGAGAAGGGGTTGAGATCGAGAGGCGGGAGGATGTCTTATGTATCGGTTTGGGTGGGTGTGGGTGGGTGGGAGGCGGGTGGCTAAAGGCCTTGACTGGAATTGTAATTGGATTTGGGAATGCCACGAGGGATGAGCGATTTGACAATACAGGGATAAACCTAATCGTTGGGCCTGCAAACCTGCAGGTTATAGATGGTTTGCTGGTCGATTCGGTGGAACGATGCAGCTCTTCTTGCTGGTATGATCTAGCAATGGGAGGGAGACTTTCAGAGGGGAGTACGTTTGCTCGATCTTTGACGTGGGCTGACTACCCGTTTAGACTACTCTCTTTCTCTCTTTCTCTTTGGATGAGAGAGACCCGGGATCATAGCCCGGCTAGACCCCTTCGAGGCCTCTGAACCAGGGCAGAGCACAGGTCCCGGGAGGGAGAGGGTATGATGACAAAACATGGGGGGATCAATTAAATGCGTTAAAAATATCGCCCTGGGCATTGGCCGTCGGCGTACGGCTTCCAACTCTCCGGCTGTCTTGCTCACTCTCAGCCCGGCCCCCCCCCCGCCGCTATGCAATCTCATCGCGCCTGTTGGCTGCCTGTTTATTCCCGTTGCGCGTCGTGCTTCATGTTCCGCCGCGACGTGTTGCTGACCATTGTCTACGACGAGACAAAGAGGAAGTGGGTATACGGGTATTTACTTACTTGATGCCGACCTCGTAATGGCGTGCCATGACTACCCGATGACGCTCGAAACAAGGGACCAATGAGAAAATACCTCAAAAGCGGTCATCGCCGATTCAAAGAGCCGGGTCTTGACGCGCCTAACCGGGAGAAGACCGTCGTGAGATTAGGCCTCCAAGATAAGCGAGACGGGCAAAACGATGGGGTTTTTGTCACAGCAGCAGGTTGTGAGCTGGAACATATAGTGACAGTCACAGCGACGTGAGCCTGCATGTAACGGGTCCGCGAGCACGACGTCATGCTGCCATATAGTGTCGGATTTCGCCTCGAGGAGAAGCTTTGGCTATTTGGGTGGTCTTATCGGGCGAGGCGCTAGTTCGGCTAGGAGAGCGAGGCCCTCGTCACCATTGACGGGCCAGAACCTGCTCAAGCGCTACATGGCACAGAAGCCTGGGACCGCCTCTGCTTCGTGCAGGACCCGAGCGTGCCTGCAATGTCTATTGTTATATTATGCAGTCTCCCGCTCGCAGTCAAGCGTCGCCCACCGTATCGGCGCAGACCGGCGACCTCACTCACGCCTGAGAGCACGAGCGGAGCGGAGTCGAGCGGCGTGCCGCGCCGTGTCGTGGCGTTCTTCTGTCTCGTGCATATCCGTACCTGCGTCGACTCGCACGAAACAGCAAGCGAAGAAAGAGCTGGCTGGGGAGCGATGAAAGGCGGAGAGGCGGAGAAGGGGAACGTGATTACCCCGTGGAGCCTGATTGGCTTTTCCCCGCTCGCAGTACTGATAAGCCCCCCATTGGACCATTCATCTCTTTATCCTTATAGACCATCGCTCGAGTTGCGCGTCGAAAATCATATGACGACGTGCTCCACCAGTGAGCGCCGTAAACGTTTAGCGATCTGCCAAGGGTTACCAAGGGTTGCCCAGCATACCTGTGTGCTTTGTGCAGCACACGACCCACGCACAGACTGGCGCATCGAGTGGAGCGTCAGCTTTGCTTCTCGTGCCTGGAGATAAGACGGGCACCGTGTCGTAATGACCAGTCAACGTCCAGCATTTCTCACCCGTCAACCTACACCTGGTGTGCGAAAAAAGTCACACCGCCTGAAGACGCAGGCGACTGGGAAGAGATATAAACTGGGCCATACCCCACTGTGACGGACTCACACCCTCCATCTTCTACTTCTACTCGAATCGCACAAAAAGCGGTTCGACTGTACCCGTACAGAGCCCCTTTACGGCAGTGGCACTTCCCACACATTCAACATGGGCAAAAGTATCATTCAGCGCCTCGAGACGGGGCATCCCGAGGGTCTCTCGCGCAAGGAGATGTTCCTCGCCAACGAGGATCTTCTCCCGGTCACAGACGACAAGAAAACTTGGACCTGGTTCTCCTTCGTGCGTCAAAATCCCCATGTTTCTTCCCTTCCTTCTCTTTCCCTTCTTTCTGTCCGTCTTCTTCTGGTCTCTGACAGGCAGGTCTCCTTCTGGGTGGCCGACTCGTACAACCTTAACACCTTCACCATTGCTTCAAGCATGATCACAGCGGGTTTGACATGGTGGCAAGCGTTCATCTGCGTCATCATCGGCTACTCGCTCGTCGGCCCATTGTTGGTCCTCAACGCCCGACCGGGTGCCGTTCACGGTATAACCTTCCCCGTGGTCAACCGCACCACGTTCGGACTGTTCGGCTCGCTCTGGCCAGTGTTCAACCGTGCCGCCATGGCATGCATCTGGTGAGTCATCCAAGCATTTCAACGAAAGATGTGGAATGTGGCGGTATCGTGTGGTGTGGGGTGTGGTAGTTGGGGTGAATCCGTGCGGTCCGTGCTGATGTGGAGGTGGGGTGTGCAGGCTTGGCTCGGCGGCGAGTGTGTATACGTCTTGATCCGGTGCCTGTCGCCAAACTGGCAAGACCATGTCCCGAACCATATGGCCGCATACACGCAGACCACCTCTGGTGAGCCCTCTCTCCTACGAACGTCAATGGACGCTGACTCCCAGCGTACATGATCTCGTTTATCATTTACTGGCTGCTCTCCCTGCCGACTGTCTACGTGCCCATCCACAAGCTCAGGTATTACTTCATGGCCAAGGTGGGTCCCGACTCCCTTTCAATCTTAGATATGCTGACCGTAGGCTGTCGTCGGTCCCATCGTCGGTTTCGCCCTGTTCGGATGGAGCATCTCCCGTGCTGGCGGTGTCGGCCCCACTCTCTCGCAAAAGGGCACTCTGCACGGCTCGGCCCTCAGCTGGCAGATGCTCACATCGATCTCGTCGTGCTTCAACAACATGTTCACTCTGAGTGGGTCCTCCTCCACCATACAAAAAGGCGCAGAGCTGAGACGTAGTCACCAACGCACCCGATTTCGCATCCCGAGCCAAGAAACCTTCCGCCGCCGTCTGGCCCCAGATCATCGCCATGCCCATCGGCTTCTCGCTCACCTCGTTCCTCGGTATCGTCATCGCCTCGTCGTCCGTACCGCAGTTCGGTACCCAGATCTGGGACATTGTCAAGATCATGAACCAGATGCTCGACGTCGACCCGTCTGCCAAGACCCGCGCCGGTCTCTTCTTCATCTCGGCCGGTGCGTCTCTCCTATCAGATATGAGAGGGACCCGTGCTGATATCAGGCTTCATCTACGTGCAGCTCATGCTGAACGTCGCTGCCAACTCGATCTCTGCGGGCTGTGATCTCACAGCGCTCTTCCCGCGATTCATCAACATCCGCCGTGGCGGCTTCATCTGCGGTGCGTCCCCTCCAACCTCCCTCTGGGCTCGTGGCTGACAGAGACAGCCTGCATCGGTATCCTCATGAACCCTTGGCTCATGTACACCTCATCCGCTACGTTCGGCAACTACCTCGGCGCCTACGGCGTCTTGCTCTCGTGCATCGCCGGACCGATGATCACCGACTACTGGCTCGTGCGCCGCGGCCACGTCCGCATCGCCGACTTTTACCGCGCCGACCAGTCATCTTGGTACTTCTACACATTCGGCATCAACTGGCGCGCCTACGCCGCCTACCTCTCGTGAGTCCACCTACCATCTTTAGCAAAGCAAAAATCTTGTCTGGATCAGAACTGAGACGCAGCGGCTTCGCCGTCAACTGCCCCGGCTTCATCGCGACACTCAACTCCAACATCAAAGTCAGCATCGGCGCTCAGAGAATCTACACCCTGTCGTGGATCACCGGCACCGGCGTCTCGGCCCTCATGTACTACGTGCTGTGCTACTTCTTCCCTCCGCCGGGAATGAACCGCAAGTTCTACGAGGTGGACGAATCGGCCGGCGAGCCGCTTGTCGGCGGTATCGCGCGCGACTCGTACTATGGTTATGGCGGCAGCAACGGTTCGGGCGAGCGTACCCCCGAGTATGGCGACAAGGACTTGCCCGTCGACAAGGCGTCTCCCAATGTCAACGTCCTGGCTGCTCGTTAAGAGCTGACTGCAATCAAGAGTGGGGGGAGTGGGGTCGATCGATAAGTTGTTAGATTGTTGCTGGGATGACGTCAGGGAGGATGTTCGTGGTAGTTACAGTAGTTCTCAGTAAACTAGACAAGTTGTCCGATGCAGTTCTCGTGTGTTCAGTCTCACAACACAGCACAAGATGCCGCGCAAGAAGGCTGCGAAAGCAGACCAGGACGTGAAGCAAGAATCGGCCAAGCCCAGATCAGCCACTGCTGGAGAGAAGCGCAAACACGACGATGAGGCAAAACCAAAATCGCAGAACGGTAAACGCAGCAAGAATCGTGAGCCTGAGCCTCGCCGCGGTGCACTTGAAGGCTCGCCTTGCTGAAGCTGACAGCGCAGAACCTCCAACCAAAAGATCCAAGTCGAGCGATCCAGCACGCCTGATCGACTATCTGTTGTCCGACGCCTGTGCCAAGCTCGCCCATCCTCCCATCCAGCCGCCCAAAAAGGGCGGGAAAACATACGTCGATCGACCCGACAAAGCAGAAGACCAAGCGGCAGCCGCGGCAGCGGCGAAGAAAGACGACACCGCAACCAAGGCTAGTGATGGCAGCGGCGGCGACATCCTGCACTATCCGCAAGACCCGTTGACCCCCTTCCAAAACCTCATCTGCGCGTGTATCCTGTCCAAGCCCCTCTCGCACAAGCTCGGTCTGCGGACCATCCATACCCTCTTTAACCCGCCCTACAGCCTCCGCACCGCCAAAGCGCTCCTCGATGCGCCCTACGAGAAGCGTAAAGAAATCATGTATGCCGCGCATACCCAGCATCGCGAGAAGACGGCCACACAACTAGGAGACGTCGTACAAGGCTTGGAAGCCATGTTCCCGCCGTCTTGCCCGAAGCCGCATCTGGATACTCTCGAAGGTCTACGGGGCAAGCTGGAGGGGATGACTGGCATAGAGGCGCAGGATGTAGTGAGGGCAGAGTTGACCAAGTTGAAAGGTGTTGGACCGGGAGTCGTGGGGGTCTTCCTACGTCGGGTGCAAGGGGATTGGGAAGAGGTGTGGCCGTATGCGGACGATAGGTGTCTAGGCGCGGCGAGAATATTTGGATTGTTGGGTGATGCGGAGGATGCTGAGATGCTGGGGAAGCTAGTGGGTGAAGGGGACGAGGGCAGGAAGAGATTGGTCAGGGTGCTGGACGCGCTCATCGGGCTCGAGCTGGAGGGCAAGTTGCAGGATGCGAGAGAAGAGGCGGGGGTATAGGGCCTAGTGAGAGAAGCGAAGCTTTAGTCCCCCTCTCTCATCGACTGCAAGCATGCTGGAGCATGTAACACTCTGGATGTTGTCAGAGCATCTGGAATCGGAACAGCGACTGGAAGGAAGAGGCGCTGCTGGAAAGACCCTTTACGAAGATTAGGAGACTAACCAAATAGTCTATTACGTAACCCGTGTCGTCTGCTGAGATTTCAGATTCATTCATGAGACCGAGCGATGTTCGTTAGTGAACGCTTCCTACGCGTGAGAACGCGTCGAGAGACGTCGCTCATCGAGTCGGGGCGGATGAAGACTGGCAAGCTATTGCCAAAGTCTCGATGACATGAGCGAAGCCTCGGTATCGCCCTCATCACGCCCCGACGCTCAGCTCGACTCGTACATCTCGGCTTTTAACGCGCACGTCGAAGATTCCAAGCAGCATGTGCTTGGCCGGTCCGACGCCTATGCTCGCGACCACAACAGTCGTGCGCTTCAATCAAGCTACGTCCTCCCGTCTTTAGCTCTCTGGACACCAAGGGAGAAGTACGCCTTCTTCGCGGCCCTCTCTCGGCACTCGCGATACCGCACAGACCTCATCGCCTGCGACATTGGCACGAAATCCGAGGCCGAGGTCTTGTGGTACCTCCAGACGCTCGAGACAGGCGTGCGGGACTCCAGACGAGAACATAGAGGACACGACAAGACCAAACTCGACCACCGAAAAGTTTGGCGACCTGGTTTTGCCCCTGGGGCCCGGGAGGTCTCCGAGAGCTGTATCCTAGAAGAAGAACGACTCGCCCAGCAGGCACGCGATCTCGAAAAAACCCTTGAGGATGCTCCGCGGAAGCGCCGACACGAACGGGAGGCTGCCTTCAGGGTCGTTGTGAAGGATATGAGGCAAGGGCCGCAGCCGGAAGGCAAACCTTCTGTCAGTCAGATGCGCGAGGAGCTGAAGAGCTTGGTGGACGGGCGGTGCGATGCCGAGGATTGGCTACAGGTGTTAGACCACGAGAAACTTGATTTGCTGGACGGTCAGATGGTGTCCGAGTGGAGCGAATGGTACAAGGCTCGATCAGGCAAGGGTGGCGTCTTCGACCTCGATACTCAACTACGACTGGCTGTGAATGGCCATACTGCCGGCTTGGAGGCGCCCGTCTTGGAAGCGCCCGTCTTGGAATCAAGTACCACGCCTGCCAGTCCCGATGTTGCGAACAGCTCGAGGCGCACATACAAGCACGACCCGAAGAAGATGGGCCGTATGGCCGCTGAAGAAGCCCTGCTCAAGTTCTTATCCGACATTCCGGCTCGCGAAAGGACCGCTGAGCAGGAAGCGGAGATCGCCAAGCTTTTCAACAAGAAGCGGTCGCGAGAGCGGTATCGAACGAAAATCCTCATTTCCGAAGGCATGTCGGCAGAAGAGATCGACCGATGCGGCGGCGCCGACAAGGTGTTTGCGAGCAGGGCTATCGTTCGACCCACGCCCCAGATTCCGGAACCACCGTCCGACTTGCCATCGACTTCACCATTGCAAGACGAGGCTCTCCAATCTATCATTTCCCGTCACAAACTCGATGTAACCGATTCGACCCATGTAGCGATCGAGCGGGGCTGGCAAATCTTTCATCTCGGACGTCTCGCCGAGTCGATGCGTAGATTCGACGTCGACCCCTCAGGTACGCAACTGAACGGCGGATTGCTTGACGAGCTCGCCCTGCAAATCAAAGCGTTTCTTACGCGTCTCATTCATGCCACCATCACGATAGCCGAAGCACGACGCGATTCGACGATCATCCCGTCTGAGCAAACACCCGAAACCAATGAAGACCTACTCGGCGGCGTAGACGCGCAAGACGTCCGCCAAGCGCTGGCATCTCGCGGGCTGCCCTATCCAGGCGCGAAGTTGACTGAATCGTTGCTCAAAATGGGTGTCGAGGATCTGGAGGTGATGCGTCCGGTCCGGTACAGCCCCAACGACCTTCCACCTGGCGATCTTGACTGGACCCAGATACCCTACATCACTTGTCCTTCAGACTTCCATGCTGCCGTCTCGGCCGGTCACCCGATTTCGTCGACCGCTTACGGATCTCTTCCTGAGATGCTGCTCAGATGCAAGGATGGGTCTTCGGATGCGCTGGAAGGAGGACATCACCTCATGGATGAGGACGAACGACTGGACAAGGCGCTTGACAGGCTCGATGCCGCTTACGATCGGCTGTTGGGTGACTCCTCCTATAATGCACCTTCCGATCCCCGCAAGACGAAGCGCAAGCGGTCATCCCGTGAAAGCGACCTCACGGACCCCTGGAACTGCTCCCCGAGTGATGGTATCGACGAAGAGGCCGTGTCAGCTGCTCTCAACGCCAGACAAGCGTACGAGGATCTCTTACGAAAGATCGGGAAGGAGCGCAGACGGCGGATCGGTCTCGAGCTTCGCACCAGGAGAATGAATCTGGCCGAGCTGCGCCGCGAGACGAAGCGCAGGGTGCTCTTGGCATCGGACTGGATTGTATATGATGAGGACGAGGAAGACGATGAGGAAGACGATGTGGCGGACGAGGGCGAGGGCGAGGAGGACCTGGATATCGATGAGGACCTGACTGGCAATGACGGACAGTCAGAGGAAGCGGAAGCCGAAGAGTCCGGATCTGAGGAGAGCGAGGAGTGGAGTGGCGCTTCGAGCAGTGACGAAGGGTGACGCTTGACATTGCTACTGTCTCCCACCGCGACTCTGATGTTGGCGCGCTACTGCATTATACACAGGGTGATGCATGCACAGTGTATATCACATTATGCTGAGTGACATGCGGAGTGAAAAAGTGGGACGCTGAGGGCAAGAGAGGCGAGCGACATAACATCAGAAGAGGATCTCAATCCGCTTCTTGCCTTTGGTGGTGATTGTCTGAGTCAGATGTGTGTGATCCTTAGACTGCGATGCACTGGAACGATGGTCACCGGTCGACCGGGCGCGATGGTGGCCGGTATGGCTCGAAGATACAGGGGGTCGCTCCGGTCGCTTCGTCTCGATTGTCGTGGCCGGAACATCCTTGGGATCGAAGGTCTTCGCCCTGCTTTTCCCGACTGTTTCAGACGCTGGGCTGGGAGCCCAACTGACATGCCGCGACAATCTTGAGGTAGTGGCGGAGCGTGGGATGGGCGACGAAGGACGGCTCATCACCATGGCTGTGTGCGAGCCACGCCGTTTTTCCCTCACGAGCACGAGCTCTTTCGACGGGGAGGCGCTACGGGAAGGAGCGGGGCTTGGGGCTCGTGAAGGACGGGGCGAGCGCGATTCCCTGGTTGGCTTGCGCAGCTCGCGGACCGCTGGATGAGGCGCGTCGGTCATGCGGTGAGGCGGCCGGCTTCTGCCTGTGGACGTCGACTCGTGGGTCGTGGGAATCGTACGGCCGCTGCTGTCCGGGTCCACCGTGAGCGGGATTGGATTGACGCTGGGAGCTGGTGGGGTGTAGTCTGGGACGGCGTCCGTGATTGGCCGCCGATTCTCCGCCAGAACAGTGATGATTGTCTCGTAAATAGACGGGTTGTTTGTCTTGATACCCTCAAGAAGCTCTGTGACTTTGTCAATGGGCATGATTCTGGTTGTCAGACGGCTAGCAACGCTCTCCGCTAGTGGCAGTGCTCACTCTCGAAGAATATCGAGCCACACATCCGTCAGGTCTCCAGAATCTGGGGGCAGCACCGTCTGGACGAGCGAGTTCAAATAGGCAGCGACTTCGTAATACTTGGAACTGTCGTTTGTTGGGGAGGGCCGGACTGGGGTCCTCGCCTGGGGATGGGCAGTGTAGGCGCTCTCATTGGCAATTGCCGAAGCAGCCAAACTTTCAAGCTCGCCCGCCTCGGCGCTGGTTCGATTACGATAAAGGCGGACGACTTCCGCGCATATTTCTGGATTGTAACCATGCTGCTCAGCCCAAAGGTGAAGCAATTGCCCTTGTTCCCAGCCCGCGACCTTGAAGTCATCGATCCGTGTCATCATTGCTGCCAGAGTCTCGTCCTCCGAGGGTTGCTCGAAGTATGGGCAACCCGGAATCATGGTGGGATCCGGAGGATATAAAGGGCGATCGGATATGGGCTGCTCGCTCATTGTTTGCGGGTACAGGTTATTCAAAATGTGTACGGAGGACAAGAAGTCGAAATGTTGGTGTGAGTGGCAACGAAGCAGAGGAAAAGAGGGGAAGCCACCCTTTTTATATCGTTTGGGCTAGCCTCAAACAAGATGCGATGCAACGTCACTTGGAGGTGCTGTAAGGGCCTTCTGGCCTACTTTTGACGTCGACGGGCATCCTTCATTCGCTCTCAGCAAGTTTACATAAAGGAGCAAGCTTCAGGCCTCACGCCCATCGCAGGGATCGTGTACGAGAAAGCTAAGAAGCCCAGTCAGGCGAAACACGGGGTTTGCTGTGCTTGCTCTGAGGCCGCAGGACACGACAGCAGGCGTGGAGTGGAGCATTCTCCTCGAGACAGTACATTGACACCGTCATAGGCTCATTTGGCACAAATGAAGAACCTCCACCCACGGCGCAGGACTTGCTGGAGCCGGTACAAAGGGCTGGAACCGAACCGTGCGCGCGATAACGAAGCGAACCGCTTTCAGTCGAGATGGGCGGCATACCTCGGTTGCTATGCCCTTGAGGCTTCGTCTGTCCACTTTTGTCAGTGCAGCTCCACAGCTCGTCAGCCTATAACGTTGACGAAGCTATGCATGTTGATGACCATATTCAGTAACAACAGAACAGGTCAGCTCGGCGCCACGCGTTGGCCGTGCTCTCATCAGGTGCATGGCCACGGTCAGTGCCGGTCCCACTTGTGGTCTGTCTGAGGTTGGGAGTAGTCTATCTACGATAAATGTCGCCACCAGCCCAGTTGAGGAAGGCCATCGGTTGACCTCCTGTCTCATCCTTTTCGGGCTTTCTCCTCTTGTGGTGTCTGGACGTCCGCGCCACCCCTCGAAGCCTGCCTTCTTTCTTACACTTTGGTGTGACGGCTCGAGTTCAGTCCTGACGCCGATCGAGTAACCGCCTTCCGCGCAGACGCGTTGACTCCCAAACTCTGCTGCTGCTATATATTTGGGGCGGAAGACGGTTTGGTTGGCCCGGCAGTGGGGCGGCCTGAAGTCTTGCTCCCCTTTGTGAGCCATCGACAAAGATTGGTGTGCCGAAGGCGACCTCAAGGGTGACTCAGAAAAGGTGGAGCCATCGCTGGTTGCACAGCCCGACAGAGCATCTGAGTAGGCGAAAGCCATCCCCGCTCTCTCCTCTTGCTCTATGACGTTTTGAGGATGTTCACGAGCAAGCTCGAGCTCTTTCCGGCGCAATTCCTCGGCCTGACGCATGTAGGTAAGGTCCCAGATCTCCTGGGTAGCATGCTGTGCCTCCCACTGGCGGCTGTACATGATCGACGAGTCATCTGGTCTCCAACATACCAGTGGGGCTTTACCGCTCGCTGAGGCTACAGTATCGGGCATGAAACCGTGACTGGTCGCCTGGTCCGTCCATCCCTCACGGGACATCCCACCTGCAGCCTGCCATGTGGAGCTGGAAGGGACATACGAGTCCGTGGCTTGTGGTTGTACGGTTGTGTCATTTATGTCCTCCTCGAGATCGGACAGCTGATCAACGTCGTATACGGTAGAGGTGAAATCCGACATATTGTCATTCAAAGCTGAGAAGGAGAGGGGCTAACATGGGACTGCGCAATGTCTTCGCCCGGACATATGAGTCCCTCATCCCCAGGAGATAATGCTGACTGGCAGCTGAAAAGGGCTTGACGCACTCACAGCAAATGATGGAAGTCCCCCGACGGCGCTGCGTAGGCCTCTCTGGGAGTGTTGAAAGGGGAAATGCAGCGATTGTTCTCCTGATCCCACCTCGCCATGGGAGCATGGGAAGGGGAGTCGCCAGGTTCCGAGAAAGCGCTGCTTAGATATGAGCGTCATGCACTCATGAACCGGATCCCAGAAGACCAGCCCGCCGTCAGTCAGCCCGTGAGGGCATTAAGCAATCGTGTCATATCAAACTTCCTCAAAGCATAGTCACGCCGTTCTTCACGCCAATTGTTGAACGCTTCTAGTTGCGGTTTGGAACTCACAGAGACTTAGCTTTGTGCATGTTCATCGTCTCATCATTTGTAGTCATCATCACCTCCAGCCAGTCACTTGCGCGGGGCCTTGGTCTTTCTTCGCCCCCCGTGGTGCTTGTTCGGCGCGACCCTGAGAGCCTCCTGCTTCCCCCCTGTTTTCAATTTCGAGAATTTAGTCTGGGAGGGAACCGTCCTCATCCTGCTCTCTTGACTGGGAGCAGTGACGCCGCTTGAAGTGAATCCTGCGCTACTTGTCGGGAATGCTTGTGCGGACCAAGGAGGTTCGTGCAGAGACGGTCCATCAGGGCTCTCGAAATGAACCGTTTTGGCGGAGGGAGTGGAGTCCACGAAAGCAGGCAAAGAGTCAGGCGACATACCAGATGCAGTCGTCGCCTGTGAGGTCGATGCACGCATACCAGGATTCGCCATGGGCTCAGGCATGCCAAATTGGATCTCGGAGTCGAAGGTGTCATCGTCTTCGCTCTCCTCGCCACCATCCATCACTGGAGTGAGACCTCCAGACCCCGAGGCAACGCTGCGCACCGGCGCAGTAGACGGCTCCCCGGTGTCTCTTAAAAAGCTAGCTGTGTACGGACGGCCGCTTCTCTTGACCAAAGCTTCGGCTGCTTCTGCCCAAGGACTTGTCGTCCATTTCTGGAAAGAGCCTCCACTGCCCTTGATGTTGGGTTGCAGCTTTCGGAGAGGCTGCGCCGTTGGTTTTGGCGCGGACGTCCAGTCGGACAGAGTTGAGTGATGGCCGGAAGATCGAGGTCTATAAGCGGAAGCATCGAAAATTACCATCGCTATCGTCGGATCAGTGGCATCGCCAAAATCGTCAGAAAAAGCACCGTCATGTTCAGGAACAAAATCCTCCCCTTCCGAGGAAGACCATTCCGGAGCAGAAGGCGGGCTCGGAAAGAAGGCAGACATAACTCAAGTATAGTGAGAAAGCACGTAGGGCACCATCATAGGGGTGGGATGGTGTCATACCTGAACGCGGTCCAAGTCTCCACCCTACGCCATCAAATAGCCCCTGCACGCGGAGTCCGTGCGTGAAAGGAGGCGACAATCAACACGTCAGGCGGAGTGCTGGCCTACTGAACAGCACACCGGCCACCAGGCAGTCAATGATCGCATACACTTGGGACATGCGGGAAATGCCGCACAGTCGTTTCACTCCGCTTGATATCAGCGGTGTTGCCTTCCCATGTCATCATTCCATCTGTGCAGTGCGATATTCCGACCAAGCGCTACAGATTGATATCGCTACATCAAGACAAATGTGAGCAATTCGCAGTCCGCCCTTCCGCTTCAATCCATACCTGGCGATTGCTATCTTCTGTCATGCACACGCCTAGGTCACGGCGTACTCCATGAATACCCGCAACAGTCTTTCGCTAAGACGCGGTTCCTCTCCACTGCCGCGCGATCTATGTTGCCGCGCTGAGTGTCGCTCCCGACGATGTGACTCTGCACCTTCCCCTTCGACTACAGTGCTATGTCGCCTCCTTCGGTGTGGGGTCGGCATTGCATTAGTTCCGGCTTCCTCTCGGCGCCTTGCAGAGCTCCCACTCGTCCCAGTGCCTTGGCTCGTCCGAGCACTAGTACTCGTTCCAGTATCTCTGCTGCCTGTATGTCTACCTCCTGGATCATTGCTGCGTCTTGCAGGATCCCTGTGTGGCTCCACGTCACTGCGATGATGTCGATGTCGCCGATGGGGAGTATCATCCGCGGCTGGACGATGGGTATCGGCATGTGACTCTCTTCGCCTGTGTCGCCTGTCTCTGTGATGGTCATGACTGGCTGCTGGCCAAGTGCCAGTGGATCTGGGAGATGAGACCTCTTCCGGGAAAGTCTCAGTTTCGGTCGGAATGGGTTCTTGAGGAGGAGGCGGCTCCCTATGCGTTGCTCGTTGTGAAGTGCGGCTACGCCCAACATCCGCTCTAGTCGGGTGTCGTTCCCTTTGAGCGCTCTGATCGACGACACGACTGGCAGCGCTGGTCGATGATTCCGGTCTGTCTGACCTCACAGGCCTTCTCTCTCGATGAGGAGCCTCAGACCGCTCAACATCTCGAGGCCGTCGCGTTGATCTCTCGGGAGTACGATCGCGTATTGTTCCCTCGGCACGCAGCAGGGTGCGTGGTACGCTAGTACCGCGCTCGGAGTATTGTGGTCGTCGCGTTGGACTAGTTTGGGTACCGTGAGAGGACCGCTCACTGGTAACGGAGGCGGGAGCACCTAGAGCAGACGCGTTATCATTCGGGGCAGATGAACCCCCTTCGCTCGGGGGAAAGCTTCCTTCGCGTGACTCGACGGACTCTGCAGTCGGAGATTGGAAGGCTCTGGATGGGGCGCGCGGAAAATCCCGTGAAGCTGGGGGAAAACCTGCGGCCGCCTGGTCGTCATGTAACGCAGATCGCTGTGCTGTAATGGTGCGGATACTTCCTTGATCTGAGTCGAAGGGGTCGTCCATTGGTGAGATGAACCCCCTCGATGGGGGCCGCAAAAAGTTTTGAGGTTCATGGAGGAAATCATCTTCTGTGCTCTGATTTTGCTCTTGACTTGGAGAGGGCAAGCGGGGCGGAGTGGGAGCGCGAGCAAGGGGTGGCGTGAGCGGAGTCGGGCTGGGGACGGGAGTCGGTGAGTGTGATCGAGAAGAAAAGGCTTCCGCTGGATCCTCATCCTCCTGCATATGAGTAGGAGAGGCAGCACGACCTTGAGCTTCATCCAAATTAGCCGAAGAAGAAACTTCACTGCCTGTCGAGCGTTCAGACACCGGTTCCGGCGGCGTTGCCAACTCTGCGATCGGAAAGTCGGCGGATGGAACTTGTGCCTCGTCTTCCAGAGGCTGTGGAGCGACGTGGTCGGTAGGCGATGGAGTTCCCCGCATACTCGCGGAAGCGGACACTTGACTCGTGGGCCGCGAGTCGACTTCTGCAGTCTCACTTGGAACTGCCGTTGGACTGACGCCTCGATCGTCGCCTGGAAGTGACACACCGGAGTCATGACGGGAAACCTCAGCTTTCGGAGTACTCGCACGCAAAGGGCTTGGGGTTCGTACTGTGGGCGTCGGAGAGTGAGACAGACCATCGGTGTACATGGGTGCCCGAGGCCACTCAGCCGGCCCAAGTTGGTCTTGACTATCTTCAGCGCTCGATGCTTCGTCACCTGATGCTGAGGCGGCCGGAGGAGAAACGGCGCAAGTTTCTGGAGGGGCTTCAAAGTTCTCCCGCTCGGACTTGCAAGAGACTTGCGACGCTGCTTCCTCTTCTGCCACCTCTTCAGTCGCCTTGTCATCGTCGCCTTGAGTCGCAGATGGCCCATGCTCTGGTTCATGTCTAACCTCAGACGGGTTGATGCTTCCTGGCGGATTAAGACCTTCCACGCTGCCCTCTTCCTCGTAGTCTTCGATACTAAGTTCGAAACTAGACGCCCCGTCAGACTCTTCTCCTTCGCGCCAGTCGTCTGGGTTTTCTTCGAGGGGACTGGGCGGCAGTCGTGGCTCTTCATTGTCAGAGGCCGGGAACCCCAGACCCTCGGCCTCTGGTATCGATTCTGATGCGTCGAAAGCATCATACGAATAATCCGAACCTACATATTCCACCCCGCTACCTTCGTACGGCTCAACCGGCGAAGGGCTATGTCGAGCAACTCCCTTGCCGTTTCTCAAACTTCCGGGGCCTGGAGGTGAGTTGGAAGCGCCTCTTCGATTGTAAGATTCCGAGTAGCCTTGTCGTCCCGCTCCTACACATCGTGGACCCCGATGGGTCATGATGAGCGTGCCCTCGTTATAACGTGTCTTCGCTACCGCGAGAAAATCGGCGAGTGCAGCGCTGAATGATTCTGCGTCTGGTCCCTCGCTGCTTATCCTTCTCAGGAGCCAGCGGATAGGCTGCGGCGCCTCATCAGGCGTCCCGTCTCTGAATTTCAGCAAAACGGACAGGATCGAGGGCATACAGCTACGCACGACGTGATGTACTGCAGTAAAGATTCCTTCGCTCGTTCTTCTATTTCTGAAGGCTCCACCCACCTTCGCATGTGGGCGAGCGTCGCAGCGACTATGTCCTCGGCGGTCGCATACAACTCATCCTGTGGCAACTTTGCGTGTGAATGAGTTGAGCGAGGCTCAGAGCCAGGATACGACGTTGGTTGACTGGAGCGCGAAGTGACACTTTCAGCTTCCTGGAAGGTCGACGCATCGTTCGTTGTTGAGGGGGAGAATAGATGCTGAGACGATGCACTTGCGCTGGCGACGGAAGGCGTTCTTGACCCTCTCCTCTCGGGCATTCTCATGGCGTATGGTGTGGATCGCCGCGGGTCCATCGGTAACAGTAAGACCTATCTCGGTGTGTTAGTGGCCACACAGACAATTGTAAAATGTTATGATGTAACGCAGACCTTTGGTTCGTGCTGCCTTCCATGCTTCTTTCTCAAAGACGCGCAGTGCAGGCATCGGAGACGTGTGTGGGGGAGATACACCAGCTCGTCTTGCCAACGGGCAAGAACCTTTGACGCGGCGGGCAAGCTTTGACCAAGCAGTATCAAAGGGTGCCCTTGCTCGGTCGACGTTTCACTCCCTAGCTTCAGCTGTTTGAAGTATCTGTAGGCCGTCAAGGCTTCTTGGCCCCCTTGATTCGGACGTCGGGGTGCACGAAGCTGTTGGCAAGAAGTTTCGGAGGGGTTGCTGACTTCTCGAGGCTAGCTCGATCCTGGTGGAAGGCGGGCCCCATTTGCCAATGGGTTTCGAAGGTATGCAGGTATGCACAGCCGACCAAGCAGCGCAGAAACCGCCACGTCAAACGTAGTCAAGATGCCTGGATGATACCCGTCTGAACAGATGTCTACTCCATAGCCTTTACAAGCGATAATACAGCAAACGCTTACGCGATGACAGTACACACATCGAAGGATGGAATCGAAAGAGAATGGGTTCAGTAGCCGTCGAGATCCGGCGGCGGCTCGTCGATGCCCCTTCCCCCCTTCAATTCACCTCGGTATCTCATCCTGACTCCCATGCGAATGCGGTCCTCCCATTCCCTGAACCATTCGCCTTCTTTCCGGCCCAGAAGGTAATGGATGCCTTGAGGGCCTGGCTGCAACGATGTTGCCCGAGGCACCTCCGGATGCTCCTTGTATACCTGTGGCAGACGATGTTGAGCTTCTTCGAGCGATTCACCTGGGAAAGTGGCAGGAAGAGGCGGGTAAGCCTTGAGGGAGTCTTGCGATCAGCAATGAGGGCAAAGCAGATGGAAAACTCACACTGAGCCTTTGCAATGCTCCACGCGCCCCCACCACGCGCTGAGAATCTCTTGAAAAGCCATATCAGGGGATAAACCAGGAACACCCATGTCATGGCGTAGATGAATGCCTGGCCTGTCAGTCCTGGTCAAAATTGGGTGAGCTGGACGCACATTGCTGAGGGCCCTGCTGAGCCAGTTGTCGGCTCTGACCATGACGAAAGTTTCAGACATGTCCACCGTGACTTGAATATCGTTCGAGTTGTAATCGGCCGAATTGATTGCCCCCTTGATTGCTATATGTCAGTCCCCGACCCTGCAGCACAGACTCCAAACTGACCGGCAATCAAGGCATCGGTATCCCAGCCCCATAAGCCCTTGACCATGACAAACTCCTTCAGCATGCCTCCGCTGGCGCAGTAGGCCTCGCACCACCCTTTCAAGGCCTTTTGAGAGTTCGCCTCGCGAATCATCTCGATGTCGTCTTCTTCGTTCACTGCGTCCCTCATCGCTTGATATTGCTGACCGGCTGGGGTGTCCTTGTGCTTGTCCCAGAAATCAGGGTACTCGCGCATCTCTGCATATATTGGGAGACCCTTTGATGCTCTCCATTTGCCCCATGCTTGCCAAAGAGCGTTCTCGGACCGTGTGGTGGTACGGCCAACGGAGAAGGGAGATGCTTCAGTCAAAGAGGCGTAGTGGTGTGAAGAGCCATCGCGATGTTGTGGGGCGTACAACGCACCATAGGCAGGCTGGTGGCCGCCTCTAAGACTAGGCGCGTGTGGTCGAGACGTGCACAGCGCGACATTGGCGATGTTATTCTCATGTTTGACGACCGGCGATAGATCGATCTGCAAGGTCAGAACAGACGACTGCAAAAGTGAACTGCCGCACGAAAAAGTCAAAATCGATTACACGTTCCATCTGCCCCTTTTTGCGGTGCCGCTGGGTACCGTTGTCATTGATAATCTCGTCTCTTTCGGGTATCTCGGTGTGCGCTCCAACACAACGTACTTTGACCGGAGGAATGCGAAGCGCCTGAGACCTCACAAAGTCGTAAAGAAGTCGAGCTACAGATCAGCGGCCGTCCAGACCTGACCGTGCTCTAACTGACGGTCTTCCAATCTGCGATCATGAGAAAGTACGATCTGTCCGTTTGCCTTGAGCTCAGTATCGATCATCAACACCCGCGGGGAAGTCGGCGCTGTCAGATCCTCGGCGTTGGAGGGCGAGGTGAAGAGATGGGCGATGTTCTTGGGCACTGAGTATGTTTGCGCATGAGCCGACGAGCCCTCGGCGGGTGGCAAAGCGGATGGGCCAGAGGCGGTGTCGTATGCGGGAGGAGAATCCATGGAGCTTCGAGAGACTTCATCTGCAGTCTTGTCGAGCATTTCGGACACACTTGTGCCGCTTGCGACCACGACTAATGACAAGTGATCACCTCTCGAGGTGATGGAGAGAAGAGTGAAAGAGACCGCACACGCGCACATGAAAGCGATGCAGCTGACGGCGTGGCGGCGCTGTCCGCACTCGGTCTCCAGTCACGTGGCAACGATTGCGTCACGCTCGCTCCTTGCACCAGGCCTCGCTGCTCCTCTGTTCGACCTTTTCGACCTTCCAGTGGCCAGTCGCGATAGACGTCTTGCAAGTGGCGAGATTCTCTCCCAGGTCATGCCAGGGCTGCAGACAACACAGCAAGGTGAGAGAGCTGAAGTGCATTGACTCGACAGGAGCTGAGTCTATCAGACATCGATCAATTCGTGGCCATCACCCAAGCTTCTCCTGAACAAGCTCAACACTTTCTTTCCACCGGGACCACCCTGGAGGTGCGTACCATCTGCTTGGCCTCAACATTCCTGATGATATCTCCATGTTAGAACTCGCCCCCTGGCTGTAGCATGTTGCGTAACGGTGGTAGTGGCTGACCCAAGCAGGGTGCTATTGAGGACTACTTTGCCGCTCAAGGCGAAGACCAGACTCTCGAAGTCGACGACGAGGAAGAGCTCGACGACCTGATGGCCGAAGAACCGGAACGCAGCGAGACCCCTCCCCCCGTGGGAGGACCTAGAACCCTTGGGGGCGCGGCTGCCACCGATACTGCTCTACCTGCAGGCTGGGGTCAGACCACACGAAGGACCGGCACGATCGGAGACTTGAATGTCGCCCGAGCTGCGTGAGTATTTCTGGCTGGGTCGCGTTCTGGAATCTGATGGGCAGGAATGCGCCTCAACGTGGCAATACTCCAGGAGTGGGTTGTGGCAGTGAGGCTCCGAATGCGAGGCTAACGTTCTGATAGGAAGATGACGACGACCAGCGACGTCGCCGTGGGGAGACTCTCTTTGCTGGTGGAGAAAGGAGGTGAGGAGTCGATCACATCGTTGTCACGTCGCTGAATCAAACAGCGGTCTGGCCATCCAGACTCCGGATCAGAACCCCACCGGCGGTGTCAGCAACGTGATCGGTAGCATCCTTCGCCAGGCTGCCGCGAACACCCCAGACCCTGTCGCCCAGCGCCACCTAGATCTTCCAAGGCAGACCTCAACAGCCTTTCAGGGGCAGGGACATGCTCTTGGCTCTGAGGATGATCCGGCGCCCGAAGCAACTCCGTCGAACCCATCGACCAGTACATCCCCGCTGCCAGCCCAAAATTCTGGACGTGGCATCTTTGGGGCCTTCTTTGGAGCAGGACCCGCAAGCCGGCAACCCGCAGAGGATGCTGAGCCGGCTGTCCGTCATCTCACCTTTTGGCGAAATGGCTTTTCGATCGAAGATGGCCCCCTCTATCGGTACGAGGACCGCCAATCTCGAGACATTTTGGAGGCCATACAAGCGGGCCGCGCTCCTCTGAGTCTTTTCAATGTGGCCTTCAATCAGTCCTTGACACTGGACGTTACAGAGAGGCGGACCGAAGACTATATTCCCCCGCCGGCCAAGCCCTTCAGTGGAGGTGGCAACAGGCTTGGATCACCCACTCCTCACGTTGCGCCTACATCCGACGCGACTTCGATGCCTGGCGGCCTGCCAAGCGCTGCAGCAACATCTTCGACATCTAGTTCAAGCACGCAAGCGGCCCCGAAGAAGTTCGAAGTGGATGAAAGCAAGCCGACGACCAGCGTGCAACTCAGGTTGGCGGACGGGACCCGGTTGGTTGCTAAAGTCAACCTGACTCATACTGTCGGAGATCTGCGAGGCTTTGTGTCCGCGTAAGCACACCGATTTTGCTGTCCGTACCAGTAACTGAGGAGCAGATCCCGCCCACAAACTCAGCCTTTTGTGCTGCAGACCACCTTCCCCAACAGAGAGCTTTCGAACCCCGATGAGACGATTGAACAGGCCAAGCTGCAGAATGCTGTCGTCGTTCAGCGCTTCACATGAGCTGTCAATCCTGAACCATGCAGAAGTCGTTCCATGTGCAATAGACATCCATGCATGAGTCGCAGACGATGACTAGTGGGAGTAAGCCCCATGCTTCGAGTGGCCAAATCGGTCGTTGAGTCCTCTTGCATCCCTGAGGGTCAGCAGCGCGCCAAAAGCAGGAGCAACACGCACTTGATCTTTTGTGCCCTCTCATGGTCGCTGAGGAACTTGCCTCCAACGCCCAGCATCTTCTCTCGATCCCAGATGACTTCTGCCTCGTCCGTCTTTTTGGGCTTCTTAGCGTGTTGTTCCATGAGTGTAGCGCCCCTATGATCTTCGTTGTGCCTCCTGACTTCTTCCGCTATCTCTGCATCTCTGCGTCTCTTCCGTTGTTCCTCAATTCCCTCAACAGTCTTTGGCCGCGCATCTTTCGGCGCTCGAGTGATACCCGCCAGCTCATCCTGCTCCCGCTGCGCACGCTCGGCGGGCGTCTCGGTCCACGCCGACGAGTCGACATCCCCCGCACGCGAAGATCGATTGAACGTGGTCGGTCTCTTTCGTAGCGGGTCGACTGGTCGTCAGACACATCACGAACAACAGAGAGACCCACCAGAAGCCAGTACGCCCGAAGTGGGGGGCACCAGCATCCACTCTTGCCTCTGCGGCTTCTTCGGTCCAGACTCAGCCTCAGCTTTGGCCTTCTCGCGTCTTTCTTCGCGCTCGAGAAATTCCTCTGCCGCCGTTTTCTGCGCGGCCGGTGCGAAGTCAGGCTTGGGGCCTATTTCGTCATCGTCAGAGTCGTCCTCAAAGGACGGTTGGACGGCTGGTCGTGTGGGCCTTTCTGAAGGTCGACTCGGACCGGCTGCCGATCGAGCAGCTGAGAGATGAGGAGGCAGTGCAGGACCATAGTCATCGTCGTCATCTTCGTCATGAGGGGGTGAAGGGCGAGAAGGACGAGAAGGGCCTGCTTGTCGCTGAGCGGCCAGATGAGGCGGTAGGGCCGGTCCAAAGTCGTCCTCGTCCTCTTCGTCTTCGGGCACTGTGCTTCCTGCTGCTCCAGCTGAGGCAGCGAGGTGCGCCAGATGCGGCGGGAGGGCCGGTCCAATTGGCATAGTGTGTCTAGTCTGTGTCAAGGTTGAGCTGGAAAGCAACTCTACGAGTAGCTGGCTGAGCTGTCTGCTGTATCGGTGGCAAACGAATGTGGCACTTCCCTCAGTGTGGCAATTTGGAATTGGTGGCGCCGGATTTGCAGGGGGAAGGCATACTCTTACAGTAGGGCACAAAGGGTAG
The DNA here is from genome assembly GCA_024343385.1 of Tremella yokohamensis. Taxonomy (NCBI): domain Eukaryota; kingdom Fungi; phylum Basidiomycota; class Tremellomycetes; order Tremellales; family Tremellaceae; genus Tremella; species Tremella yokohamensis. Next base: position 59,314 of record BRDC01000018.1, on the reverse strand, counting down.
GAAGTAGGCCTGGCGGCGATCGAATGTCTGAAAGAAGCCAGCTCCACCGCTGTTCGAGAGCTCCCCATACATATAGACGTGCTTTTGTCGCCACTGGACTCCATCTCCAAGTTCGGCCCTCCACCTCCCGCGGTTCATATCATGGAGACAACAGCTGACAACGAACAGTGGGACCCACTCGCTCTTGACAATGAGTACCAACTAAGTTGGTTGCTCGAGGCGGCAAACGAGCGGCTATACTTGGATCCCCGCACCCTGTCATACAACACCAAGGCTGGGCTGTCCACGCAACTGCCCAAATACCATCCGAAGCGGTTCCTACAGGGGCATCCAGCGCACTCGCCTCTGTCTGAATCAGCATGCGGAGGCGGTTCCCTGGAATTTTATCCCAAATCAGATGAAGCCAACTCCGAGGCAACATTCAAGCCCACGGCATCGGATTTGTGGTGGAAGGTGCCCTTGTCCGAAAAGTTTCCGGCACCCCCTGGCATTCCTGCTCCTCGAAAAATGCCAGTCGTCACGTTTACTCGCGACGATTGGGAGCAGAAAGATGCGACAATTCAACCTTCCCCGGACCATAACCTTACTTTCACGGTGAAGCTGTCTAGATCCCAAGCATCCTCGCCGTCCATTGTATGTAATGATGATTGGCAGAGCCTGCTCATGGAGGGAGGAGTTCACAGCGGTCTAGCCGCAATGACCTATGTCCTTCTATGGATCGAGGAGGCCACCAAGGAGTTTGCCGGAGAAGGCCAAGTGTCAAAGACTGCGTCAGAGAATGCGTCAGAGAATGTGTCAGAGACTGCGTCAAGGACTGCGTCAAGGACTGCGTCAAGGACTCAGTCAGAGACTCAGTCAGAGAGTTCGTCAAGGATAAGATATGTTTACAATACGGTGCTCCACTACAAGCTCAACCCAAAGCAAGAGGCCTTCGTGCACCTCAGTCACGACAGCATCGACTTCTTCTTGTGGGGCCCTGCGGACAGCTGCTAGCGGTCGCCCAACCGTACTTCTTACGGCTTTTATTCTATTGCATGCTTACTGTACGTATAACTTTTCTTTGTAAATAAGATGCATTATTTCCGTTCTTTTTCCCTTCATCGACTACAACATGCTCTCTCACGAACGGGAAGAGACATCATGTGTGCTCACCATATCGCAAGCTACATCGGGCGCCGAGTACTCGTAACAGACGTTTTCACTGAAATATCTTGCGCCTCCACTGACTCTTGATGCACTTGTGAAAAACGAAATGCCGGCTACACTTCAACCAGGGCGTATCAAATAATGGATAGCTTATGCTTCGCCTCAGGCGCAGCCGGGCTCGACACGATACACGCATAGAATGCGACGATGCGATGCAGACTAAGCGGTACAACAACTGTGGAGTAAGATCACGCCCGCCTACTGTAGATGCCCTGTCTCTCCACCGCTCAAACAGGCTTCACGCCGACTTGGTTGCGAACAGCCCAGTCGTCCGGCCAAACCAGCCCCACCAGCCCCGCAGGGTGTAACCCTGATATCTCATCCAGAATCCAAAGACTGCCGCCAGCGCAGTGGACGACACAGTCACAGCGGCGATCATGCGGACCCGTTGTGCTGGGCTCATGCTACTCGAAGGGCCTTTGGCAATGGACGATGTGGGATTGAGTGCAACTCTGAGTATTGCGACCCACAAGTTGGGCATCGGACCGAGCCTGGCACTGACCGCCATGGGAGCTGACAGTCCCAGACGCCGACAGTACACGTCAGGCTGGACCTCGTGTCGCTGTTGCGCCAAATCGAGATCGGATTTGGTCGCCACAAAGATGGCCGGAATATGGTCCAGTGAATATTGTTGACGCAGATTCGAGATATACGAAAAGGAATTCGTATCTGATGAGTCGTGCACGTAGATGATGATGTCTGCCATGTCGAGCTTTTTCGAGTTGCGAAGTGTCTCGGATTCGTACTTGCTGCCAAATTCTTGCAGGACAAGGTATTTTTCGACTCCCTCCATTTCGACAGAATTGACTACCGACAGCACCTTGGTCGTTGGCTCGTATGATCCCATCCAATCCTCCCCGCCTTTGAGACCTTTGTTGACAAATGATCGCAAGAGGCTGGTCTTTCCGCTCCCTGTCGCTCCCAGAACATAGCAGAGGAAGACTGATCGCGTGACCTTGCGTTGGCGCCGATCTTGTTTTCTGGGACGTGTCACTTGCAAAGCTGTCGGGGTGGGCAGATCGGTAGCAGGCGAGGAAGAGTATCCGAGGCTGATTGTCAGCGTGCTCACGGTCGAGGGACACGTCTCTCACTAAGCGAGGTAGTTTAGAGTGGTTCGATGATCGAGTAAGGTTGTCATACTGCTCATCAGCTGTCGAAGGACCGCTTGACCAGACGAATCGCACCTCCACTGCGCAAGCCAACCCTGCAGCGTGACGCGGCCCATATCATCTGTGATGGTGGTATTTGGGAAGCCTTGCGCGAGCCAAGGATTACCCGGCGATGTCGAAAATAGATCATCGAGCTCAGACTGACTGAGAGCACCGTCTTGATCCTGACAGGTAAGCGCCGCCATCGCTGTCTACATAGAAGTACCAACCTTGTCATAAGACTCGAATATGTCGGTCAAGAATTGATTGCCAAGTGGCGAAAGCTCGACGGAGCAGTCATACGGAACATCGAATCTACCATGAGCGCTGAACCCCAGGATCATGCCTAGGAAGGCTCACCGCGGCGTCAAGAAGTCCTCTCGCAGATCCAGACTCTCGCCATAGCCGAAATTGCGCAAGACAGTCCAAGTCGTCTCCATCCGTCCCTGCTGGATAAAGATGGTATGCAGATAGAGGAAGCCGAGTTCCGTGATTCCTTCGCCACTGGGCGACATCGTCGGAGAGTAATGTAGTTGCCCATAGTTTGGGTCACGAATCAAAGGCGTCGACGGAGTGGAGTGAGGTAAGACGGGTATTGGCTGGACGAGGGATGGGTTGTATGACCGGACGAGTTCGAGAATGCCTTCGAGTTCTTGAGCTTGCAATGGAGTGGAAAAGCATTTTTGCTGCTCGTCAGCGCAAGAACCGGGTGTCCTGACTGGATATACTTGAAATTGATTCAATTCTACGGCATTCAACAATCCGTCTTTGTCCACATCAGAGATCTTGAATATCCGCTTCAAAGCTTCAAGGCACTTTGGTTTAAGTGCCTGTGTGTCAGGTCGCTTTCATGATATTGACAGCTTAGCTCACATGTTCTCTCGAATCATAGAGAGGCGCAGTCGGATGCAGGACCGCCTTTTGGGCGAAATAGAATACCTCGGACACGTTCAATGGTAATAGCGCAGAGCATTCGACCACTGTCTCCACCTCCTGGCAAGGTCAACAAACGTTTGTCGGCACTCGCCCAAGGACTGACCTTAAATTCCCTCATAATAGGCGCAATCTCATCCTCAAGTCCCTGATTTGTGACCTCCCCGCCTCGAAGATCAATCTTGTTCCCGACCAAAATCACGGGCACCTGTTGTCAATCTCACTTGCTCACGACGCCGCTCGCGACCCACATTGATGCCCTCTCTGCGAAAAAGAGGCAGCCAGTACTCTGCCACGCGCTCAAAAGAGCTCGGCTCTGATATGCTGTACACCAAGCAGATGACATGTGCGCGTGTGAGTTGCGATAGAAGATGAGACCGGGACTTGGGATTTGCTGCGCTTCAGCTCATGCAGACCTACACGAGTGGAGAACGTACATGAAGTATCGACGATAGAGGTCGTGACATTCTCCGGTGTCACCTCTGGAGGGATCGTTACCTCGGGCACGACATGGGGCACCTGCACATCAGCTCCACCTCTTCGAAGTCGATGCTTTGAAGAAAGAAGACGAACATGATTGACGAAAGACTCTTTGATCAGCGAAGTGATTATGGAGGATTTGCCGACCCCGTCTGCTGCGTCAGACCATGCTGTATGAGCGCAAGGGGAAGCTCACCATCGCCCACCAGGACGATTCGGACGAGGTCGCGTCTAGGCATCTTCCTCGAGAAGGTCCGAGCTCAGTGAGGAGTTGTCGAGCGATACCGTCCTCGATACCAGCTCGACGGTTCAGTATCTCCGTGCAGCTCCTCGACTGGGAGATTCCAGAGCCCTTGTTGACCTTCTGATCTGCCCCGCTGCTTCAATGACGCTGTATCTCGCGCCTTTCGATAAAAGTTGTAAGATGGATTGTTGCCGGACAGTGGACGCGGCTCTCCACTCTCATGCTTCCGAAATTTGATCCCGCTCCGTCCGGCGGAGGGTCTCGGTGGCAACACATGGACAGACGATGGGTACACGTAACAAGCTATTGACAGTGTTATCATCGACAGCGGCGACAAAGAGCTGGTGACGGGCTTGGACGTTCGTACACAACGCGTAGCTGTAGTCATTGTAGCCGCGTCTGATCCAACCACAGGTCCCTGGCTGCGTCACTCTCAGATCACATCAACATGGCCTCCTCGTCGCGGCCTTCATCGGTGCGGGGGTTGTATAGTAAGTCTTTGGGTTCACATCCCTGCAGATGTACTCGTATCGTAGACGCAGTACTCATATCCAGCGCCACCGGCAGAAGAATGGGTCTTCTTACCTCCGAGCGTCAACCCGCCTCCCCCATCAGCGCCGGCCCCTTCTCACCTTCCAACCCCTTTCCCCGATGCCGACCTCCCGCTGCCGGAAGCCGGAATGTATGGCCCGCTCCAGCTCTTCGCGACAGAGTACTTCACCACAGCCCTGGGCATGCCATTTGAAGTCGGCAAGACTCTGCTGCAGATCGAGTATCGCCCGCGAAAGCGCTTCCAGCCGCCCGAGGAGGTGACCGAGGTGGCACAAGAGAAAGATTGGGGAGGCGAGGACGATGAGGTGCATTCATTGGCCTGAGGGACTTCAGATGTTTGGCATGCTGACTGCCTAGCTGAGCAATCCCGAAGAGGCCGAGCTCTACTTTACAGATCGCCTCAGCGCTCCTGCTGTCCCGGTAGATCTCCTTCCTCCGCCGCCGTTGCCCGTGGACAACTCGGGCTATTTGCCAGACTGTGAGTGCCCGTGGTTCAGGAGGGCTGAACTCATATGTAGTGCCTGCATCGTGGATGCTCAAGGACGACCCAGATGTCTCCCGATCGAACGGCGTGCTGGGCATGCTGCGGCGCATTCGTCACACGCACAGCGAGGGCATTCCGGCACTATGGAAGTCGCAGCTCGTCACGACTCTTCATTCTGCCCTATCGACGATTCTGCAACCACAATTGCACACTTTCCTCCTAGTTCTCCTACCCTCACCATCTGTCCTGCCGCCAGACGTGCCGCTTACTGCCGTACCCGCACCCGCCATCCCTCTCGCCATGCAGGTGGGCAGTCATCTGCTCACGCACCTGCTGCTCAGCCCACTTGAGATCCTTCGAACGCGTCTGATCGCCATGCCGCTCAGTCACGCTGAGACCCCAAGCTCTGTCAGCATGTTCAGGCATATGGTCGATGAAGAAGGCGGTTTCTCGAGCATCTACTTTCATCCGAATCTACTCATTCCGGCTGTCCTCGAGCACACCCTCCGACCGCTCTTGACGCTGAGCATACCGTTGTTGCTCGAGCGCCGATGGGGTATCTCTCCCGAGTTCAGCCCCATCACCTATAGCATGTGCGATCTCACACTCGGACTCGCGAGTCTGCTGGTCCTCCTGCCCATTGAGACCGTGCGCAAGAGACTTCAGCTACAAGTCAGGGGACGCAGGGCGAGAGAGGGTAAGAAGTTCAAGACGGTCGTCAAGATCAGGGAGAGGCCGTACGTCGGTGTTGTTGAGGCGATCTGGAGGATCGTCACGGAAGAGACGGGCGTCAGGCGGAAGAGGCACATGACCGAGAGAGACGAGGGAGGGGTCTTTGCCGGTGTCAGGCAGCTGTATCGCGGAGTGAGCTTCACTCAGAAACTCGTGAACCAGCTAACGTCGCAGTTTGGGATGGCTGCCACAGCGCATCTTACGGTCTTTGGCTTGGGTCTGGTCAGCGCTGGCCTAGGCGGCAGAGGATTCGACAGCGGCTGGAAAGAGATCTAGTCGAGCCAAGGTCAAACCGTGTCGTCGAGCCGCGATCGAGCAGTCATGATATGCAAGGTGCTTGTGGTATTCTACAAATGATGTATGTACAACTTATGCCAACTCTCTACTTTGCTGCCACGTCCCGCAGTCGTCCATCGATTAATGGGCACACGATCGCTAGGTCGTCCGATAAGGCCTGCAGCTCCTCCTTCTTGGTGGCATCGACAAACAAGCTCGGAGCGCCTTGGTTGTTGCCTTCCCTCACATGATTGGCTTTTTGAGGGGTCTGGAGGTCTGGCCGTTTGACAGAAAGTAGCGGGGCCTGCTTGACAGGAGGACAACGCATTTGCTGACCTTGCTGCCGATCAGTGCTCGGTATGTCCGTCGAATCATATGACTTACCAGACAGTCGACCTCACTCAGGTGCTCGTGCTTGGCAATATGCATAGCGTCCCGAATTGCTGCCCAGGAATGGTTGACAACATGTCGTCTGCCGTTCCCTGTTCCAGTACTCGCCGGGCTGTCCCAAGGATTCGGCTCCCTCGTTCCGCTATAAGGGGACACAGGCGGCGAAGTGAGGTTCAATTTCGAATGTGTCGTTCTCGGCGAGCTGGTTGGCGAGTTGGAGGGCGAGTGGTGTTCACGGCGGGCCTTGTCGAGCACCACCTTTGTGCGAGACGAAAGATGTGCCTCGTGAGACTCGCGGAACTGCTTGTGCCGGAAGATATAGGATGAGCCTAGGAGGAAAGACCGCACAATGGACGAAATCATGAGACCAGTCTCATCATCGACAAGGAATGGCCGATTCTTGAGCGCGGTGAAGCCGTCGTACCTGTTTGTCAGTCGTTTCATAGAGCAGAATCTCTTTTACCAACCCCTGTGCCATGTATTCTCGAGTGATCTGGAAATTCAGCAATTCAATAAGAACAGAGTAAGACACTCACAACTCGATATATTCTCCCTCCAGACTCATTTTTGATCTCTTCGCCTCGTTGTGGCGGACGTTGTTTGACTTCAACTCGAGTACCGTCTTCTTGCTCTACAAAATCAATCATGTCTTCGGGATCATCCACATCCTCTTTCTGAACGGGTACGATCAGGTGTATCGACTTGACCCTGTTGCCCGGGGGTTTTGTGTGGTCCCACTCCACCTCCAGACCTGACACGATGGGAAATCTGCCCTCTTGAGCGGGCCATTTGCTCAATGCCGATTCAAGAGTATCCCAGATACCCTTGCCGTTGATCTGAGAGTAAGTCTCGGCATTTCAATTGATCGTGCGCCCTACCTCAATGCAGACGACAGGATCCTCAAACGGGAATATCTCCAATATGTCGCCCATTGTGATTTTCCCTGGCCCATATTGACTGTCCCCTCTCAATGTCCCGCCGCAGATGATGACAGCGTCTGCGCCACCCTTGAGTTCCCTCCCTTTCCTGTTCTCGTCTTCTTCGAGGGAGTGTTCGCGATCCGCCAACTCTTTGTGGTCGACTTTCTCTACGACGTCTTCTCTACCCTCCATCAAACTTTCGGCGTAAGCGTGCATGAGCACATCGGCAACCCAATTCCCCAAGCCCGTTTCCTGAGTCCTGACCAACTCTGAGCGAGCATCAAAGGGCGTGAGCGTGAAGCAAACCGGTTTCGAAAGTGTGTCGGACACCGAAGATAGTAGCGTCTTCAGCAAGTCGTCAATCTCACTCGAACCTGGTGAGCTGGGTAAGACATAATTGTGTTTTCCCTTAAGCGACCTGATCAATCGTTTTCGTGTCGAGCCCTCTGGTGTGGGCTCGAGCGTCAAGGTCGCAGATGAGAGATCGCGGAAGTCGGTTCCGGATTTGATCAACCTGAGATCAGTCTGCAGTCATGCGATCCGGCAATAGATCGTACATGACGCCCGCATCGTTTTCGGTCCCATGGGCATCGTGCCTGCCAGAATAGCCGTCCCAAGAGTTCGCCCCTTTGCCAATCTTGCCCGGTGAGCATTGACCCAGGAGTGCATAATATCCTCACATAGTATATCTGGGGGCGTCAGCGAGCACACAACTCGGCGTGCAGAAAAGCCCTACATGATCGTGTCCTCCAATGAGCAGGTCTACGCCGTGCTGCTTTTCCAGACCTGGTCTGCTTGCAACGGCGCCTAGATCGTTGGCTAATTTGATGTCCTAACAGTAAGAAGAAGTCGTTTTGAGCACTCAGGACACACATTCGGAACTCGGCAATGAGTGAGGGCGATAATGATGTCGACATTGTGTGGGCCGTTGGGATCCCTCAGACGTTTCGACAATTCTAATGCCGTTTCTTGCATCGGCCGATATTGGAAATGTTCGGGCCAAGAGGGTATAGTGGCTATCCAGTCTCTGATAATGAGAAAATGTCTGTAGGACTGATAGGACGTACTGTTCGACCAAGCCAATAAGTCCGACTTTCACCCCGCAGCGTTCTGTCATCCAATACTCGTTCAAGGGTTCCGGTGTCTGGCCTGTTGTCCCATCGATGATGTTGGAGAGTAGCCACGGAAATTGAGTGTCTTTGATGAGTTTCGTGAGATGTGGATAGCCTAATAGTTAATCGAGGAAGGAGCGCGATAGCCAGGTGGACCTGCCAAAATCGAAGTCATGATTGCCTGATCGTCAGCATGGCGAGCTTTCGAAACAGGAAGCCAGAGCTTACCGACGCAAGCCACATCAACTTTGAGGGCATTCATGATTGGGACCTTGTACTCAGCTTCCTCTCGGTCATTAGGCAAGCTACACTGACCATATGGGAGCCCCGGGTAACGCTTGATTCGGTGGAAGGGTTGAAGACATCGCCAGCGAAGAGAACCAGCCCTTCCTTGACATCTCGAGGGCCGTCTTCAACTCCAGACGGCCGAGTAGCCCACTTGTCGCGTTCTGACAGTAACAGTCGGCCGAATTGCGAGACATTGATTTGCGCCTGCTCGCTTGACGAAGATGGATCGGACGGTGCACCTGGCTGCGCGACATAGCGTTGGTTCACCCGGTAGACATCATTGAAGCACAGAATCGGGAGCTCGACAGACATGCCGTGGCCGTTACCTTCGAAGATATCAGGCGCGAGTCCGATCGAGCCCACTTGACTTGCCTTGGTCGCGAGCTGAGAATTGGGAAATCAGACAATGCATGCTCGAGTAGGCATACTCGAGTCTACTCGAGGGCATAGACGGTCATCGGTCAATGCACGTGCCGAATTGAGGGGCTCCAAGCTTGCTTTCTCTTGTGGCGATGGTGGCAATGTGGCGGATTCGTTGGGGCACGCCAACGGAGTCTGGAGCTAGTGCAGAGAGCACTCCAGATGTTAGAGCAGACCAGGACTGTGCAGAGGCAGAGGGAACACCTTTGATGGGCATGGCGCAAGCTTCGCAAGGCAAGAAGGGTCCTTTGGTCAATGGCCTGGTAAAACATATATGGTCGACGAGCTTCTAGGGAAGCGGCCTTCGTTTCGAGATGCTTCGAACATTGGAGAAATGATCGAGTCTGTGTCGTCATGCTAGAAAGGACAATGTATAAGACCAACTGGGGCCTCGCGTGATGATCGTACGACTGAATCCTGGATCAAATAACCCACAGTATGTCGTTGGACAACCGCTCTCGCGCTCCAGCACCCACACCCGGAGCCTTTCCCTCTTCTGCAAGTACCGATAATCCCCGTAGAGACCACGTTTCAAGGCCTCCAACGCTGCCTTCCGGGTCAAATGATGACGCGGGAGGGCGCTCTGACCGATACGCATCGGCAGCCAACGCCACCTACAGGCGTCCAGTGCCTTCCGACTCCTCGACCCAGGATGCCACAGATACCTGCTGGGACGAGCGGGGCGTGATGGGGTGGAATTGGGATGCCGAGGATCTTGCCTCTGCGGCAACTGTTAGCGGGCAGCTTTCCGAAGGGGCGATTGAATACCTGAGGGCCCACCAGTACGATGCTGCCGGTAATCCTCCTTTGCTTCGTGAGGTACTACCATATCCTCGGTTCGAGGCTTTCATCGACACCGTCAACGGCACCGTCAACGACCCCGTCAACGACCCCGTCAACGACCCCGTCAACGACCCCGTCAACGACACCGTCAACAGCACGGAGCCTGACCCAGTGATTGCGACGGTGCAGTCAGAGCGGAAGCCCAAGACTGGCCTGACTGTCACCAATCGCGGTTTTTCACGGCCTATCCCACAAGGCAAGGAGACACAGACACAGCGTAACCGTCGTAGATTGAAAGAATGGAAGAAGCCCTGCATCTGATCACTACAAGTCTGTGCTCGAGGCGGTGAGGGAGGGGGAGTTTCATTATATTTTCACCCTATCTATACTGAGTATGTAGCTTCCCAGGGCTCCCAATGGGGCCGGTCGCCGGTTGCCCATCTGCGGGCATCTGATTTGATCCAGTCGCAGCATCCCTCCCTCCCCTTTTCTTGTCTTTTAACTCTGGCTTTAGTTCCAATTCGCTACACATGCAGCCTCAATGCATATTATGATTACATTATCCACCTTGCGCCACTTGACCCCCTATTGCTCGGGAGTATACCGGGCTTGCAGCACGTCTGGGGTAGACTTCGTGATACGCGAAGACTGCGGTGTTCAGACACTCGAGGCAAGCGCGGGTAGCCCTTCACACCCGCCTCCAGATGCCCTCGGAAGGCCGGCTGGTACAGTGGGGAGAACCCACTGGTGAGACTCTATGCGTATCCTTTGTCGACTCTTGCATTGAGAGCGCTCGAATTCTCACACAAAGATATTGCTACCCTTTCACCACGATGTGAAAAGCTCATAGACGCCACAAGGGGCCTTCCTACCCCAAGACCTACAAGAACTCTATCCCGTCAGGCCCACGTTCTCTCATTTGTAACCAGCCTTGACTTGTGCAAGACAATGTCCAGTTCTCACACTTGGGACCCCCGAGGCAGGACGGGGGCACAATCTTTCCCCCGAGGTCCGTCCACCGCCACCCCTCCCAGCCGCAGCCGCTTCACCGATGCCGCTATCGGGCGTGATGGGCGAACGTACGCTACCCGGGCAGAGGATGAGTACTTCAGAGCCAGTAGACAAGCTGTCAAGAGCTCAGGACACGTCCGCTGGGCCAACCTTGAAGACGGAGGTCCACCTGCTCTTGGGGACCCCACTTCTTCGGAGCGTGCTGTTCCTCGAGACGACGACAACTCGTCGAATCACCCTACTAGTGACCGTAGCTACCGGCGCAGAACCTCTCGGTCTTCATCTGAGGACGATGAGGTAAGTCAACGAACTCATGGTCAGACGCCATCCCTTGGGTCAGGAACATCGAGAGCGCATGGGACTGACAGTCAGAGAACATCGCCATATGACCGCCAACGCATGGCCCCGCCTACAAACACTGCGGCTCCCCGTAGAGCTACGCTGACTGGTACTTATGCCGATACAGAAGCCGATACAGAAGCTGATGAGGCTCCAAGAGTAACACCTCCGCATCAACGTTATCCTAACACTCCTCCCGACATGGCGCCGCCCACGCCAGTCCGAGCCAAGGACTCACGCAGACGCCGCTTTCCGAGGCGGGCCTACCTCTTTACCAGATGCGTATGATGAGGTCTCTAGAGACGAGGATCCACGAGCTCCGGCCCCCCCTGCATCGGGCTCTCAGCCTAGTCTTCGACCAAGAAGATCGAAAGCATTGCAGACAAGTGAGCGGCGCATAAGTCAATGGACGGCTGGGGAGAGTATCCTCGCCGTATTGATGGGCACGGATAAGGTTTCTCGCAGCCTTGCTTCTGCTGGAGCGCAGAGAGTGATCGTGAAGGGGCTGGGCACGCGCGAACAGAGTTCTGGTCCCGGTTACATGTCTCGAGAGAAGCGGTCGAACCACCGATCGGGGGGCAGCTAGTCTTCGCAACCGTTTATTTCATTGTTCTCGGCTCGGGTTCATACCTCAATGTGTTACATGTATATATTCCTGTATGATCACGCTACATGCTCAGCCACGCTGCTGCTCTCTGGCAATCGTTGGTCGGTCGCCCAGTGCCCCCTTGCGTAGGAACAAAATTTTGCGCATGGGGCCAGGTGTGGCGGTAGATAGCTTGACTGGCTCTCCCAGCAGTGGACGCTCCCCCGACTCTTGAAGAACGGCTTCTTCTCCAGATCAGCTCTTTCAGCTCCGTGCAGAGGCAGGAGAGTAGGCCATCGGGCTGGTCAGACCGGAAAAGAAATGTCCAAGTCAATTTCATTTCTCGCCCAGGTTGGTAATTTAACAGTTGGCAGAACGAAGACCGTTGATCGCATGAGTCTCCCGCATGCGACACAGCGGACCACTCTACCTCGCATTAACACAAGAATCGGTTCTACGAAAGATGGGCGCCGAGGCTGAGGGGAACAGGTTTGGTGCTATGGAATGCTCTAGGGTAAGGAGCCTTCGAAACCGATGACATCAGAGACCATCAAACGCTTGACAGCGGGCTTAAAAGGTTGTCGAAGCGTATAGATGAAACGCTCTTGGTGGCGCCACTCCTTTGCTGACGCTGCTGGGGGGGGGGGGCGTTGGCTTGAACATTCTCGCTTTAGAAGGCAGCGATCCATTCTGTCCAATGTGAAAATGCTTGGACAAATCCATGCGAGCCTTCGCGGGACGAGACCTATAAGAAGCTACTTCGTCGTCAAGTCTCAACACTTCATCTCGCAGAGTTCATCCAAATCACAGCGACATGTCCCATTTTCATGCTTCTACAGCTCGGAATGAGCCAGCGGGTCCTCCCGGTAGATCGAGTTATGACAACTCGCAGGGGTACGATCCTTCCCAGCGGGCAAGGCAACGACAGCCCTACAGCGAAGAAGAGCGCTGGAGAAGAGCTCGCCCTGACCCTGAAGACCGGTTCAGATCGTCAGACAACAACTCAGGTCACTATCGCCCTGGTGGCGGTGAGCCACGAGGAGGAGTATTTGAAGGAACCCAAACTCGACCATCCTTGCCTCCTCGTGGCCGAGACCCAAGATACGACAGCGTGAGTCGCCCATTTACACCGGAGAGGCGCGAGCCGTGCCCCGTTCCCGGAATGGAGTGACAAGCAGCCTTTAGCTGACGTCCAGAGAGCGTCGTCTCGAGGACATTCCGACGATGGCATGCCAGGCTCGCATCATCACCGTGGGTCGATCGATCCAAGAGGGCAACAACGCAGGAGAAGCTGGACCGCAGGAGAGTCACCGTCTCCGTCCCCACCTCGTTCGTTTATCACCGAAGAGCGCTCCCGCAGTCCGGCACGACAGCGTCTTGCCAAGAAGAGTTCAAAGAGTTCAAAGACAACCCGCAAAGCAAGGCAAAACCTCAGGGACTGGGCACGTGGGGCCAGCGGCACAGCCGACCTGAGTGGGGCAGATCGCCTTGCTGAAGACTTGAGACCTCGAACCAAAATCATTTTGGGGAAGTATACCATCTCTGCCGATTCCAGGTCAGGTAAAATAGTGAGAACAAGGCAGCACCCTCCGCACGGCAAGTCGTGAGAGAAAGAGCACTATCGCATCCCCTTTCAGCTGGCCCACACTTGCCCCTAATTCCAGTCCCCAGTTTGTGCATATATATCACGCCGACCACGGCATCCCTCATAGAAGGTCTTTGTTTTCTGCCCCTATGTATTCGTTCATTTGCATGCCTTGCCCTCTCATCGAAGCCAGCCAGATCCGTTGCATGCCTACCGAGCCAATGGCGGCAGCGGGGTAAACCTGACAGCCGGCTCCATGTGCCGAAAGCCCGGCGGATGCTAGATGTAAACGAGGTTTAGCTCGAAATGTTGGACTATCCCGGCGGCATTAGCCACTTGCCACGCAGTAGCTCCTCGCATCTCGCGCCGGTGTCATGCGCCCAAGACCGGCAGTGCGGACCGCGGACCGGTAGTGCCAAGTTTCTCTGGCTCATTAGCTGCAGGAACGTCATACCATCTCGACACTTTTTTTTTATATTGCGGCCCCACCTCCCCGATACATGCATCAAGCGTCAGGCGACTGACTCGGGAATGCGGGAGGTGCTAATGGCTCCTCACATTGTGCGTGAGGCCACGATGCGGGGCTGCATCGGCCTACGGTCCGCCCCGTCTCCCCCCCTCGCCCCCCCACACCGAGATTGACATGGGCCCAAACACTCTGCTGATCTGTCTTGGTTCTGTCTACTTACTCTTTCACGTTTCCATCCAGCTCGTAACAACATGAGCAGGCAAGAAGTGACAAACAACGGCATCAAGCCCGAGTCTCATGTTGTGCACGATGAGAACTTGGGGCAAATCACAGACTCCCCGCACATGGCGGAGGATGATACTGCGACTCTCACTACACGTGAGGGAACCAAGTTTCGCGCCCCTCCAGTAGACATGGACGTCGCCAGGCAGCTCAGGCCTACCAAACTGCGCGGCAAAGCTCTGGGAGCTATGGTGAGTCTTGCTCACCGTCAGAGCCTGACGCTCATGACCAGGTTACATTTGTTGCGGGCACAGGTGTAAGGCGTACTCATGCAGGAAGCCGATAGGCGTCTGACCCGCAGTTCACCCTGTTCGGATACGACCAAGGTGTCATGAGCGGCTTGTTGACGCTCGAGACATTCCAGGCGACGTTCCCCCAGACTGCGAGTGGTTTTGGCAGCCTGCAATCGTTGCTCGTTGCTATCTGTTAGTCTCGTGATTTGAAGAGGGTGTTAGCTGATCCCCAGACGAGCTTGGGTGTATGGCTGGCGCCCTGTCGAACCTGTACGTGGGTGACAAGCTCGGACGAAGACACACCATCACCCTGTAAGTCTTGTCCTCATGGGATTCAAGGCGACTGTTAAACCCTCAGGGGCGGTCTCATCATGATTGTGGGCGCTGTGTTACAGACAGCAGCTCAAGACTACGCCATGATGCTCGTTGCTCGCGTCATCACTGGTGTTGGCAATGGTCTTCTCACTTCCACCGTTCCCGCATACCAGTCCGAATGTGCCGCGCCTCACCGTCGAGGACAGCTTGTACTCTTCGAAGGGTCTTTGATCACCTTTGTCAGTATAACTCTATCCAAGGGTGGGTTTGTGTTGATTGCAGGGAATCATGATCAGCTACTGGGTCAACGTCGGCTTCTTCTACTGGAAAGGGGTAAGCACTCGAACGGCACGGGGAGTCAGTGCTGAGTGACAGAGCTCCGCATCATGGCGATTCCCGATCGCCATCCAGATCCTCTTCGCCCTGAACCTCATCATCTGCATGGTCAGTCTTCCCTCGCGCCTTCGTTTTTGCGGAGCTGACGATTTCCTAGTACCTCTTCCATCTACCGGAATCTCCTCGATGGCTCGCTGCGCGCGGCAAGTACGAAGAGACCCTTGCAGTTCTCTCGGCACTGGAGAACGAGCCTGTCGATAGCCACAGAGTCATGCAGACCTACCAAGGTATCTGCGACGCAATTGCTGCAGAGGAAGCTGGCGGCTTCTCCTTCCGCGAGCTCACAAAGGGCGGCAAGACCCAGAACTTCCGACGCACTATGCTGGGCATTCTTGCTCAGTGCTTCCAGCAAATCTCGGGCATCAAGTTTGTAATTCCTACCTGATGATCGACACAAAGCTGATCTCAGCCTCATCACCTACTACCTCACATCGGTGCTCAGCTCCATGGGTCTCTCGGATGCCCTCTCGCGTATTATCTCTGGCGTCAACGGCACATGCTATTTCCTTACATCGTGAGTCGATATCGCCCGATCGTCTCAATCCTACGTACCGTTGCTCAGATCAGACTCATTGCCATTACCATTATCGAGCGTTTCGGACGCCGCCCTCTCATGCTATGGACGGCACTGGCTCAAGCAGGAACGATGGCGGTCCTCGCAGGTCTTTACAACATCGAGAAAGCGGGGAACAAGGCCGCACAAGGAGTTAGCGTACTGTGTCTCTTCCTCTTCAACACCTGGTTCAGTATCGGCTGGCTCGGCATGACCTGGTAAGACCATTGTCGTGGCATTCCGTCAAAAAGCTGAGATCAAAGGCTGTACCCCGCCGAAGTGACCCCACTGAGGATCCGAGCACCCGCCAATGCTCTGTCGACCGCCTCAAACTGGATCTTCAACTTTATGGTCGTCATGGCTACCGGACCCATGTTCGCTAACATCGGCCTTGGGACGTATGCTCTGTTCGCCTCGTTCAACGCATTCATCATCTTTCCCGTGGTGTACCTGTTCTTCCCTGGTGAGCGCACTCCGTCGCCATACGCAGGAGCCAGTGCTGATGAATGAAGAAACCAAGAAATACTCGTTGGAAGAACTGGACATCATCTTCGCTCTCGCTTATGAGGAGAGGAAGAACCCTGTCAAGATCAGTCTATCTGGCAACATTCCCGAAGCAGGCAGCAGGGAGGCGCATGAGATTCTTGGTCGAGTGGACCGCGATGCAAGGACGAGGAGGCCGTCGCACGGTGACCACGGAGAGAAGGGCAGACGACCTTCCATGTCGGGCGTCAAGAGGGTGTTGTCGAGGCACGAGTAGGTGCAAGAGACGTTAAAGACTAGCGAGAAGCAGAGAGAGAGAAGTAGTATAAGTAGTAGTCCTATGCGACCAGCAGCAATCATGCATCATTCGGATGCACTCCCTTCGGCTAATACACGGCCACTTGCCACTTTGCCATGTGCCACTTTAGCTCACGACGCGACCAGCCAAAATGAATCTCGGATCTCCTTCGTCATTCTTGTCTCCATCATTCGACCTTTCTTCCATATTATACCACCCGCAGTGGCCTAAGGCTCTCGCAGGAGTGTCAGTCTTGCCTGCTTCGATTATCACTCCGAATCTGCGAGCTTCGGGAGCTTCGCGGCCTGGCCGTCTCCTTTTGACCCATCTTCCTTCGGTTTCCTTCCCCTGCCAAAATGGACGCCGCCCAATTGACCAAGCTCGTCGGCGAGCTCAACGATGCCAATGCCAAGGGGCAGACTGAGGTCAGCCGGCGGATTCATGATGTCTAGAAGAGCTGACCAGACAGGATGTCATTCGTCTGCTGACGAAGATGCAAGCGGACGTTGTACCTTCCGAGGAGATCCTTAAGGCATGTCACAACATCGCGCATCGGGACACTTTGCTGATCTGGGCAGGCATCCAAAGCCGGTATCGCCATCGGTAAACTCCGCAGCAACCCCTCGCCAGGCGTAGCGAACCTAGCCAAAGAGCTGGTGAAAAAGTGGAAAGAGGCTATCGAGGAGAACAAGCGGAAACGCAAGCGAGACGACGGCGAGGAGGTCAAGAAGGAAGATGCGGGCAAAAAGGTCAAAGCAGAGGGTGCGATCGCTACTCGGCACCTGGCTGAGGTGCATGACTGATTCCGCAGGGTCGACTTCGGCTATACCTTCTTCGGCTGGGACACCTGCCGCTGCTTCCCCGGATGTCAAGCCAAAAGCTGAGGAAGCATCTGGATCCCGCTCCACATCGCCGCAACGACGCCCGCCATTATCGACGATTGATTCGTCGCGGAAAGTACCGAGAGATGCCAAGGCGGACGGAGTGGCGGGCAAGCTGAAGGCTGAGGTGGATGATACTGCCGGTGATGATTTCCGGAATAAATGCGTGGAACAGCTGTACAATGCGTTGGCAGGAGACAGCACGGCAGGTGGGTCATTTTTGGTCTTTTGTACGGGTTACTGACATGTCCAGAAACACGGATATTGGCAGAGCGCTGTCGCGCAATAGAGATGGAAGTATACAAGGCGCAAAAGTTCATGACCAACAACGAGTACCGTGCAAGTGGGTCCAACTTTGATCGTGATATGTGCGATTGGGCCTGATCGCAGAAATACGGTCCTTGTTCCTCAATCTCAAAGACAAGGGCAATCCTGGCTTGAGGAATGAGATCGTTCTGGGGTACATTTCGGCAGAAAAGCTGGTGGCAATGAGCAAAGACGTCAGCTTCCGCGTTGCGTGACTCACAGACGGGACGCTGATGATCCAGGAAATGGCTTCAGAGAGTGTGCGAGCGATGAAGGAGAAGATTGCGAGCGACAATTTGTTCAAAGCAAAAGCAGTAGGCGAGACCCAGGTTCGCCGCTCTCGCAGCTGCAAGATCGTTGGACTGACTCGCAGGCCGAGACGGACGCATTCAAGTGTGGTCGGTGCCAGCAACGGAAATGCACCTACTACCAGATGCAAACCCGCAGTGCAGATGAGCCGATGACTGTGAGTGCATCACCTCTAGCTGTGAAGCTGTGACTGACTCCAAGACCTTCGTTACGTGCGTTCCTCTGATGGTGAAGGGAATGATTGAGCTGACGACATTTCCTTTGCTTTCACAAACAGATGTACAGTGAGTCTCCCTCGCTATGATCCAGATCGTTGCGGCTGATTAAGCAGAATTGCGGCAATCGCTGGAAATTCAGTTAGTTTCTTCGAGTCTTGTCATTTGGACCCTCTTTTGGCGAGACCTAGCCGTAGTCACAGCCGCATTACACGTCTTGGGCGCAGAAGCTGCTACATGCATCCATCCCATGCATACGCTTGTCTGAAAGACGTTATCGTGTTATGCGCCGGAGAGTTCGGCCGAACCCGGCGATACGCGATACGGCGGGCCGGCGGTAATGACGGGTCTCTCTCTGCACGCCAACCTTTTCTCGACGATTCCTCTGTCGCTTTATATCTATATCACCTCTCTCTTACATCTCTTGTTGATCATCACAAACACTCATCCAAGCTGTCTTTCAGAAGAGCTTCTCTCGTACTCGCTCGACAACGCCCCGCTAGACTTCCCTCAAACACATCCTTCGCTCGTCGAGCAGCACACAGCTCAGCTCCCCCTCCCCCACCGCCACCCTCAGCCTCCCATCGACCACTTCTTGCCGGTCTCCCTTTGCCCCCTTCGTACGATAACAAGAAGAAACAGAAACAGGACACCATGGCTCCCATCTCTCTCGACGCGCTCAAGGTGCGCGAGCCCAAAGCCCACGGCGAGAAGAGCAAGAAGATGCACTCGCAAGTCGTCATCATCGGCTCGGGTCCCGCTGGTCACACCGCCGCCATCTACCTTGCGCGTGCCAACCTCACTCCTGTCCTCTACGAGGTGAGTCCCCGCGTCGTTGAGAGACTGTAGCTGACCACCAGGGTATGCTTGCTAATGGGTGAGAGCGGCTCAGGAAGAACAACGATGTAGAAGCTGACTCAGCAGGTTCGCTCCCGGTGGCCAGCTCACCACTACGACCGACGTGAGCTAAACTCGGGATGACAACAGAGTCGCAGCTGACATTCAGGTTGAGAACTTTCCCGGTTTCCCGGACGGTGTTGGCGGTGCCGAGATGATGGACAAGTTCCGCGCTCAGAGGTAAGCTCTTTTTCGCGGCAGATGGTTGGTTATGCAGCGGTACTAATTCTTCAGCGAGCGCTTCGGCACCAACATCATCACTGAGACCATTGCCAAGGTCGACTTTTCCCAGCGCCCGTTCAAGTACTGGACAGAGGGCGAAGAAGAGGAGGGCGACTTCATGACTGCCGACACGTGAGCCGCTTGTCGAATCAGAGGAGTGATACAGAGCTGACGGACAGTATCATCATTGCCACCGGTGCTTCTGCCAAACGTCTCAACTTGCCTGGAGAAGACACCTACTGGCAATCCGGTATCTCGGCCTGTGCTGTCTGCGACGGAGCTGTTCCGATCTTCCGCAACAAACCCCTTGCTGTCATTGGCGGTGGTGACTCTGCTGCTGAGGAGGCTACCTGTGCGTCACCCGATCTATGCCAATGCGCTTGCTGACTCGCAGACTTGACCAAATACGGCTCCCACGTCTACGTTCTTGTCCGCCGTAACGAGCTCCGCGCGTCCAAGATCATGGCTAAGCGGTTGACCTCGCACCCCAAGGTCACTGTGCTCTGGAACGTGAGTTTCTCTCCGAGGCTTCGCTTGATGACATGTGCTGATCGACAGACCGTCGCGACCGAGTGCAAGGGCGACGGCGACCTCCTTCAGAGCCTCCAGCTCAAAGACACCAAGACCGGTGAGGAGCGCGAGCTCCAGGTCAACGGTCTCTTCTACGCTATCGGTAAGTCGCGATATACTTTTCACGAGTAGGCAGATTCTGACTAAACAGGCCACGAGCCCGCCACCGCCCTTGTCCGCGACCAGCTCGCCACCGACGAAGACGGCTACATCCTCACTGTCCCCGGTACCGCCCAGACCAGCATCAAGGGCGTCTTCGCCGCCGGTGATGTTCAGGACAAACGGTATCGCCAAGCCATCACCTCTGCCGGAAGCGGATGTATGGCCGCTCTCGAAGCCGAGAGACTCATCTCGGAGGAAGAGGCAGAAGACGCCGAGATCAGCGCAGAGGACGTGCATGTGCCTGCCAACGGGTACATGGGCGCGGACAAGGAGTAGACGTAGACGAGCAGAACGAGACAAAAACCGAACCGTGAATGTCGCATCTCTTTTGCACCCATCAATAGACTTAGATGCATGTACTACGACCACAAGCCGACATGAGCGAGTATGATTGGGTCTTACAAGCACACCTAACTGGGCTTTTTTCAACCGAGAATGTCGCCGAGGGCATTGGCAGCTGCAGCGTCGAGATCTTCTGGCTTTGGCTCTTCAGGCGGAGGCGGCGGGGGCGGAGCAGGGCCGAGGAAGTCTTCCTGAATTCTATCAGCCAGGTCTCACACATGCTATACAATGTCGGGGCTTACCTCTGGTACATTGGCCACGACGATAGTACGCCCACCAAACTGTCGGCCACCCAGCGCCTCCATGGCCTTCTTCGTGCTGTCCACATCGCGGTACATGACATACACACGCCCGACGCCAGACTCGAGATCCGCCCGGCGGGCCTTTTCCGCCGTGACGACGGCCGAATCGCTCGGCTCCCACTTTTTGCTCTTGGGCACCGGGCGGGGCACGCGGACGCCCTCGACTTCACCGTACTTGGCGCACTCGGACTGGATGTCTTCCACGATTTCCTGGTACTCTTCGTCGTCGTACAGCTCGTCGGCAGTGACCATGTTGAGGAGCAGCATGACACGGGAAACTGGTACCGCTTCGGGGTCGACAGGCTTGAAAATTGCGGAAGCTGCGAGTCAGACTCGATTCGGTGTTGAAGATGAGATACACTCACTTGCCAAGTAGCCTTCTTGACCCGGCATGAGCGGCGTGGCGGAGCTGTTCTTCCCGACTGCGGCCCGCTGCACGATCAATGTTCGGTCTCCCAGTT
Organism: Tremella yokohamensis; assembly: GCA_024343385.1. NCBI lineage: Eukaryota > Fungi > Basidiomycota > Tremellomycetes > Tremellales > Tremellaceae > Tremella > Tremella yokohamensis. Next base: position 38,129 of record BRDC01000018.1, on the reverse strand, counting down.
GGAACCCGTTTAAGCCCTGGATAGCGAGATTGGTGGTTTCCGTATCGATATACTCGGCAAAAGCAAAGCCCTGAGAGTCAGATACAGACTAGATTGCGACATCAGCCTCGCTGACCTTTGATCCTTCCGCGTTGCTCTCCTTGACCAAGTTGAAGCTCTTCAACTCGCCAAAGCTCTTGAGCAGCTCCAAGACCTGGCTGTCCTCCAACTGAGTAGGGAGACCTCCGATGAAAAGTCTGTTCGGACTGTCGCTCATACCGCCACCACCACCCATGAACTGCTGCAGTGGGTCGAGACCGGAATAGTCTTTCGGCCTTCGTACACGAAGGGGGGTCTCGTCACACATAATATTGTCGAGCGACAGAGCACTGGCAGCCTCTTCGATCGATCGGAACTCGAGGAAGGCAAATTGCTTCTCCGCATGTACCTGGACGCCTTGTATCGGATCTCCAGGGCCTTCGGCTTCGCTGACCAAGCCCCGTTCGTGCATAGTCTTGTTGAAGAACTCCAGCAAGTACTGCTCGGTCATGCTTTCTTCGATGCCGCCAACGTAGATTCGCTTGGCCTGACGTTGACCTGCTTGGCCGGAAGGAGGGAAGGAACCGGCGATGAGGGCTTGGGGAATACCGAGTTCTGGCGGAGGGGGGCATCGACCGGGGCCGTAGGTGAACATGCCTGTCTGTAAGCTATGCGCAGGAGTTCAGGAGCACAGCTCACCTGTCATCTTGGCTGCCATTGCGCCAATACCGGCAAACTGAACCGGACGAATGTCCCAGAGACTGTTCTTGACCTTTCGCTCCTTGAGAGGGACCGTGCCGGGAGGCGTTGGCTCTCGAGGTGGGGTCTGGCCCCTCCCTCGACCACCGCCCCCACCACCGGGTTGTCTACCTCGACCCCTATCTCCTCCATGGCCACCATCCCGAGGTCCCCCATACCCACCGGGAGGACCGCCGCCGCCGCCGTTATATGTCCTGGGAGGCGAGTATTGTCTCATGGGCTGAGCAAAAGGCTGGTCCTCCTCGCGCCTCGGCGGACGGGGCGGCCTATCCCTGTATCCTCCCATAGGTTCGGCATACCCTCCATCGTCTTCTCTCCTGCGGGGAGGTCCGCGGTCGTAGTCCCGGCGCCGGTCGTCGTAGCGGTGATCCCTCCCTCCACCCTCTCGCTCCCGGTAATCTCCCCGGTCGCGATGCCTATCCCGGTCGTCGTACCGCGGGCGCTCGTCGCGCTCTTCTCGACGATACCGACGGTCTCTGTCATCTCTGTCGTAGTCGCGGTCGCGGTGAGAGCGATGGCCTCGGCCTGCGACGGTCAGCTGGCACAAGAGGGGTGAAAGGGGATGACTGACCATCGTCTTGATGTTGCGATTTTGGGTATGCGGAGGCAGCTGCCTCAAGGGCGTCTGACTGTCAGTACTCACGGCGACGGACATGACTGTGGACGTACCGTAGCCTTGGTCCATCTTGAGTCTGATGGCCTTTTGAATTTGAGCTGTTAGAGGAGAAAGAAAGGTTGGACCTCTCTGTGATGAGTCCAGCCCAAGATGGGCGGGATTAAAACACGTCACGGTCAATGTGGCACTCTCCGTGGCAGCTTCGTATCAGGCAGAGAGATAGACAGATGCATATACATATGCTGGCATGTCTGGCATGCGAGCTGGTTCATTCAGCGTGACAAGGCGAGGCAGCTCTCAAGAAGCAGTCGTCGCATGACAAGCTGATGCCACTGCAGGATATAGTCTTGGCCTCTGAATCACGCAGTCCTGTTATCCGGTCCTCCTGAGCTAGACGGATCACGCCTGACCACCTGTCATGTAACGACGGCTACACATTTCTTGGTGCCTCGAACGCCCGACACCCTCGAGAGGCTCTCTGAGGCTGACAAGGCCTGCTGGGACGCTGACATCCGGTGTGACCAAATATAGCCCCGGTCGTCCGCCGCTGACTGTGCTCCACGCAGTCACCCGCTGCGGTGGTGTTCTCACAAAGGTGATACGAGCTGGCGCGTCTGTGAGGGCTCGAGTCCCCCACGATAAGATTAGCGGGAGCTGCACCCCTGCAAGATTCTGCTGCGATGCGGTATGCAGGATGACTTATGTAAATGCGTACAACCCAACGCGCCGGAAGGGGCAACTCTCTACGATGGGGCAAGTGCGGATCGTGGTCTGGCCAAGACTTTCGGGAATTGTGATGGCGCTGCACGTCGCATGAGTCATAGCGATCGACAGGCGCGCGTGCATCGGATCTGATCCTCGTCTCGATAGCTGTATTCGTCGTTGTACACGTCGTTCCATCCACTCCACCCGTTGTTACTCGTCTCGGGAACGCCTTGAAACGCTTGCAGACCCGGGGACATAGACAAAAGAGGGGACCATCTCGGACGCGACTGTTCTTGCGTTTCACCTGGACCGGTTTCGTCTTGGCTTTGCCCGTCACACCAACTCTACACATCACACCGCTTGTTTGCTTGCACATCTCGTCTTGGCATAGCACCATTGGTGAATAGTCAAAGGCGAACACATCGAGCAAGCATACGAGCCTGCAAGGACGATCATTCGACCTCGGTCGCTAGGTCCGCGGACCACACGATCCGAAGCTTAAGGTGGTTGTCTCAAAGGCCTTTGGTCGCTCGCTAGAGCCGATCAAGGAGTGAATCGGAAGATCGACCGCAATCTTGCGCACGACTCCAAGCGCCCCAGGCTCGCTGTTGACGCATCTCCCTACAGCCGTCGCGTTGCATCGTAGAGAGACGGTATCAAAGGTCACCTGCCCTCCCTGCCCCCTCGACCCTCCCACCCGGACCCGTGCCCGTCTTGACGACACGAGGCCCGTCCGGTCGTCCCTCCACCCATCCCCTCTCGCCGCATTTAGCTTTTCTCTTCTCTCCTTCACCTCGGGTCCAAAGAACGAGGTCGACCACCCCAGCATGACCAGCCTGACCACCGCAGCCCTCATCGCGGACAAGGAAGGCGAGGGCACCACCACCGCGCCCTCGTCCAACCTGTCCACGCCGGAATCAGCATCGGTCGCGACACCGCTCGTGCAGGATGACGAGATGGACAGGGGAATGGACGTGACGCCTCAGCCAAAAATGGCCATGGCGAGGGATATGGACAAGGAAAAGGACAGGCAGATCATGCCTCCTCCGCCTGTCCCCCGAGGCGTCAACGTCAACGTCGTTGTCCCGACCCCGTAAGTCATCGCTCTCGTCCGAAAGAAACTCCTGGCGATCTGTGTCTCTCTGTCGAGGTTCTCGAGGGCGCTGAGACGCCCTCGCTCTCCTCGCCGCATTGCAGCTGCTGCGCCCTACATCTTGCCGCCAGATACTTTTATCAGCTCGCGCCCAGCGTCGCCGTCGCCACCAATCAATGCACTGGCTGATGTCTAGTCCCGCTATGACCCGCCTGCCGTCGCTGCAGGATCTCCAAAAACACCTGCACACGCCACTACGCCGAGACAGCTCGTCACCCTCTCCCGCATCGGGCAAACCCATCACACCCCCCAAGCTGACGCTCTCGACCAACCCAGCAGTGTTGGGCGTGGGCGCGTCCACCACTTCTCCTTTCAACGCATCGCCATCCTCGCGTCTCAAGCTTCCTGCGAGTGCCATGATGCGTACACTCTCAGCTGAGGGTCGGTCAGGTCTCATACCGCCCAGTCCGACGAGACGCCGAGCCGAGTCGGTATCGCCAGTTGCATCGTCGCCGGGGGACGGGGAGACCAGCAAGCCGCTTGCAGATGTCAGCGATGTCTTTGGGAATAAGTTGAGCAATGTGGAGACACCTGCGGGTATGGAGCGATCAGGAGGCCAGAGCGGGTATATCAAAGGCTACAAGGATGTCCCGAGTCTCGACCAGATTCGCGAGCATGTTCACAAGGCGCCGGAGGCGATTGAGGCTGGCGGGCGGGAGAACCATGCCTTACCCCCCAAGCCCTCTGCGTCCGCAAGCACCTCGAAGCACGGGCTTGGAGTCAGCGGCGTCAGATTTGCCGATCATGCGGTTCCACAAGAATTGCCGTTGGAGAACAAGTGGTGAGTGTGCTGCCTGACGGGAGGGTCTAGCGCCTTATTGCTCCAGGGTCATTTACTACGACTCCAAGACCTACAGACCCGATCTCGCCTCGGTCACTCCGAAAGAGGGCGACACCTTCCTCAACGACTACGAGAAGAATCTCCTCACCGTGGGCAAATTCGAGACGGTCAGTTGGACAGCCCCCGCTGTTTACGGTGCTGATCATCAGGTGCAAGGGTTCTGCCGATATATGAACAACATCCGCCTGCCAAGTTCTCTAGCAAAAGGCGCCAACTACCATTTGTTCAGGCAGGGAATTCGACCCATGTGGGAGGACCCCGCAAATGCTAACGTGCGTACAACTTCATGCGGCTCTCACAGCACTGGGACAGGCGACGGTCGCTTACTGGCAGGGCGGCAAGTGGACACTCTTGTTCAAGCCTGGTTCGCCTCTTTTCGATCACGCATGGGAGCAGCTGGTCATGTCCCTCATCGGTGGCTACCTAGATCCGGAGGATCAGATTTGTGGAATCGTCGCTTCGAATCGCCCGAGACATTACAGGCTGCAGATCTGGACCCGCGGTGTGAAAGAGGTTACCCAGTTGAATGACCTGGGCAAACGGGTGTTGAGCTTCATTGAAGGGGACCCGAGGGAAATGGACGGCATGTCCATGGAGTTTGAGGTGAGTAAGAATCAACGCGGTGTCGGACAATGCTGAGAGCAGTTCAACTCTTCGTCCAAGCCGCCTCCGGGTCAGTTCCTCAACTTCCACGCTCCTTCCAACAACGGCCTCCGACCACCTCCAATAGGTCTCCCCTCGGCACCCGGTTCGCCCAACCCATCTGCAGGGCCAGGGTCAGGAGTCCTTCTCCCTTCACCCACCTTCAAGCCGTCTGGCCTTGGCACCAATATGCAAGGTCCTCTATCTGCCACGTCTATGAAGCGACTCGGCTCCGGTCAAGGCTCGAGCGCATTTGCCGGTCCTATGGGAGGCGGATCGTCTGGCGGCAGTGGGGGAGGGACTTCGAGTCGGCGGAGCAGTTTCAACCCCGCCACGATAGCTGCGGGCGCTCGTTAGCCTTCTCACTTGGCTTGAATGTACCAGAGGGATAGACACGTTGAGCCGTACATATTGTAGCATCACATGAGCACGCACACACAGCATGAACCCATGTCAACTGCTCTAGTGGCAGGTCTCAGTATGGTCGGGATTGCTTGCTCTTCAGTGAGCTTTGGAGCTTTTGATGAACAGATCAGAGAGACTCTCTCCAGACATCAAGTGCATGACGCCGACGGGCTTGCCGCAGCGGAAACGCCACCGCCGTCCAACGCCACACTCGCCTCCCTCTCTCGTCAGTAAAGCCCACGCAGCTGAAACGCTGTCTTCATTCGTCACCCGCTGTTGCATGCGCCGACTCGGCCTCGGTGTATAGCAAGCATCGCAAAAGACTTCGTAGCTGGGCAAGCGTCGTCGAGAGACGATACCCAACAGATTCAAAAGGGGATTGTGTCAAAAGATCAAAGGACCCTCCCTCCTCCCCGCACTCGGCTATACAGCGTCATCGTTCCACTCGGAGTCCACCTCTTGTCTCCACAGCTCAGGTGGCTTTCTTCGTTTTTCAAACTATACTTTGGTCTGCTGGATAGCTGGCACTTGGGAGGATGGGTCTCAACAGCCCGTTGCCGGGTAAGTAGCCATCTTCGTGCGCTCAATATAGCGTCTAATCGCAGTACGGCTCTCGGAAGAGACGAGGAAGGCAGCCAAGATTTTACGCTCGTTTGTCGATGTCAACAACAACGGCCTGGACAAGGTGTGTCTACAGACAATTGCGAGCCCGTAGTGGTAGCTAAGATCAGGTCATCCCGCGGTCTGTACTGGAGCGCGCAGAGGGGTTTGCCATCTTCACTGTGGTAAAGGCTGGATTCCTCTTCAGCGCCAGGGCAGGGAGCGGTATCGTCATTGCTCGTCTGCAGGATGGATGTGGGTCTATGCGCCATATAAGTTGAGTGAGCTGATTCGTAGCGTGGAGTGCGCCTAGTGCTATTGGTCTGGGAGGAGTAGGGTTTGGTGGACAGGCTGGGGCCGAGTGAGTCGACCCAACCGTAGTGTCGCGTTGGCTGACAGGCAGGGTCACCGACTTTTTCATCGTCTTGAATGTCAGCTCTCTCCTGTTGCTGGATATCAGCTGACGAGATAGTCCCGCTCAGCCGTGGCCAGCTTCATGTCTGCTGGATCGCTCACCCTCGGTGGGAACCTCTCGGTCAGCTGCCGTCAAGATGTCCTCGTATACGAGCTGATTGTAGGTTGCTGTTGGACCACTGGGACGCAATGCAGAAGGATCCGGGGCGCTTAATACAAAAGGCAAGATGGCCGCCATCTACTCGTATTCCAAGACCAAGGGTCTTTTTGGCGGTGTCTCTGTCGAGGGATCCGTGATTGTCGAACGGCAGGATGCGAACCGGCTAGCGTACGGCGGCAACATCAGCGTCAAGCAGATCCTTTCGGGCGTCGTGGACCCGCCTGATTGGGCACAGGGGCTCATCGGCGAGCTGGAGCGCGCCACGGGTATGCCGCGTGGACAGCGGTGGGGCTCGGACGACCACGATGGCGAAGGAGGGGGCATGGGGTATACTCCTCCAGGAGGACGTAGTAGGTCCGGCTCGACAGCTGCCGGCGGGTACGTCTTTGGCGAAGGGATTGGAGCCTCTGGATCTGCTCCCTCACCTGGGAAGGGTAAAGAAGGCGGAGGCAGGAGTCGCAGTGGGAGCGTATGGTCCACCACCGATTCAGACAAGGACGCGAGTACGAGGGAACAGCGCCGTCCGCCGGCGTACAAGCGCACGTCGTCCTTCAATCCGTTCTCGACGTCTGGCCGCAACAGCCCCAGCAGCAAGATCATGAGCAGCTCGGAGCAGTACAATGCGGGTCTGACGTGGGACTCGGACGGCCCGGTGTCCATGATGAATCGACCTAGACGGGGATCATCGAACTTGCGAAATGGCCAGCGTCCCGATCTCGACGTCATCTTCAATGGCCACACGCCGGCTCACCTCAAGAAACCCTCGGTGCCGCCTTCGCCTGATCTGCTCGGCAGTATCACCCCACCGCGGGGCGAACGGAATGGTGATAGCGACCTTCTGGGCAGTTGGGACGCGGACGATAAAGGTCTCAGTGCGCGGTTCGCCGCGATGGGTGTGGGAGCTGGGGCGCGGAGTAGGAGTAATTCCCGGCCGACCCCTCTGGGTCAGCTGGACGAATTGAGTCCTCCGCCGTCCGCTTCGTCTCCGCTTGCGACGCGGACGAATGGACACTCGGCTTCTCCTTTCGACGATATGACCAGGTCTTCACGGAATTACGGTCCGACCACCCCTCCTCCGCGGACTCCACCTCGAGGTGGGTATGGGTCAGATTACGGCGCCAACTCGCCCGCGCGGGACGAAGGGTACGCCCGCGCTGTGGCACTGTACGACTTTGCCGCTGCCGAGCCGGGCGATCTAGGGCTGAAGAAGGGTCAGAGTATCTCGGTGTTGGATAAAGTCGAGTCTGGGGAATGGTGGAGAGGCAAGAGTGCCGATGGACGACAGGGGATATTCCCGAGCAAGTATGTCGAGGTGGTGCATATCCCGAAACAGCTCAAGGGGGGTGTATGGAGGAGCGAGCTGAAAGCACGCACGATGGACGTGGAGTTTTAGCCTCCAGAGGGAGAGGAAGGCATGTGTTGTAGCATTATGAGAAATCTAGATATTGCATATGGTGTCGGATCCTACAACATTTCTTATCCTATCGCACCTGGTCTCGTATATCGACTGTGCCGCTCCCCCGGCCGACTCAACTTTTTTGCTGCTTGTAGCAGGGCAGCTGTGGTCCTCCGCGCGGTCTCTGGTTGTGAAGCTTCCGGTGGAGAAGGAGTGTGTCGCTAGAAGAGACAAGCGCCCAGGTCGAAACACAACAACGCCCCGCAAAGCGCTGCCAAGCACCCCGTGCCCGCGGCCGCACCAGACCCCATCCCGCCCATCGGTCGCTGTTGCTGGACATAATAGTTCTGCCCGCCGCCGCCGTAGGGTTGTTGGCCATACGGCTGTTGACCATAAGGCTGTTGACCGTACGGTTGCTGGCCGTACTGCATTCCTTGGTTCGGACTAGAGTGACATTAGCTACTTTCTTGGACTACATTGTGAGGCGGGGGGCTCACCCGTAGTACCCTTGCGGTCCGCCGGCTTGGCTGGGTCCTTGTTGTTGCCAGTTCTGAGGCATCTGTGCGCGGGGATACCACTTGCCGTCGTTGGCTTGGTACATGTCGTTTCCCTGTTATGAGCTGCAGCTCGAGACCCGCATGCCAAGACTTTGAAGCGGGGAGAAGGGGGGGCTTACCTGGGGACCGGATGGCTTGTCGTTCATCGTGCTGATACTTCTTCTCGGTGTATGGTGTGTGTGGTGTAGTGTAGTGAGGGTGGGTGTGGGAGGTGTAGAGAGACGAGATGTAAAAGTGAGACCGGCGGTGGCGCGGGTCGGTCTGAAATATACTCTACTCTACGCCGCAGCTCTCGTCGTAATGCCTGTTGCCACCCACGACAAAGGACTGACGGGGTACAGGATCGGAGTATCCGAAAAAGCGGCGATCACCGACGATCAGCTGATCACTGGATAGCACAGCCTCACTGCGCAATTACTGACCCAGATGATTCTGGTCAGATCTGGCCTCGACCAGAGCCCATAGGTCTGGACAATTCGCGCAGATCACAATACTTGCTATACCTGGACTCGAGGCAGATGCCAGATGGGGTAGCACAGCTACACTGGTGTACAGGTCGTACGGTGCTGCACAGCTCGCTTCGAATACACCCAACATAGCGACAAACTGAAGACGCAAGAAATCAACGATCAAAGTGAATGCATACAGATACTAATCTTGGTGGTATGCCCTACGCGCTACGCGCTTCGGGTACGTGGGTAGGTGAGATGTCCTGCGCCCGAGTCAAGGATCCCAAACGTGCGCCATCCCACCAAGGAGAAAATAACGCATCGCGGTCCTCCGGCTTAATATCAAGGTCAGCTATCGTTGTTTCCCCGTGACGTGTGGTCGGGTCGCGCGTACCGCCGGCCTATGAGGAAGGCAGCAGGGCTCGTCCCGAGAGGGACGAGAGGCGAGGGGAGTAGCATTGGGTGGATGGACGGTGTTGAGGTTTGACTGAGCAGGCAAGAGATGATTGGTACGGAGTTGAGTAGTCAGCTGTGCGGGTTCCTGCGATCATGTCTATCGTCTTCGCTTTCGCGTCATGAGATGTAAGAGAAGAGAAGTGTAAAGCCGTTGAAGGGCAACAGGCCGTTTCGTGTCTTTCAATACGGTGTTTTGTATACGCCCCCCACTTGGACACGCGGCTGCACTGACCCTGAACAGACAATAAGATCATCAGTGCCTTTTGAGCAGGCACGACCAGCCAGCCAGTTCAGTACGAGCAACCCTCTACGCACAGTGGTTTCTACTGTGCCTACATCTCGCTCTGCACCTCGAGAACCCCGACATCGCCATGATCGCCCCGCGCCCACATAAACAGTCCATGGCTGAACTCAAGCTCCGGCGTCTGACAGAGCACAACCAGCGATTACGGGAAGACCTCGCGCGGCCAAGGGTGCGCATCAGCGAGGCGTCAACTAGGTGAGTAGTGTTGGACTACGGTCGGATAATGTGGGTATGATATTGACTCTGGTGCAGCTTGATCAAATACTGCACGTCGACCAAGGATCCCATGGTGAGTCAGCTGTTTGTCCGCCTGGGCTGAGGAGCTGAACCCCAGCTGCCCTCTCTCTGGGGCGCGCCGAGAAAAGGCGAGGACCCGTATGCTCCGATCGAGAAGGGGTGTTGTACGGGTCAGCTGCCCTTTCCTCTTTGCGTCGCAAGCTGACGAGCAGTCATGTGAGAATGACGCCGCTACGCGATCTCTTATCTATCTACTGTTGACCTGCATCAGTTTGGGCTCTTTGGTTGTCTTTGTTGTAGCGATACCATGCATATGTCTAGCTGTACAACACGAATGATCCCACATGACATGCACACTTGCCTATCCGAAATAGTGCGCATTGTCTTTCGGCGGCCGTACAGTCTGATTGAACGTCACCAGTCTAACATCAGCTCGGACCCTCCATGTCGAGTCGATAGTGCTCACCTCTTCACTCCCTGAATCCAACGACGAGAGGTCTCGTCGTTCAAGACATGTCCAACCTTGTCCTGATAGATCTTCTGCTCTGCTGATCGCTCGTGAATACCGACACTGGTCACACCGATAGGCCACGCCGCGTTACCGATCGACATGCGGAGGTACGCGTCGTTCGCTTTTTGGTATTGTCGCTGTTGCATGTAGTGTATGACTTCGGCGAGGTTGCGTACAATATCAGGCGGGAGATCTCGATTGCGGAGTTGCTTGAAGAGGGGTTTCATATTCTGCCCAGACTGGATCTGTGCCGCAGCGGCGTTCCGACCCGTCGCTGTGTTTTTGACATCGTCCGGGCGATCGTCCAGCCATTCTCCCCATTCACGCAGGAGCGCCTGGACAATCAGCGAACAAAGATAGGTGAGGACATGGAGTAATACGACTCACCTTGAACGCCCAGTAGATCTGCGGATGCAATTTGTTTAAATCTGTCTTGACGAGCGACAGATCGATCAAAGGCAAATCCACAAATTTCTTGTTCTTTCCTTCCGGCTCGTTGGATCCATTTGCAGACTCCTCGCCGGCCTTCACTGCCTGCGCCGCCCTCGCGCGCTTCTCCACATCCTTCTCGGTCATCTGCACTTTCATCACCTCCATGGCTTTCTTGAAATCGGTCTGCGACTTGTCTCGCTCGTCAAGCAGCTCAAACTTTTTCAGCCTTTGTCTTCGATCTTTGTCCGTCTCGCCGAATAGTCGTATGGGCTGGCCGTGTGCGCGTAAACGTCGTATGCAGTCTTCGGCAGAGATATTGAACGTCTCCTTCGTTTCGGCTTCGGCTGTCGGCGGAGCCGCACTCGTCGGCGGTTCGGGAGTACCTCGAGCAGGTGTGGGCGAGGCAGCCATACGCGCCAGCGCAGCATTCCGAGCTGCATCAGCCTCCGAGTCAGCATGAGCTGACCACTACTAATTGTAGCTCACTTCGCTCCTCATCTTGGACGCTCTAGACTCGGTGCGAGCGGCCTCTGCTTCGGCTCGAAGTTTCCGCTCTTCTTCCTCGCGCGCAGCTTCGATCTCCCCTCTGCGCACATACTTCTTGGACGGCCCAGCACCATCGTCCGTCAGAGCCTTTCTCTTCGAGTTGATCTCAGCGAGCAGCCCGTCCATTTTCCTCGCTATGCGTTCGAGTTGAACCCAGGAAAGACGAACACTTCCCCAGCTCGACGGTGCCTGGGTGGCAATAGAGCCAACCCGTGGTAATGCCGAAACGCCGTGTGTCGGTCGAGAGGAGCCCTCGGCCAGGCGCGCGCCAGCTTTTTTATCTCTTTTTTTGGCCTCCTCGATCCCTTTGTCCGTGTTCTCTCTACATTTACCTTCGTATCGAAAGGTATAAACACATTCATTGCACATATTTTAGCCTGACACAGGCTCAGATACAAACTTCGACACTCTCTCACACGCGCAAAAATAGATAAAATGGTGAGTCACAGTCTTGTCAGGGCAAGTGGCGAGGGATTGCTTCGCATTGTGTAAACCTCGTGCTGATCGGTCAGTCTTACGGCGGCGGTTCATACGGCTACGGCGGTGGTGGTGGTGGTTACGGTGGTGGCGGCGGCTATGGAGGAGGTGGTGGTGGCTACGGCGGGGGCGGCGGCGGTTACGGTCAGTTCAGTTCCTATCGTCTTCATGTCTATGAGCACATCACCTTGGGATTAAGCTGATCTTCTCAGGCGGCGGCGGATATGGTAACTATCAGGGACCCAGCGGCTACGGCTCGTATGGAGGCATGTCCAGGCGATGACTATCGTCGGTCTCAGGATATGCTGACGCATTGCAGGTGGTGGTGGCGACCGCATGTCCGCCCTCGGCCAGGGCCTCTCAACCATCGACTGGTCTCAGACCCAGCTGACCAAGTTCGAGAAGAAGTGAGCGAGCCTAGGTCTTCCCAAAGTGTATGCTGATCACAGCTTCTACGTCGAGGACCCCGCTGTCACTCGTCGCAGCGACAAGGAGATCAACGAGTTCCGTGCCGCCAAGCAGATGCAGATCCAGGGCAAGAACGTCCCCCGTCCCGTTACTTCCTTCGAGGAGGTCGGTTTCCCCGACTATGTCATGTCCGAGATCCGCGCCATGGGCTTCCCCAACCCTACACCGATCCAGTGTCAGGCTTGGCCCATGGCTCTGTCCGGTCGCGACGTCGTTGCCATCTCCCAGACCGGTTCGGGAAAGACCATCTCCTTCGCCCTTCCTGCCATGGTTCACATCAACGCTCAGCCCCTTCTCGCACGAGGAGACGGTCCCATTGTTTTGATCCTCGCACCTACTCGTGAGCTTGCTGTCCAGATCCAAGCCGAATGCACCAAGTTTGGCAAGTCGTCACGCATCCGTAACACCGCCATCTACGGTGGTGCCCCCAAGGGTCCCCAGATCCGCGACTTGCAGACCGGTGTGGAAATCTGTGTCGCTACTCCTGGTCGTCTTATCGACATGCTCGAGTCTGGCAAGACCAACCTCAAACGTGTCACCTACCTAGTCATGGACGAAGCCGACCGAATGCTGGATATGGGTTTCGAACCTCAAATCCGAAAGATCGTCAGCCAAATCCGACCCGACAGGCAAACGCTGCTCTTCTCCGCCACCTGGCCGAAAGAGGTTCAGCGTCTCGCCATGGACTTTTTGCACGACTACATCCAGGTCAACATCGGTTCGATGGACCTCACTGCCAACCACAGCGTCAAGCAGATCATCGAGATCTGTACCGAGTTTGACAAGCGCAACCTCTTGCTCAAGCACCTCGAGACTATCTCGAAGGAGAACGCCAAAGTCCTCATCTTTGTTGGCACCAAGAGGGTCGCAGACGACCTCACAAAGTTCATGAGGACAGACGGCTGGCCGGCTTTGGCCATTCACGGTGACAAGTGGGTAATTTGTATCCCATGTTCGACAACGCTGACAAAAAGGCAACAAGGAGAACGTGACTGGGTTCTTGCCGAGTTCAAATCTGGTCGTTCGCCAATTATGCTCGCCACTGATGTCGCATCTCGTGGTCTCGGTACGTCCCTTTTCCTTTATCACTGGTGGCTCGAGTGGCAGTGTGATGTGCGCATGTTTGGAGTCAGACAGACGCAGAGCAGGTGTCCGAGTCAGGCAATCTCACAGGTTTTTCAGCATGAGCTGTCCTCATGTGCTGCTTTGTCGGGTCACTCGCAGCCACTGTGGCGGTCGAGTGGCTGACACGCTGGCCGTCAACGCATCCGCCCTTCAAGGGGCACCGATGCGCTGTGCGGCACCCTGTTTCTTGACTTGGACACCGACATTGGCTTTAGCTATGTGCGAAGCGCCGGGGTCCCTCTTTGGGTACGACACCCTGCCCGGACCGCTTGTCAATTGCCTGCGTCAACTGTATCTGGAACCACTCAAGTGCTTCGTCGGACGCATGCCCTTTCGAGGCGCATGAGTCCCACAATCACACACTCCCCGGCACTCTGCTCTTGCAGCACAGCCTATCCCCTCCCGCTACCCTCGCGATGTTTGGTGTTGACGCTGTGCCTTCTCTTCTACTTACCTGTACGCCATTCGCTTCCGTCATCGTACTTGTTGATGTTGCCTCAAATGCGTTTTGCCTACAGACGTCCGTGACATCAAGGTCTGTCATCCTCTCGATTCCGAGTCGAGTACGCTGACATTATAGTACGTCATCAACTACGACTTCCCCAACAACTGTGAAGACTATGTCCACCGAATTGGTCGTACCGGTCGTGCTGGTGCCACCGGTGAGTTTTCTCCTCCCGGCTTATTTGGGTTATGCCCCCCCTTCAGAACCCTGCACAGGATCGTAGCTGACGAATCAGGTACTGCCTACACGTTCTTCACTACTGACAACGCCAAATCGGCAAAGGAGTTGATCGGTATCCTCCGCGAATCCCGCGCCGAGATCCCCAGGGAACTTGAGGAGATGGCAATGTACTCGGGCGGTGGCGGCGGTCGAGGCCGTGGTGGTGGCCGAGGTGGTGGTGGCGGTGGTCGATGGGGCGGTGGTGGCGGCGGTTACGGAGGTTCCGGCGCGAACTCGTACGGCGGGTCAGGTGGTGGTGGCTACCAGAGCAGGTGGTGATCACTATCCGTTCGACCCCTCTGACCGTGTCGTTCTCGCCCTTCCTACTGACCTTCCCCCCTCGTTCTCATACCCTTCGTGGCTACTAGATATCATCGCGACCGGCGCGGGAGAGCCGTGTACGCTGTATAGACACTTCCCCCCATGCATCTCCTGCTTGCAGAGACCGTTTGAAGTAGGGCCACGTGCGAGAAATTCGCCACTCGGCATGACGTCGATCTGGGCGCGATCAACGAGATTTCTGAAAACGCACGCTGGCTGCGTTTTCTTCGTTTGCCTTTGTGACTCCTCGTTGTTTCTAGCTCTCACTTTGCTCATATGGCATCGGAATAGCCTCTACCAATTCAATCTCTTCGGCGCAGCCCATCTGCGCCCCCTAGATCAGCTCCCACATGTTCCAGGCAAGCTATTGGACATGGCGTCGGGCGGTCGTCGCCCTGCCCGTGGCGTGGACGTCTGGCTGGCTGGTATACTACGGTGAGTGCAACTTTTAGGCCCTGTACGCGCGTGGCTTGTATTACCGCGTCACCCTCATCTCGTTCTTGGTGTCCTGTATGCTGATCGCAGCGTATACCGACACCATTCGACGCTCTCACATCCGTGAAAGGATCAATGTCCTTCAACGAAGCTTGGACGGTATTCCGGGCGGATACGATCCTTCGAAGCCAGCCACGGAAGAGGAGAAAGAGGCTTTGAGGAAGAGGTGAGCTGTTTGCCTCTACCATGGGATGAGCTCAGCCTTCAGGTTTGCCAGTCTGCGATACGCAGGGCGGTTCTGGAATCCCTATGTTGAGTGGAGAGAACAGGGCGCATGGGTGAGCTGCGGATCGTCACTCAGTGATACAAGCTCACGATGCAGGAATGGGCCCTGTGGAAGATTGTACTTTCGACTCTGACGCTCAAGATGTTCTATAATGGGTGAGAAGGGCACGAGGTATTGGTAGTGGCTGATGAGTAGTGGTGTTCCGCCTGAGAGGCCCATACCGGATCTCCCTATTGAGCGACCGGACTTTTCTCTCCTCTTCCCGCGCAGTACCTCTCGGACGACAGAGTCGTCAGGCGCTTCTACTCCTCTGTCCTCGGCAGAGAAGGGAAAGGCGAGAGATATACCAGCCGGCGAGCGGGGGCAGGAAGACGTCGAGGTGACCGACAAGCTGACCTTGACTTGGGTTAGCAGGCACCGATTTGTCATGGTCTCGGCTGATGCGTAGCTTGGCCAATCTACTTCGTACGTGACACTCGACAACCTGGCCATCCTCACCGACCCTGCATTGTCTGAACGGACTCTACCCTCCCGCCTCGCACCACAGCGCCTGCGGCCGTCGCCTTGTACTCTGGACGAGCTGAAACGCGTCGATGTCGTGCTTGTGTCACACAAGTCAGCTTCGCTTCTCCTATTCTTGACGAGCTGACCGCTAGCCACTTTGATCACCTCGATCCTGAAGCAATCAAAGAGCTCGGTGACAGCTGCGAATGGATCGTGCCTATAGGCGTCGGACCGTTCTTGCGCGAATACGGCATCACGCGGGTCACAGAGCTCGAGTGCGTCTCCTCGTATCTGGTGATGTCACAGCTGACATATCTCAGCTGGTGGCAAGAGACACAGCACACTCTGCGGGGCTCAGACAAGCAAGACAAGCAGTTCACCATCACAGCTATACCCCTTATGGTCAGCTATCTCATGCATATTACCCCGAGCTGACTGTCAGCACTGGTCGGCACGCTCGCCAAAAGATACCAACGCAACGCTTTGGGCCGGCTTCCACGTCCGCTCTCACTCCCCGAAACCCAAGTCGTTCATCCATCTCGGCGACACTGGCTTTTCGCCCACCCTGTTCGCAGCTGTTGGACGCGTCTTGGGTCCTATTGACCTCGCCGCCATCCCGATAGGCTCGTATGAGCCTCGGTGGCATATGCACCTCCAACATACAGATCCAGAAGGAGCGGTGCGAATGGCCATCCAGATGGGTATCAAGCGTGCGGTTGGTGTGCACTGGGGTACTTGGCTCATGAGCGACGAGGCGTGTGAGTACATTTCCATTAGTGCTTGGACCTGGCTCATGGCAGACAACAAACCGCCCGTAGACTTGGCATTGGCGAGGGAAAAGTTGGGTGTGGCAGAAGAAGCATTCACCGTCTTGCCGGTGGGGCAGACGATGACCGTAGATTGATAGCATATCTCTTGCCCGTCTATGCATGCTGCGCAACTGCTTGCCCTTCTGTTCTGAAGGCAGAAGTTATTCCGGAGCCAAAAATACGAGGGACAACTCGTAGATAGCCTATGACACCGGTGGGACTCGAACCCACGCCCCGAAGGATGAGCAGGTTCCGACAAAACCTGACGCACACGGATTAACCACTTTCCTACAGTGCCGCGCAACAAGCTCAACTTTTGGGTGAACTATATTGGGGCCGTTTGCCGCTGAGGCTTCTCTTTGGCTCTGTCAATGCTATGTATGGTGACTAGAAGATCTGGAGGGTCTCTGTAGGATTGCGCTGTGGTACCTGCATACCTACAACAGTAGCGACTGATCCAATTTTGCCGCAGTGTTGGAACTGTCCTTGATGCTGCCTCGGAGACTCTCGCAGTTGTCGCCGCCTCGTCACAGCCCAGTGCTCATCTCGTCGCCCTCTTGAGTATCTGTGCAGTGACAAGACTCCCCAGCGCAGCTCCAAGCAGTATCTCCCTCAGACCCGCCTTCCACCAAGTCGCCGAGTGAGTCGGTACCGCCCAAGCTCGCAGACCACCTCCAGCGACCCCACTCTCCCTGGGTCCGACGACCTTCTGCTTCTCCCACCCTTCATCCAATAACCGCCTCCTAACGCCCTCATCGCACAGCTCGACCATATCGTCCAAAGTCCAAGCATCACAAGTAGCCTTCATCCACTCCATGCGTCTCTTGCTCAACTCTCCCCCCACCCCGGGCGCCCGCACCCTCAACTCTTTCCGCAGATTACCGACACCTTCCACGGCGCTCTCCAGGTTATCCGGCAAGACCCCGGCGATCCTATCGCGCACCATGACGCCTATCTTGGGTCCCTGGCCCTGCGTGCTGACCATGACCTGCACGGGTCCTCTCCTGAGCTGCGCACCGAAATAAAAGTCGCACTGCGGTGGCACGTCGGCGACGTTGACGGTGACCCGCTTTTCGCGACACATCTCGCATACTTCGAGCGAGAGGGGGTTGTTGTCGATGGCAGTGAGGACCAGTGCGAAGTTTTCCACTTTGATGGGGTCGGACCGGCCTAAATATGCGCGAGGCAGCCAGGTGATGTCCTCGGCATTGGTGTCGAGTCGGTGTTGGATCTCGGGGCATACGGTCGGAGAGACGAGGGTGATGTGTGCGCCTGCTTCGAGCAGGAAGTAGAGACGGGATGAGGCGACGGCTCCGCCGCCGATGAGCAGCACTGGGCGTTGTTCCAGCCGGAGCGCGATCAAGAGAGAAGCGCCTTTTACAATTGGCGGCGCCTGCTGTCAGGCGATACCTTGGGGGGCTGAAGAAGAGAACCCACGTCTGTGGCAGCTGTTGCGACCTGTCCGCCCGATCGAGAAGATCCTGCTTCAGTGCTCATTGTAGATTGGCTATGTGGCGACCACAATAGAGGTGGACATCATTCATCATTTCGACGATCGTCTTTTACGAGACTCATTAACCGGGAGATTACTAATGACTAGCAGATCTGACCGGATCTGATTAGAAAGTGTAATCGCTGCCCGGCCACACGGGTCCTTAACACGCTCGCAAATGAAGTGGCATCATCGTACAGTATCTAGTCTCTAGCACCCAACCTCCCATATCACTGCTTGATAGCCTTCTTGTCCTCGAACCGGTACAGCTTGTTGTCATAGATATACTGGATGACCGAATTCGGTAGCAGATACTTGATGGACATGCCTCTCCGCACAAACAGTCGCACTTTGGTGGATGAAATATCGTTGTAGATGAGTTGCTTGATGACGATGACGTTGCGTCTGGCGTCAGCTCGTCCGACGAAAAGTGACCCACCTGTGATGATACAAAATGTCGTGCGAAAGTAGGAAAGCCCAGACATCGGACCCTGCTCGTTCGACGATCAGACAACCGAACCGACCTAGAATGATATGCAGCTAGCCCATCAGCTTGACTTGTGTTTGATCGACTGTAACGCACATCTGGTTCCGACCACACCCCTGGTTCTCCGAAACTCTCAATCAGATCTCCCCCAGCGAGCAGCATGATCTTATACCGCCTCTTCTTGCCGTCGCTCATGACCAGTCCACCTTCGCCTGTCTCGCCACCATTCAGCATCTCATCAAAGTGATCCAACACCACGGCGGTACGTTGGTACTCCGGCTGACCAGCCTCCCAGGGGTCGACCATGAGCCATGTCGAGGTGTGCTCGACAGCAAGCTCGCACATCCGTACGCGGTGCAGCGCAGGGGCAAGACCGGACTTTTTGTAGTGCGATGACACGGGCGAGTAGTAGCCAGCCATGATTTCGTACGTCCCCGACTCGACGATCTCGTCTTTGGCCATTTCGAACATTCGCAGGTGGAGGTAGGTGGGAGGGGAGAAGGAGCCACAGGCGACTGCTGGTCAGCAATCGTCCACCGGACTAGTGTAGACTCACCAATGACAATGGGAATCTTCGATTCGTCTATGATGAGCCTTGATCTCTCCTCACCTGACGACTCACCCTTCATCCTCGTTCTCAGACGATGCTTCGGGAATCGGTAATTTGTCCCGACCTCTCCGCGCAGGTACTCCTCTGTCCCCCACTCATCTGGCGGAGGTGCCCTCTCGTCCAGGTCCGCTTCGCCGTCATTCAGTCCCGTCAGAGCGTCATAACCAATCTCCCTGTCTCGCGACTTTGAGCTGATCTTCCGCGTCAACGAGCTTGTGCCCGTCCGCTTGGGCGTTTCGCCAATATCCAAAGCTTCCATCTTCTCGTGCAGAGGTTTGAAGGGTTCTTCGCCATGTATGTCCGAAAGGGGTGGTGAGTCGGCCCCTCCGTTGGGCGGGGTCGGGTTCCGATCGTGGCTGGTAGCACGAGTGGGACTCTGACCGACGGGCGAAGGAGGGTTGCCAAATAGGTAGCCTGAGACGAGCCGCCTGGAGCGTGACGACGAGAGATGGTCGTCCTGACTCTGGCTCTTGTCGTTGTCACGACTGAGCGATCCAGGAGGGAAGGTCGGATGGAAGCCTCGTTGGGGAATGGGCATTGCGGCGGACGAAGACGCGGTGGAAGGGGAGAGCGGACCGGGTGATGTGGAGAGGGAGACGGTGTTTGTCGTCCTACCGGACGAGGCCTCGCGCGAGTGTGGCTGATGCGCCTGGTCGAGATTGAAGTACTCTGGGTCGGTGGGGGGCTCGGCTGCAGCAGCGGCGAAGGGAGGGCTAGTCGTCAGTCAAAGAAGCATTTGATGGGTGATGCAGATGCGGGGCCTCACGAGTCGTTGTGGAACGAATGCAGACCCATGGCCGGCAACACCGGCGCGGGCGACTTGAACCCGTTTGCCGCCATCCTGCCACTAGCACCGCTCATGAAGCGCTTTCACCGGCGTCGACAAGGACGTGTAGAGTAGGCCGGGGGCGACCCAGCTGACTCTGTATGACAGAGGGGTAGTATCCGATATCGGCCGACGTGGTGTATGTGTCAGACACTGCCTCGTTTTTTCTTTCGGCTGGGGGAGGCAGAGTATGTACACAGGTGGGCTGTTCGGGATGTGGTGCAATCGCCTACGAGTCGACTTGGAACATGTGCAAGTCGACTCGCACGACCAGTCTCGGTGTTGTCGGGGTGGTGGTGGTGGTAATGGGTGAACCCGGCCTTGACCCGACCTTTTTCTTTCTGAGCCTCCAGACTTATCCGGAATACTTTGCGCTCTTGTTCGCTGTCGCCATCTAAGCAGAGCCACCCCTCCGAAGAGGAGAATTACCCTTTTGGGAAATCGGACCGGTTGAATCGCTTTCCCCCGGCGGACTGGCTGCCCTGAAACCCCGAACCACCGCTCACCAGCACCGAGCATCATCCACCACGTCACAAGACTACCTCTGTACAAGTGTACAGCAAGCAACAATGGCCAGGACGGAGGAGCAGGAACAGGCCCTCCAACAACTATGGGCCATCACTGCATCCTCGACGCCGGCGCAGAAAGAACGCGACGAGCGTCTGCTTCGGGAGAGCGGGTACGATGTCCAGGTGAGTCGGCCCGAATTCCACCAGCAGCAGCCACGTCTTCGGCTGAACACCAGCGCACCGTCGAGCAGATCTTCTCCATGTCCGGCACCGACGCGACTGAGGATGCTGCGGGTCATGCCTCCTCTTCGTCTGCGGGACCGTCCCGCCAGTCGAGCTATACCAACTTGCACCGCTCCCCGGACCGGATGGAGCGTTTCCAGGTCGACGATCGGCTGACCAACATCGGCCCACCGCCCGGGGCGAGACGTCTCTCGGGTTCGCGTCCTCGTCGACCGGCCGCGACGAACACAGGTTTGAGCTTGTGGGACGTGATCACCTTCCCCATACAGGCCATCCTGGGCGCCGTCACAGGCGCGTGGTACTTCTTCAGCAAGTCCACTCTGATCCCAAGCCGAAGTCCACTTACTGACCGGCAGTCCGGACATTTCTCCCGCTATCGCTTCTACCCCGTCTTCCGGTCTTCCTCCTTCCCCCCTCCTCGTCTCGACCTCCTCTGAGAGCAAAGCAAGATCCTACCACGACGTCGCTGCACTATGTTCGCGACCTGGAGACGTTCACCGGCTGCTCGCATACCGCCGGCACCCTTCCGGACTTTTGGGTCGGACCGTATCGCGAGTTCCTCACCGATGTCAGGAGACAAGGCAAAGTGGGAGTTGTGATCCTCACTTGCGGGGAGCACGAAGACGACGAGGAGTTCAAGAAGGATGTCTTGTGTGACAGCGAGCTGGTCCGTACACTGCGTGAGAAGGAGGTCATGGTCTGGGGCGCAGACGTTCGTTCCAGGGAGGGATACCAAGGTATGACTACTACCGATCTCAAGCCTAGAGCTGAGCTTATGTCAGTCTCCCAAACCCTTCTGACCACCACCTTTCCCTCTCTCACCTTTGTCTCGCTCCTTCCTCCCGCCGCAGGCTCGTCATCCCCTCATTTGTCCATCCTCACCACCTTGCAAGGCCCACCGTCCACCACCACCTCCCCCAGCGCCGTGTTGCAGACTCTCACCAACTCGGTACTCCCTCGCACCTCTGCCTATCTCGGCCGGCTGCGGCGCGAACGAGCTGCCCTTGAAGAATCGCGACATCTCCGGGAAGAACAAGATCGCGCTTTCCGCGAAGCCGAGCGCAAGGATCGCGAGAAGATGCAGGCACAACGCCAGGCTGAAGCTGCCGAGCGGGTGCGGCAAGAGAGGGAAGCTCGGGAGGCTCAGCGGATCATTGAGAACAAGACAAAGCGAGCTCAATGGCGACGGTATGCCCGGAAGCATCTCCTTCCTCCTTCGCAAGGCTCAGTCAGGGTCGCACTGCGAACCCCACTGGGTGCCGAGAGACACATGCGCCAATTCGAGGCAAACCCGAGCACCGAGTCTCTCTTCGTATGGGCTGAGACGCTGCTCATACCTCCACAAGATGGCGAAGAGGGCGATCCCGACTCCCCTCCTACCGACTTTGAGCCCCCTTCCGATTTCAGGATCGTCACCCAATACCCGCGCCGAGAAGTGGAACGCACTTCCATCGGCGGGGAAGCTGGTTGGGAGACGGTCAAAGCGGCTGGCGGAGCGCTCTTTGCGGAAAAGATGGAAGGTAGCGAGTGGGGCGTAGAGGAGCTCCGGGCGTTGAGGGGCGAGGACAGCGACGAAGAGGTAGAGGAGTGAATGCGGACAGTACATTACATTGCCACTTTAGCATTACCATCCGACCATCATGCACTGCACAGGCCCTTTCCCCAACCTCAAGCATGAATATACATGCGCAACATAAGGTCACTTGTCTACAAACATGGTTGAGCTGTCGCGTGGCTATGCTAGAAATTACCTGAAATGAAGAATGTAAAGTATCTACATGGTGTATTGTACTTGAACTGCTGACATCATACACGTTCGCCTGACCGGACCGGTGGAAACCTCTCTACGCTTTACGCGCAAACTCGCTGGCCGTGAGACCCAATTCGAATGTCGTCTTGAACGGTTTCGTAGCGACGATCAACTTGGTCTTGCCCTTCTTGCCACCTGCTCCGAGACCCAGTCCGGCATGCGGCGCATCATGGCGGTTCAGCACGGTCCTCGCGAGGCTCTGGCTCTTTGGCAACACGCCCTGGCCAAGCGGGAGCGACGAGAGAGGGGCGAGTGGCGACAGCCCGCGTGGGATGGGCTGACGACGAGTGGTAGTTGGTCGCGCGTACGGATGGGCAGAGGAAGGCGGCGCGATACTCGAGATACCACTGGTGGCGAGAGAAGGGGAAGGTGGGAGTGGTTTGCCTTTCGGCGCGGGTTTAGGCGAGGCAGGAGGCGAGTAGACGCCGTCAAAGTTGGGCAGGTCCTCGGGCTCTTCGGACGAGCAGGACGATGTGGGGCTCGAGCCGTTTCGGCTGTTGTTGCTGTTGTGATTGGCGCCGCTGCCGCTGCCGCTGCTGTTGCTGTCGCTGGGCGAACTGGGGATGCTGGACGCAGAGAGCGAGCGCGAGATGTGCGAGGGTGATTCGGGTATGGTGGGGAGGGAGTGGAACGACGCGCTGCCGTGTCCGTGGGCGTTCATCGTGCGTCGATTGGGGTCGTTAAATATTGGTCGTGGGTGGAGAAAGGGAGCTGGTCGGGCTGAAGGATGGGCGTTTCAGCGCTGAAGCTCGGGCTGGTTTCGTCGACTTTTTCCTCTCGACTGGATGGCCGTGGGTGTAGTCGGTGCGAGAAGGAAGAAGAACAAGAAGAGTGGAGTGGAGAGACGATCGAAGCCAGCTGCTGTCGACGCGTGAAGACGTGTTCCCACCCCAATGTCTCTGAGATGGAATTTGTGGGGCAACCACACTCTCAAAGGTGACGAGTGGGAATTGTCGCTCAGGGCCGAACCGACAGACTGAGGCGGGGCAAAATGGGGAGGGGGGAAGGCGTCTTCCGTGGGTCCGTGGGGCTTCAAGACTTCAGGTAGTGCTATGACTTGCAGCGGGGCATGTCAGACACGCCGACGAGGGGTGTAGAGGTATCGACTATTGTTGGATGTTGAACGCTGTACGGACGCTGGTCGACGTCGCCCACCTCTTTTGGGCAACACAGTTGTGTCCCCACAGAATTGGCGTCACGTGGTTATGCCCGACGGACGGACCGGGTTCGGCCGAGTTCAGGCACCGAGCCTCTCATTAAGCATCTCTCCTTGGGAGTCGCATCTCGCATCCTCTCTTTGATCTTTGTGTCTGTATGACCAGCTGAGACTCGGGTCAGAAAGGACTCGATCACCTTTGCAACACCACCCAAGCAGCCCATCAAACTCATCGAGCAGAAAGGGCACCCAAAAGCGATCGGGAGCAAAGGCAGGAGGGGCGACTGACGGCTGATCCCCCCCCCGGGTCTCCCTCTCGCCTCCCAGGTACCCACCGTCTCTCCTCGCTTGGTGGCCTTTGGAAAACAACGGAGCGGTCCTGTGAAAGCTGAACGAGGCAAAGGAGCGCTGTTGGCTGGGTCCGAGCGTGAGAGCGGGCGAGAGGGAGATGGGAAAAAGACGGGTCATCTGGCCTTCAAAGGGAGTCTTCGGTCTGGGCGATAGCTTGTGAGCGAGTGAGCCGTAGAACTGGGTGCAGGCTGCTGGCTCTAGCCTTTGTGCTCGCCTGAGTGTTCTCATACCGTCTTACACACACCTGTTCACCACCGTTTGCTGCTGTTTCTCATCTAGTCATGCTCCTCTGAACAACCGCGCACACCTGCTCACGCACGCACGCACGCAAACGTCAAAAGTCGATATATCACCACCACTTGCGCGACGAACAACAAAGCAAGCTGCCCGTCAGCCGAAAGTCCCACCTTGATCCCTATACCTTACCACCTACCTAGTACCGGTCCCCCCAGATGGCACCCAGTCGCCGAGATGTGTTGGCACGCTCTCAATCCTCCAACACCGCGTCCACCTCGTCCACCTTCTTCCTCTCGGACAAGTGAGCGTTCCGTCCTAGAATCTGGCAGCCGCTGACACTAGCTCGCCTATGATCTCGTACGTCGGATCTGGTGGGACCTCGCCCTGGACGGCAGGCTATGCACGTCAGGCTGACGGATACGACGAGACCCTACATCTGACCACTGCGTCAAATAGCCAAGTGGCATTCAACGTCTCTGGTGCGTCCAGCTCAATCCATCCAAAGGGCCCAGCTGACTCGCAGCTTCCTCCCTGACTCTCCTGATCCCTAGCTTCCAGAATTGTACCGCCACCATAACTGTCAACAGCTCCTCGCCCACCACTGCTTGCGCGACATCTTCAACTGGAGGCAGCACCATCCCCTTTGCCCTGTACAATCTTCCCGAGGGAGTGCATCAGGTCGTCTGGGATGCCGGAACAGTCGCAGATGGAGAAGAGGTGATCTTTTGGGGCGTGGATGGACAAAGAGACGTCCCGAGTGGCATGACAAATGTCACGATCGACAATGCTTATGCTGCGAGCGGCGCGGTCGATCTCAGCTATTCAGGCGCCTGGACGCAAGTTGCTGGAGGGGGAAGCTCGTCGTTGAGCGAGCAGTCGAACACATCGTCGTACTTTAACAAGACAGTCGCTGTCAGTCAGTCTGCTGGGGCCAGCCTGTCATTCTCGGGCAAAGGTACGTTCTGCGCCTTTCCTTGACATTCTTATTGAGGTTTAGGGTCGGCGGTGTACCTCTACGGTCCCGTAGGACCCGACTATGGTTCTGCTTCGATCACCCTCAATGGCGATGTCGTTGCGCCTCGGCTCAATCTGACCGTGAGTACGAGCTACATGATCGGTGGAGCGAGCTCATGATTAGTCTCCTTGGTCGCTCTCTTACGAACTCCTCTGGTTCCAAACAGGACTTGACGATTATGCTGCTACCAATCTCACCATGACCGCACTGGACTCCAACAAGATGGCTCTCGACTTCATTCTTCTCTCTGCAGACTCGGACACACTGGCTCAGCTGTACGTCAGCTGCGCAACGGGTGACCAGAGCTGAGCCACAGACATGTCGACTCGTCCTCCCCATTCGTCGCCACCACTGTTGGTAAAGTCGTCCTGTACGGTCTCGTCCCGGTGATCGCCTTGGCCGTCATCGGACTAGTCACATACTTCTGTCTCCGGAAGCGTCGACCGACTCGCCCTCTGTCACAATCCACAGCGGCCATCTCGCTGAATGACCAGTCCAACACGTGGGAGAAGAAAAGGGCCAGCGTATACTCGGCGCAATCCAACAACAGCGCTGACGACGTATTCGTCTCGTACGACGATGGACGTGCGCAGCGCTTGTCCGACAGGTGGCATGCCTCACCCGTGTCTGCGTCGTCCTCGCGGTCCGGCCAGAGACTCCTCAGGACTGTCTCGCCGCATATGCCGTCTGTGCCGGAAAGCTCGACCACGAGTCCGGCCGAGTCGAGCGCCGCGTCGCCGGCCAGCTGGGTCAGGCCGTTCCATTCTATACTGGGGAGCAACTACGCTCGATCCAGTCGGCGTGTCACTGCCCTTCCTGCGTACACGCTCGAGAGCTCTGAGAGCGAAGGCACACACTCTACTCGCGCTCCAGCGGTCGGCCCAGTCGAGACTGAAACGACTTGGACGAGCGCCGAAGCGGAGAAGGCGGCACTTGGAAAGGCCTATGGCGTGTCACCAACTGGCTTGACCCGCTCTCTGTCCGACGCAGGACCTTCTACTGCCCATCGGCAGCTCGACAGGGTTGATCCTGAAGCTCTGACCGCACCTTCTCGCCCGACATCGACCATTGGCCGTCTGTCCACCGTTGCGCCCTCATCTATCCTATCTATCTTCGGCGCGCCGCCTTCCTTGCATCGCACCTCGACTATACCTGGTGATGCGCGATCCGAATTCGACCGAGCCTCGCGCCCGACGATCAATACGGACGTGGCCGCTCTCTTCCGCCCCTCCGCCCCGACGCCTTCAAGAGGCGAGAAAGCAGGCGGGATCATCATGTCGCCTTTCACAGTGAACGGTAGTGTGGCACGTAGCAGTCTCATGTCCGGAACTTCCTCGCCTGGCTCAGCACTGAGGGCGTGGATCGCCCTGCCTCCCACGGCGTTCGTTCCCAAAGGCAGGAGCAGGACGCAGAGCTCTGCGGCGAGCGAGAGGAGTGCCGCCAGGCCGGATTCGGGGATCGTGCCGACTGACAGTCCGTCCACTGTCAGGAGTGGAAGGAGTCAGCCGAGGAGGGATGGGGCTGATGGGTCTTCATGATTTCTATGATCCCTTTCTTAACGTATATGAGCGTGAATGGGATATGCATATTACGATTGGCAATGCCGGGTTCAATTGACCGGACGAGCGCGTCAGATGTCCCAATATTGTGTACTCCTTTGAGCGCATTGTGCGTCACGACTGTGGCCAAAATGCCTCTTCACCGTTCCCACCCCTCATCCCACTCGGGACGCGTCGCGGACGTGTGAACACTTCCGCGCATCCCCGAGAGGAGTACAGATATATAGACGGAATTCGGAGAAGGTCGCCCTTCGCCACCGAGGTATCATCCCACTGTAGCACACAAGCACACAAAGCGGATACGCTGACAAGACAACATGTCGCGTCGAAGTGACGAGCAAGAACCCTCCCCAACATCTTTATGGTCCTGGAAGAGCTCAGAGCAGCTGGGTCTGGAAACGAGGTGGTGGCATAAAGACACGAGCATCCCTGGGACTTCGTTGGATGGCAGGCTGGCCGCATACGACATAGCGAGGGAGCGAACACCTTCGCGGTATAGCTTGTTGCCGTCTTTGGAGAAGAAGAGGACATATGTTCGGGAACGGCCGTCTACGGGTGCTTCGGCTTCTGCTGCTTCCGCTTCTGATGCTCCGACCGCTCAGAAGTAGGAGAGACAGATACACCCACATAGTATTCTTGACACCAGGACATCGTCGACACGACGATTATGCCGCCAAGAAAATCTCGCTGCTGTACATATATTGCCTCACATTGGACGTAGGCTCATTCATTCTGTGCGCTCTCCGTGATTAGGGGTACCGCGTCGGTGTCGACGATGCCGCTGGCTGCACCCCAGGAGCGACGGGACTTTGTGATAATCACGGTCAATCAACAGGTGAAATGACATATGACATGACACTGAGGTTCCACGTGATTGATTGTCAATCTACTGGCCCCCGACCGCTTCTGGTCGGTTTCGCCGTTAATGTGTCTGGCTGGCTTGTAAATGGACCGAAGTGCGGGCGCGGGATTGCAGGTCAGACACTTTAACGGCCCTGCTCCTTTGCCCCAGGGTGTTTCACTCTCCTGGGCGCCCGCCCTTGCACCTCCTCATCCCTTCATCCGTCTAAACGCTCCTCGCACAGACATCCGGCCTCCGTATATATAAGGCCAAGCGGCCCAGGTATTTCTCTTTATCGTCGAATTCGCTACAGACGACAGAAATCGCAAGGAAATGGCCTCACGAAACCCTGCTCAAGAGCCGTCGCCCAGCTCCAACTGGTCGTGCAAAGCCTCGGAAACAATGGGCCTAAAGACCCGCTGGTGGGACCAGAACACCAGTATTCCCAGCAGGTCGTTGGACGGGCGAATGAGTGCATGGGAGGAAGCACAAGCGAGACGGTCCAGCTTGGCTCCTACACGTCCGAGTTTGAAGCGGGAGAAGTCGTACATTCGGACTTCTAGTGCGGCCGCCTCCTCTGCCACCACCAATCAGGCGTAGGGGAGCCTGAACCCCCCAACAGCTAGTGCTATGCGTTTCTTGGCATGCTCTGTTCCTAGTAGCGGGTAAATGAGCCCCAGATGAGCCGTCTTATAACCGGCGTATATTCAGCCTAGCATGAATCGAACCTCTATCCCAGCATGTGGTCGGCATGACTGCCACACTCCCGAGGTGCCACACTCGCACGGAGCTGTCGAAGGTCCCAAAGGACGGCTCCATTCGAACGCTGCGATGCGATGCCAAAACACATCATGCCAGAGCGAAGACACCGATAACATAGCATTGAGTACTGTCTGAATACATCATATCCTTGTCCAACCTTCTCCACCTCTCGTGCCTCCCCAATCTCCGTCCGCGACACATCTCCCTCCGCCTCTCCGTCCACTCTTGTCGCTTTCGACACTCAGTGGGCGATAGCACCTCCACCACCCTCCTGCGCAGCGTTGCGCTCGGCAGCCGCGAACTCGTCGACCTGGGTGGTCTTGAATTTGCGGGCGGGGACACGGTCCTCGAAGAGAATGTCGAGTTCACCGTAGGTACGTCCCTTGGGTTCGGGCAGGCGGAACCACGTCCAGACGATACCAATGCAGCTGGTAGCGAACCAGAGGTACCCTGACTTGGGTCCGAGGTTCCACGCAGTAGGGTTCAGCATGTAGGGGTTGAGAATGCCGACAATGATACCACCGATGTTGTAGAGGTTTCGGGCGAGGACGACGGTCTTTGATCGCAGACGGGTGGAGCCGATCTCGGCGACGAGGGAGTAGCAGACGGGGCCTACGGTAATGTCGTAGGTGAAGGTGAAGATGATGAGGAGCGCGCCAATCGCCCATCGGGTCGAGTCGGTGGGGTGAATCGTTCCGAGGACGGCAGTGAGGATCATGATACCGGCGAGGATGATTTCGCCGTAGAGGTAGAGGGTTCGTCGACCGAAAGGCTTCATCAAGAACCAGGAAGAGACTGTGCCGACACCGCCGACGACGAACATGATGAGGTTGAGGGTGGAAGCGACGTTGGGCGACATGCCGGCGGACTCAAAGTAGTAGGTAGCCTGACCCATGAGAGGGGAACCGCAGGTGGTCTGGATGAGCCAGACGATGCAGGCAATCTCGGTTCGGCGCAGGTTGACACCCTTGAAGCAGTCGAAGAATGTGGTTCCGACCTTGTTGGCCTGCTCCAGCTCGTTGGTGTGGTGCATCATGGCGACGGTCTTCTTGGCGTAGTCGACGTGCTGGGGTCCGGTGAGACGGATGATGGAACGTTCGGCGTCTTCGAAGCGTCCCTGTCGGGTCAACCACCAGGGGGACTCGGGAGCGAAGAGGACCGCGATGAAGATGGGGATGGGCCAGATCCACTGGATGGCGAAGGGGATACGGTAGGCCCATTCGGTGGTGTTGTCGATCAAAGCTCGGTTGACACCAGAGCAGATGATCTGGCCGATGACCCAGCAGAGGTTGACGTAGGTGGTGAGGAAGGGGCGGATCTGGACGGGCATGACCTCGGCGGCATACGAGACAGTCATCGTCTGGAAGGTGCCCCACGGGAAACCGAGCAAGAGGTAGCCGACGAGGAGCATGGGGAGGGATTTGGCGAAGAACTGGATGAAGAGCATGCCGGTGAGGGCGACGATGGCGATCATCATGGTGAGGCGGTACCCGAAGCGCTCAGAAGCCCAACCGGTGATCTGAAGACCGAGAATTTGACCAACTTGGACCGAGACGGAGAGACCGGTTTGCCATCTGGCTGGGATCTCCCACTTGGCCGCGGTGGCATCGTAGACACCGAAGCGCTGAGCAAAGGACGGGTTGGCGTAGAATTGACCGAGCAGCAAGGTGTCATATCCTTCCATGATGATGGCACTGGAATGAGCAAGGGACGATGGGGATAAACTGAGTACTCACGCGGAGAAGCAGAGGGAGTAGATGACACCCCACTTGTACATCTTGAGGGCGTCCTTGACGCTCTGATTCTTCTGGTGCTCGACAGCGTCGACAGCATCGTGAATGTACTCCCCGAAGTTCTGGGGGATGACGGAGACTCGTCGACCTGCGGCGCCGACATCGCCAGCGGCACCCACATGCGGGAGGGTCTCGACGAACTCGCCCTCCTCGAGGTTCTTGACGTCTTTCTCGTTGTCGATGTAGGACATGGTGGCTCGAATCCTGCGAGACTGAGAGTGAAGGACAAAGTGGTTCGAGCGATCGAGCTCGTGGATGGGGAATGAGACAGCTCAGACTTCAGCTCTATATGTGCCCCGAACAACCGGGGAGCCAAGAATGCATCGAGGAGCACCATGTCGCCCCGTCTCGCGCCGCGGCAACTGCATCAGAGTTCCGCCGAAGATCCTCCCGCGGTGCCGTTATAATCAGGCACGGTGTAGATCGAAGATCTGCCGAAAGGGTCCCGCTAGTGGGGTACCTGTGCTGTAGCCGTAGACCAGGCCCCGGACGTCGTTTGTAGCATGTGATGAGGGGCTCTGACGCACGAGAAAAAGCCACCAGAAGCCACCAAAGGCCGCGCCGAAGATGTGCCCCGCTGTCTGCCCATGGTTCTTGGTGCGACTCCTTCCGGCAACCCCCCAAGCGACATTCGTAATGGTCTCAACCCCATCTCTGAGATCCCTCAACGGACGTGAGCCGTTGACGTCGAATTACGGGACGCATTCCGGTGAAGTTTGCGTAGTGCAGTTCCCAAACTGTCTGCCTGATCAGGTCTGAACGAGGTCGCTACAACTGCGGACCAGCAACCACAACGCGATTGTGTGAGGTTTGGCTCCGATCGGTCTAACCGTAGATTTCCCGGTTAGCGACGACAGACCGAGAAAGGGCTCCGAGTTACGCTGGAGAGAGTCTCGGCAGGGCGGGAAGGGTTTCTCGGCGCTCCGTGGGGATGCAGTCATTGCCCTAATGGGACTGGCCAAGCCAGGCTGCTCGCGCTGCCCAGCCAGGCAGGCACTAGCCTCTTTTTTTGGTGTTCGCTTCCCCCATACCCATGGCTACCCAGATCCTCGGTCCGACGGTCCATCCACGCACTGTCCTGCTCACAATGACAGTTTGCTTTCAATCAGAAGGAGGGACCCACAACACCTGCCCGGTTTTGACTCTGCCGCCAAGTCATGCTTTCCTCGACGAGAGCTCGGCGGTTGCTTGGCTGTTGAAGGGGGAACCTGTGTCAGTGCCGGCCGTAATGGAGCATCGCATAAGCGCTTAAGCGAAAACACATGCTGGCTGTTACGAGGCATCAAGGAGCCGCTGCCGTATCTCTTCGCAGCTCCATTTGACGTAACTTCAGCCCCCCTTGTCCGTTCTTCAACCTCAAGCTTCGAGTGACGGTCGTTGTGCGGTGTTCACTTGCCGGCTTGGACATCCGAAACTGGGCTCCACCTACGCCAAGCCGGCATGGGCTGCCGTTGAACGCTAAGGCTGGCAAAAGTCGGCGAGGATCGCGGAGGCGGGGAAGACGGGGCGAGGTCGGGCGGGGAATTGGGATCGAGACATTCCATCGCGAAGGAGCTGCCCGGATCACGGCTGTATAGCACTCACAGCTTGCACGGCGCTGATGCTAGTCGTGCGCATCCACCATCGACTGATTCAAATGAAGAATGATGCAGAGACCTGACGACAGACTCGACGACGGCATCGGCCAGTGCTGGCGTCAGGCATAGGTCTGCGCTGCCACTACTCCTCTCGAGCCTCGTTGTCCGAATGGCCTCGGGTGGCAATCAGCCACTCAGTGATCAGGTGGACGCAGTGCAGAGTCCCTGCACTCGGCCGACACAATCACCTCCCGTCACACGACCATCCCCCCCCCCCCCCCTCCCCCATCCCGGGTGGCCCAAATCGGGGCCACCACTAGGTAGCAAGAGCCACACGTCCGCAATGCGGTTCTCCTGGACTCTCCACTCCGAGATGACATGAGGGCGAACCAAACGCGCTGTCTTCCTTCCCTTCCCATCGCACGAGCTCTCAAACGCCCTGACGCACCGGTCTTCAGCTCCCAGCCGAGGATTGCCCCCTCAATGCCCGAGCAAACGCCCGCCCGCCAATCCGTGATCAAGCCCGCTTTGAGGGAAACACGTCCAAGACACTTTCATGGCGCCTCAAGACGGCCGTCAAGAAAGGTTCGTTGTCGAGTCGTGCTCACGCAGCCTTGCCCATTCTGCAACGATAATCAGGCCCCCTAGGTGTTCCTCTCCCCAAGCACATCAGCTCGACCCTTCTAAATATACGTTATCGATGCTCGCAACACGGTAGCAGTACAGCCAAAAAGGTGTGGCGAGATCCTAACGCTTATTCGAGGCCGCGGAGCCGAGGGAGCCGGGATGTCACAGACAGCCAGCAGTACGGGGGCCTCTGCGGGCAACCCCTCCCCCTCCCCCTTGCAGTTTTGCTCCGTGTACAGTTCACCGAGGTAGAGCGGATCAACAAGACGAAAAGGCCAGCGGAGAAGGACATGAAAGGTCGAGCAGTACCCCGTTTCGGATTGTGTGGTCAAGTCGCAGGTCTTTGGATCCGTCATCACTAGACTCTGAGCTCCAAGACTTTGTCTTGTTTGAATGTACTCATTACAACGTGAATACAATGTCGCAGCCAAACAAGGATCAACACAGTGGGAATGGTTCCGAGGCTAGCCAGCCTCTCAGCACTGATCCTTCCGCTTCCCTGCCGCGTCACATCATGCTGACCGATCTCCACAAAAGGCGGGTGTTCGAAATTGATGGGCAAATCACAACCGGGCCGCTTGAGCAGCGGCAAGTTAGTCCGCGGCCAACCTCGATCTCTGAGCTGTGTTCGGCCGCGTGCGCCCCCACCCCCCAGACTATGTCCTACCTCATTCAGCAAACCAAAGCAGAGTTAGGACACACGTCTGTGTCTGCCCACCTTCCGTCAAGCCCTGCGGTTCCAACCGATACTGATTGCGAACGACGCGGGAACGATCAACCCTCGACGTCTTCTCTGAACTCGCAGAGGGGGCCCTCTCATGAGTCGGGATCTGCGCCGAACTGAAGAAGGAGGGGCAGATCAAAGCCGATCTTCTCAGAGCCTCACGGCATTTTCTTTATTTTCTACTACTTTCTTTCCACATTGCCTGTGACTATTTCTTTCCGACCTATGCATTCCCTGTCACTCTTTGTCATGATTTGTTGCCTGACTGTAGTTGCGCAGAGACGGCCTGAGGGCGGTCGAACAGCCCCTTCACCAAGCGATTGTCGGAGCCGCATGATGTGCTCTCAAGAACGTGTCATATGCCTTCTCGCGTAACAATAGCAAATCCGCTATTCGCAAAAACTGACACGGATGTGCACGGGATTACAAAAACATCCTGCCTCTCCGTTGATAGCCTATCTGTGGGGATGTACACATTCGAATTTGTCAAGGTGAGGCTTGCCAATACTCGCTGGCCAAAGTGTTATTGAAAGGATACGCGATTTCAACGCCTCTCGCGCTTACCCTCTCTACGTCAGCGCTCGGCTTGACCGCATCTTCCTGGGCAAGAGTTCTCGCATGGACCACAAAACACGGGGTTGAAAATCAAAGTGACTCCACAGTGGTCAAAAGACAGGGCGACATGGTGAGCGGTGGGGCCAGCCGCATTAAGTGACACGCCGCAGTCTCTGTTTGCCTCTGCCCAAGTCTATACATCTATATTCGTGCTCAACAAGGGTCGAGCGATATCCACTTCTGTGGACAGACCTCCCGATACACGGTCGATCGAAGAGTATCCACGGTCAACGCAATGTGAGAATCATCAAGACCATCCACGTTGGGGAATCGGCTGTAGCGCGATGGCCATCTGCTGATTGCGATTCGTTCTCGAAAGCCTTCCCGTCTGCACGACGGGGTGTATACATTATGTACACCAGAACCCTAGGTCAGACAAGGAAAGAGTAACAAGAAAGTGTTGATCAGCTTCTTGCCCTGACTGCGCTTCTACAGTACAGTACTACAGTACACGCACCGAGAAGATCGCGACTCTCACTATGGGCTGGGTAGCAGCGGGTAAGGCAGGCGGCAAGATTCCCCATCATCCTTGTCACATTCGACGCTTCGAGAAGATCGTAGCACTGGGGCACGAGCGGAGTTGAGCGCCTTGATCACATTTGCAAAGTGGGAATGTGAAAATATGAAAGAATGGCCATCGCCGTGCGTTGGCCACCCATTCTCTACTATATAAGCCCCTGCATTTCCCGCGGTCTAAACAAAACAGAGAGAATCAACACCTACTGAACCAACCCCTGCCACCAACTCCACCGAGATGACCGATAACAAGAGCAAAGCTTCAAGCCGTTTTGGCAAGACGAAGGCACTCGTACCGGGGACTAAGAATCCGGACGAAAAGCGGTGGTATTTGAACGATGCGCGT
This sequence comes from Tremella yokohamensis, assembly GCA_024343385.1. Taxonomy (NCBI): domain Eukaryota; kingdom Fungi; phylum Basidiomycota; class Tremellomycetes; order Tremellales; family Tremellaceae; genus Tremella; species Tremella yokohamensis. Next base: position 3,683 of record BRDC01000018.1, on the reverse strand, counting down.
ACTGAGACCTCTCTGGACGCCATCATGCTGTTGCAACACCCCTCGGCCAGCCTCATAGCCTCCTTCTTTCCGCCTTCAACTGACCAAGCCGCGTCCTCTCCGGAGCCAACGAACAATTCCCAGTCCGGCGAAAGCTCGCACCCGGAAGATTCACCTCCCACCGTGTTGCCGCACGGAGATGATGCATGATTCATCTCATTCGGCACAATCTGTCACGCGTCAGACAGCTGCTGCAAGGCCATACAAAGGCCTCTGCCCAGAAGTTTGACGATCGTTCGATCGAGCGATCTGCCACTCACAGACATGCATTTACTGTACAACTGACTCGTCGAATGTGCTAGACAGTGGGGGCGTGTTTCGGAGATAGCTTCTTTGCCACTTGCATGAAAGGGCCCTTGAGTTTGAGGCGTCTGGGCAGAGACTGACGATTTGCAAATACAGCGCACAAGGAAGAAAGGGGTGTTGTGAACCGTAAGACGCACGGCGTGTGGCCATTTCAAGCCTCGATCTCGCACTTGTTACTAGACACTTCTACCTCAATTTACCCATGCCGACCTTAGAGCCTCATGAAAGTGAACGCGGGGCAGAAGAGCAGCGGAGTCAGGGTAGGCGATCCGATTTACGAACTGATGATATGGCCCTAGGCGGTCCAGTTGGGGGATATCAATCACAGACTCCAGTCGCCGCATCCCGGGTGGAGGATTTGCAACGATACCTTCGCCGTCTAGTTCGAAATAGTGAATATGAAAGACAAAGACAGAGGAGGACAGATAATCTGCCAATGACATCTGGCGCGACACATCTGGAGCGCGACCCCCCCACGTATGTCTCCGCCCCTCATCAAGCACTCACTCAGCGGCCGACACTCGCCCAGATACTTTCACACCCTGTTGTATCATCCCATGATGACGGTGAGCGCCACCTCGCCACCAGAGAATCCGCCAGCTCACCCCTATAGACTCCCGGCTTGAGGAGGAAGGGGGCTCTGAGGAGGACTCCGCCATCAATGACTACGGTGTTCCGACTGACCTTACTGATCACTTTGTGTCATGAGCTACGTCATCACCGGGAGAAGTGTATTAGCCGACTACCTTACTGCATTCTACATATACGTGTCGAAGAGGTAGCAGGTCTCTTCTTCGAAGAATGTATTATTTTCATCTGTCACCTGGTAACATATCCTGGCATACCTATCGACTAGCAAGGCTATCGACTCAATACCAACCCGTGCTTACCGAACACGACAGTTAATACATTCTTCCCATACTTGTAATCGGCAGGTATGTCAGGAAGATCTACCAGACAAAACCCTATCGGAGGGACGCACGGAACGAACAACCAGGCGTCCCTACCCACCGACGAACCTCATACTACCTCTCAATCAACCAACCATCCTAGAACCTCTTCGCCACCATCACACCGATCGTCGTCGCTGTCTGATATCGAGCAACTGCCCGACAACTCACCAGTGACCGACAACCATCCCCCAAGAACCGCTCCACTCGAAGCTCCACCGGCGCTGTACCCGGCTACTACGAATACCGTACAAGATTCGTACCATACGAATACCCGACAACCGGAAGAGACAATTCCCCGGGTAACGCCGTTTGTGCGCGGTAACCCCCCGCACTTGGTCCAAGGACCCACTTATCAAGAGCTACTCGACCAACGTACTAGGATCGAGATGCAGCTCCAACAGATGGAGCAGGCACGCCGACAACCAATCAGAGAAATCACGCACCCAAGGACGGCAACGACAGAAGCCTACGAGCCGGTTACATCGTCCTATCTGCCACTTGACCTCAAGACAGCAGCCGAAGCGGCTAAGAATATCAAGAAGCCCGACGTCTTTCGAGGCGACATGGATAGGCTGAAATTGGACGCTTTTATCCACCAAGTCGAGAGGTACCTACGCATAGCCGCCCCGATATACCCTACCGAGGAGCTAAAGGTTATCTTCGCCTCGGGGTATTTGAGGGATGAGGCGGAACAGTGGTACACCGGCCTAGTCGACAATAACCAAGAACCTACCAGCCTGGTAGGATTCATGACTGAACTATGACGCACCTTTGGTCGTCACCACGAGGAATTCTCTGCCTACTTCGAGCTGGATCGACTAAGACAAGGCAATATGACCGCCTCTGAATATGTAGTAAAGTTTCGTACTATCCTAGCACGAACGAATCAATCGCCAGATACGCAGTGTATGGCCTTCTATAAGGGCTTGCGCGAATACCTGCAACGAGAGCTCATGACGCAAAGGCCACGCCCTACATTCAGCGATTTCAATGACCTAGTCGAGAGGACGCTGTCGATCGACGACGCCGATCGAGAAGTCCGTGCGTTACATCCGAGGTACCCGACTCAGGGACACAACCCGTCAGCTCGGCACCTAGTCGGACCCCGGTACAACAATCATAGTTACCAGGTACACGACCGTTCCAAGCAAAGGGGCCGCCCAGCCTCGCCAACTACCAAAGACCAATCAACAAGAACCAGCCCGAAGGCGGCGACCCCAAGGCCAACTCCTAGCCGCACGACCCCAGGTCCTCCACGGGGTCCGCTCACGGAAGAGGAACGTAAGGCCCGTATAGAGGCGGGCGCCTGTACCTATTGTGGTAAGATGGGCCATTCTATCAACAACTGTTGGTCCCGACCACAAAACCGGTTACCACCACATAGGATCAATGTAGCCCGCGCCGAAAATGATGACGGGCCTACTACGGCTGAGGTAACTGGCACCTACGCCAAAAACGACGACGGCGCAGGAGACCGAACGGAGGCAGAGAGGCTGAACGTCAGACTCGTCCGACACCCATCAGGGAAGAGAAACCTAAAGGATAAGTTCAAGGGTGTAGTCGCCAAGTATAAAGGTATAGATAGATGGTTACCTAACTGCGGCTACCAGAAGGTGAACGAGTGGGGCGCCGACGTCCTCGTTCCCCAGTCGACCATGGGCTGTACCTTGTCTAAGAAGGGCATACCCAGGATGAGGTGTGAGATTCGAATAGGGGAGACTATGAAGTCGGCGTGGTAGGGCTCGAAGCCCCTTCCCAGTAGGATAGTGAGTCGTACTCGATGAGTAAGCATGCCATATTTGGATACCTTGCCGTCGGCCATGATCAAAGGCGTTGGTCGTTTGAGCTTCGTCATAGGAAGGTTGTGTCGAGCAACGAACTCGTCGTCGACAAAGTTTGACGTCGCTCCAGTGTCTAGGAGGGCTCTAGCCGTCTCTCCTGGAACTTGTGAAAGGGCGGTTGGGACGTTGAACAGCCGGGTAGGCTCTTCGTTACTGGCACTTAGGCCGTCCTCTTTTGGTTGATCTTTGGTCTCCTTCAGGAGTTCCGTTTTGGCTATGTACGAGATGGACGGGTCCGTCGTACAAGTCGCCTTCCTTAAGTATCTACCAAGTATGCCCTGTTCTTTAGCGACGTAGGGTCTTCTCTCATAGTTCTTATCAGTGGGGACGTCGGCGCCCCACTCGTTCACCTTCTGGTAGCCGCAGTTAGGTAACCATCTATCTATACCTTTATACTTGGCCACGTCCCCACTGATAAGAACTATGAGAGAAGACCCTACGTCGCTAAAGAACAGGGCATACTTGGTAGATACTTAAGGAAGGCGACTTGTACGACGGACCCGTCCATCTCGTACATAGCCAAAACGGAACTCCTGAAGGAGAC